>SRHC01003415.1:50340-170104 GCA_004794325.1 Pomacea maculata | reverse complement strand
AAACAAACAAAAACATACCTGAGAAGTTCCATGACACAAACGCGCTTGAATAACTGTCTCATTATGCGTGTATTTAAAGAGAGGGTTGATCTGCTTAATCTGAACGAGATTGCAATGGAGTTCATTAATAGAAATCCCCGAAGACGCAGTTTTTTTGGCACACTGACTTTCCAACCTTGATTAATATGATTTATATGATTATAACGTTTATCACATTTCTTGTGAATGCGTTAGCCGGGGAGTCATTCTTTAATTTGTTTTTTCTTATTTAATGCTGCTTTGCCTTTTAACAATAAAGCATCGTGTTGTGATGCTACCACTGTGTGCGTGCGTGCGTGCAGTACCCCCCCCCCATCCTTTTTTACATAATGTGCGAGTGCGAACGCCGTTCACTGTCAGCAGGGAGTTTGCCCCCCCAACGCCGAACATCTTCCTACGCCACTGCCGCGTTGCGGTACGCAGGGCAGTTCCTTGCGTGAACTTGTGTCGTTTCGTGGATGGTGAAAAAGAGAAGGAAAGCCCATGAACTAATATATATCCATGGACTGCTCGCAGACGATTTTTTTTTCCAGTTAACTGCTAAAACGAGGCATTAGACGACATAGCTTCCGGTTTATTCACATTCGTTGTTACGGCTCGCCGAGACTAACAGCGGATCACTTCGCAAGATGCTATAGCGTTGGTCTTGACAGAGAACAATCCACCCATACACGTCCTTGGAAAGCCGTTGTGGAACACAGAGCACATGCGACGTGACTGTGAAGCTGATACGGAGCTGAACAATGCACCGAAACACAGGATCTTTTATGGATTCCAGGGTCAACTAAGTGCGGATGTGTAGTAGATGGAAGGAAAAAAAAAAAAACCACCCCCTACGTGAAATACGTATATTAATTATACTAGAGAGCATGCACATCCAACGAAAATGCAGTGGAAAATTATCTTTAGGAACTTTGATCCGTCTTCTTCGCTGAAACGAGGATAGCTGTTTGACGCTATAGGGCTTTAAGGAGCCATGATCGACTAACTGGCCGCAGTGTGTATAGTTAGCCTTGTGAAAAAAAAATGGATCAGTCCGGCAAAATTTTTAAAGTCTGTGGTCAAATGTGTCCTTTTGTCAAATCGACAAAATATTTTGTATATTAAGTGCTACGAGCTAGCCCTTGATGAGTTGATGTACGTGGGATAAAGCGCTATATGAATTAACTTTATTATTATCCTTGATCGGTGTTTTTTTTTTTCAGGAAACTTCTTTCCAGAGGTGATTATCATACCAAGGAAATCGGATTGCGTGAAAAAAAAAAAAAACAACAACAACTCTCGATTACCATCCTGCGCCCAGGGATCTCTGGAGGATCGAGATATGAACATGGGACATCTTGGTTCTTAATGCATCGGTGAGAAGCGAGTGTTTCAAGCAATATTCTGGACGCCCGCTCATCCTCTTCAAATTTAAATGTATATAGAAATTACACTCATTTCGCGCAGTCCCACTTTTTATAGTGACCACAAGAAATACAATGTTTGATTCACAGAGTTACATAGAAGAAATCACAGAAGTCTGTGGTCTACTTCCTTCTATTGAATAGAATCTATTCTTTACATAGGTCCGTTGCCGATTTCCAATCCAACCGGATGCAATGCACTTGCGCATGCGTTTTCTATCAGTTCCGTTAAGGCTTAATAATTTGCGCAGTGTTGTTGTTTATATAACATAACTTTGCTGAAAAGATACTGTCAGAAAAGAACGCATGTTGTAAACTCGTGTCAGAGCGAAATGAATGAAGACGAGAGTCAAAGTGACGAAGCACAATACGAACATTGGATGGGAAAATTTGAAGCAGAATGCTTTCAACAACTGGAATCCGAGGACAACATGGAAGAACGACTCGAGTCGGAAAGAGAGCTTGCTGTTCAGCAGCTGTGGATAACTTTTCAAAACTCAGCTACGGCAATAGCTCAGCTATATAAAGGTAAAATTTTTGGCCAAGCTATACATTTTAACAATCTTTGTATTCCCGTTTTACAACGATCGCTGAAATAAAAAAAAAAAATGCCGAAATTTTTAATTTAGTAACAACTGATAGTCGCAACCTACATTCGTTTTAGAGCAGTTAAAGACCAGATGTGAATAGCTTATTTGACACAACTAATATGTAATCAATACAAGGCCAAACAGCAAAAGGCAAGACGATATCTTATATATTTAAAAGTTTTTAAGTTAATGCATTTTAAAGTTTGTATGCTTTTGACAAAATGTCTAAACTGACTTTATCATGTACCTAACTGTTTCAAATTAGGACAAGTAACAAATGAAATTCCACACAAAACCAGCATGCTGAAAGGAAGTAATATTTTGTGTTTGTATTTTTGATATAATCATCTGCTGTAATCCCTCCTATTTTACCTCAGGTAAACGTTCTGTAATACAAGCTTTATTTGAAGTTGCTATTTGGAGACGTAGATGCATTTGACACTCTGCCAAAGGGAGGTCACCGGTCATTTCACCCCAAGACCATATTGCTCCACCACCTGAGTCAAATCATCCCAGCCTTGACCATACTGTCCCAACTAACAGGCCCAAAAGATGAATCAATTACTGATTACACAAGCTATTAATGTCGGCTATTACCAACAGAACTATACAGATTAACCTCAGTTGACCATTTGAAATAGAATCATGCGAACAAGTTAGGCCATCATTTTCCTTAACAAAATTGGCCCATTGGCAATACACATCCAGATGAGAACATATCTCAGTCTTTGCATAAATGCAATTTTCTATTTAAGCAATTAAAAAAAAAATCATTTATTGCTTAGTTTAGAGGTTCACATTAAATATATGTCGTTGTTCTCGCTCACCTATTTATGTCACATGTGAAGGCCAGCTTTCTAGGGACAACTGGCAGTCATTTGCAAAGTATCCTCAGGTCCGTACAGCTTGGTGTTGAGAGGCATCGGTGATTGCCAAACCCCTGCCTTCCATTCTTGGAGAAGCATACACTTCTGTAGGATAAATATATTATTCCTATTTTTTGTTGGCCTTCTATTTCTGTCTGCTGCCATGTTTCTGTAATGCTGTTAATTCTTTCTATTTGTCTTGCGCCTGCAAACTGAGTAGTGTCACAAAACACATTCTGTTCGTAGACAAATATATAGGGGAAGAAACTGTTGGCTTCTTCAGACATTCTTACTATAAATTACTTCCTATAAAGAGCTAGAAAATAAACCTCCATATTAAGAACTTCCTAAATATTACCCTCTCTTAGTAAAGACCCCAAAATTTGTCAGACTTATTTAGCTGTATAAACATCAATTATATTATTAGTACCTCCCCAGCCTAACAACTGGTGCTGTGTTATGACCTTTAGTCAGAAGTGACATGCTGAACAAAATTTTTGTTTGAGATAAGACTACTTGTGTAGAATGATGTCCCTTCACCTAACTGGTTAGAGGGGATTAGCTCTCCATCACTTTTTATCTTTCCCTGTTAATATAAGTGAAGTTTTGTATTCAATAGTGATCTGTGTATCTATAACACAACAGTATATTCTCCTGGATTTAGTTTTGTGCCTGTGCCACTTTTCTTCTTTTTTTACATTTTATTTCTACTGCCACCTCAGCACCATCTTGTCATAATTTATATTTTAGATCTGTGCATTAGCAGTGTCAAGAGAAGTGATTCCTTTTCTACAATTGCTTGCTAAAGTTTTAATGATAAGCTGTCATAGCAAGCTTCATGTGTAATAAACGCAGATCTGATGGGCTAACATTATGCATCTCCCTAAAACTAGTTTGTGACTGTTAGCGTGATGCTCTAACAAGAGCTTTCATTATGGAACTATATTTCTGTCTGAAAAAGTGAAGCCGTTCCACCAAAGATTGATAGTTGAGCTTCCATAAAAAACATCGTATTATTTCATGCAATGGCAATGCTGCAGACCAGATATGTACTGATGTCGTTATTTTCGTGGACATAACTATCTTGTTTTTGAGATCAGCATTTATTATTTATATATCTCTGTGGGGTTTTTTTTTGTAAAGCATTTTGAGCCTGCCTTTGATGGTGGTGTAAAGTACTATATAAATCAACTTTATTATTATTAGCTGACCGTTTACCCTATAAATGTTTTCTGCAGAAATCACATAAAATAAGTCGGTTAAGAGTCAAGTTTAAGACGGTTGCTGGTTTCTCAGTTTGACATTGATCTATATTCCAACAGCATAAAATGACAGTATAAAAATTATAAGTAATATTTGAAGTCAAATGTACATTCTGATGATTGTTTGGCACTTTATGTTTGTATACATTGTATAATTAAAAAAATAACTTCCATGATGAGAGCTCTCCATTCCTTACAGTTACCATCTTTCATTTGAATTTGATATAAGAAAGCAAAAACTATATTTACTGCAAATCACGTCACTTAAAGGTTTAAAAAATGGTGAGTTTGTGATGGTTGTCTTTATTGTAGGTTAATAGGATGGTTGTCTTTATTGTAGGTTAGTAGGTGTAAGTATTAAAACACAGTATTTTGTACCACCACTACTGTTCTGTTTAGTTACATCACTAGTCACTGTATTAGTTAAGGTATATTCTGTGTTTGAATATGTTTTTTATTTTAAATTTGTATTTTGACTTTTTTGGGCAGTCATTTCTGCAGTTAAGAAATGTGCTACATATATATATATTCACTTTGGTATTTTTATTATTTAGAGGAGCTGCTTGTTGCCTGTATCTTACTATAGTAGTGTACCAACATCACTGTTGTCCAGGATAAACCCTACTTTTGAGAAGTTATTCTGTTGATTTGTTGTATTTAAAACATAGTGGATTGACCTGCACGCAGACCTCTCCTCTCTGCATGCATCTGTATGTCTTTGTATGTCATGTTGGTTATGAATACCCGAACAGCGTATTCATTTAATTTAAAGTTTAGGCTGAATTGGTAGCCAGTCTTAAGTGGCCAGGGGATGTTTGTTGCTTCACCTAGACCAGTCTTTTGGACCTGAAACAATTTGGCTTTCGGTGCTGGAGGATGGGGTTTTATTTGGGATGAAATGACTATAGCTGGGACAATAAGACTCAGGTGGTAGGGTGATATGGATAGGGCAAAATGACTGTCCCTCTGCAAAAGGATGCAATTATTTTGACAAAGAGAACTGAGAGCAAGCATAAACATAGGAAATCTTTGATCATCATATAACAGATCACCATCCAGCTTCTTTGTCACATGACTTAACTCACTGTAAATTATTATTCTCACATGATGTGATTACCTAAAAAGTAGTAGTGTTAAGGACCTCAGCCTTTTTTGATGGCCCTTTTTTTCGTTAAAGGGATTCTAAAGGCAAAATAAAACTGCTTAGAATCGCGTAAAGAGTAGGATAAATTTGAATCTCGTCTATTTATATGTGTGTTCATGTGGAAAACGTTGAAGGTTTTTAGTAGAATGTTGTGTTTAATAAGAGAAATTACATGGGACTCTTTTTTTGCTTCCACGAAGTCTCGTTCTCCGTCACGTGACCCTATGACATGTGGTTTCCATAGTAAGAACCATGCCTCGAGAATGTGCTGCACCCGATTGCCACGAGAAGATGGAAAAAGATTCAAAATTTTCTTTTCATCAGTTTCCGAAAGACAGAGCCTTACAAGCCTTACAAACAGAGGTTGTCATACGAATAAAAGACGACGTCAAATCTTCGCAGCGACCACAGACACTTCCTGTGCGTGTGACGTCACAAGGAGACTGATATGTCACAAGGAGACTCGTCTGCTTGACTATCTCAGGAAGCTATCATGGTTACTCGGCGGAAGGACATCGCGGTCGATTTCACTGGATTTTGTCAATTTTTATAAACATCGGCAACCGAAATAGTGCTAATAAGTGGTAATTAAGTGAGAAACGAATCCTTTATTTCTCCTGTGTTGCTCTCATGGTCTGTAATTGTAACTAAATATATTTTTGAAACGTTTGACCGTCGCCTCAGCCTTATCACAAGCCTTGAGTATCCCTTTAAATGCATATGCCAGAAAACTTTCCTATGTTAACAAAATTGATAGAAACAATCTACAAATTTTGGTAACATATCTAGGAGCTTCTTTAATCTGTTAGTGTTTGGTACGAGTGTGATTTATGTAGGAAGTGTGTTTCATGATAAAAGGACTTTTTGTGAGCAGAAGCATTTACTTGTGTATTCATCACCCTTCTCCCACCTAGTGTATTTGGTATTTATGTTCTTGTAATGTGAAGTGTGGACAGCTGATTGTTCTAAAAGTGCCAAGTGTGCAAACTGAAGGGTCTCATGTCGCTTCTTTTAAAGACTGCCCGAAATGGCGAGAAGAGGCAGCCATTCAGTGTGTACGCGCAGAATCTGGCATCTCATACATCATTGCTCTCCTTCGCGTAGTGGATGGCTCCTCAGGAGCACCTTCTACTGCATGCTCCAATTCCTACTCAGCAGCTGTAACAAAAAGACCAACCACCTCTGTGTCTATCCAGATGGACATGACGTGGGTCTCTTCTGAGGGCCCTGTCCCAGTCCGCCAGGCTATGCTTCCTCCTCCTCCTCCTACAAGCTGTGGTGGCACCCAGTCAACACAAAAATCTCAAATTACACAAGCATTTCAAGTCACACAAGCATTACAGTCCAAGCATCCCCCTTCACCAGTCAGAAACACTGCACTTCACCAAGCACACAACACAAAATCACCAAAGAACAAGAATACCACACAGCAGACAGACAAGAACACAAAAACAAAACCAAATGACAGAAAATTCCACTACTCAGCAGATAGCATCTGGGATATCTGAGGTATCTTTCAGCAGCACCGTCAATCCCAATTTCTAATCGCTTTGCTTCTCTTGGCGAGCAGGGCATGGATGCAGATGAGCAACGTTTAGTGTCACCTTTTCCATCCAACTGTCCCCTGCCTTCTTCTTCTCCCTCTGTTTCTGTGAGGCGCTCTGCTTCTTTTCCTCACAAATAAACTATGTCTGAAATCCTTCAATGGAACTGTCAAGGGATCCGAGCCAACTTTGAAGAACTCTGATGCCTAGCATCTTCCTTTTGATATTATAGCACTGCAGGAGACTCTTCTCCTTCCTTCCACCTCTTTTTCCCTCAAAGGCTTTCGAGTTTAACGTCAGGACTTGCAGATGTCCCTTCAGGTCGTACTGCTCTTCTCATTCGCTCTCACATTTTGTTTAGTCAGATACCACTTTCCACTCCTCTTCTAAGCGTTCCGGTGGCGCAACGGTTAGCGCCTGTCACCAATACAGTGAAGGTTGGCTGCCCAGAGTTCATTTCTCGTCTCGGGCACACTGTTCTTTCTCTGTACGTGGCATCTGTTTACAGGGCTGGCTGCCTTGCCATAATATAGCCTCAGTTGCTGGCACGGCGTAAAAAAAACAATCTCCCCCCCCCCCCACTCCTCTCCAAGCTGTTGCTGCCCGAGTTACACTGGACAAGACTATCACTATTTGCTGTGTCTATCTTCCTCCTTCTGCTCGGATATCCTGACAGGACCTTGAGGGTCTTTTGACCCAACTTCCTGCTTCCGTCCATACAGTAGAACAATATCAGCAGTTGATTTATCAGTGATCAGCCCAGCACTGTTATTAGATTTTAATTGGGCTGTACATGACGCCCAGTGCAGCAGCGATCACTTTCCTGTTAATTTACAATTTTTAACTAGTCTGGAGCAGAACGATAATCTTTATAATGGCGGGTAGAATCTGACTAAGGCAGATTCCTGCTTTTCAGACCCTCTGCTCCACACCCTGCTACGAAGTTCTAGTTTTAATTTTGAGGTAAAAGACCTTGGCAATGATCCCATGTTACGTCCTGCTAAGCTGTTCACCTTAATTTTAAATGAAATCGCTTCTTAGACGATTCCTACGCGAAGGCATCGTAAAAGCTGTGCCTTAGTTTACAGAGGAGTGTAAGGTGTCTTAGCTGTTGCGCTCGAAAGAAGGCCCAGCGCCTTGCCTTCCGCCAACTCACTCCTGAAAATGTGAAAAGTTTTAAATGTAGTAGAGCTCATGCTCGTTAGATTTTGAAACAGGCAAGAAAACTTGCATGGCAGAGGTTTGTGTCCTCGCTGTCCTCCCACACCACTTCCCAAGCAGTGTGGGCAGCCATAAAGAAGATAAAGGAAAGGTTTCATGCTGGCTCGATAGGCCATTTGCAGGTTGGAGATTCTGTTCTCACAGAGGCACAAAATGTTGCTAATTCCTTGGCATCCACCATTTGCTCACAACTCCTCTTCGCACTACCCTCCAGATTTCCATAGCTTGAAAGCTGTTCAGGCATCTTCTGGCTGTGACTTTTCTTCTGATAACTCCGTAAAGTACAATCTACCTTTTTCTCTCACTGAACTACAGCAGGCCATTCAGAAGTGCAAGGACTCTGCACCGGGCCTAGACAATATTTTTTACCAACTGCTGATTCATCTTCCACAGGACTCTCTCCTTCTCCTTCTAGACATCTTTAACTTTATTTGGGTGTCTAGCTGTTTCCCTCCCTCGTGGACAATTGTTGCGCCCATCAAAAAACCAGGTAAGGATCCTCTGAACTGCAGCAGGCCCTTCAACAGTGCAAGGACTGTGCACCAGGCCCAGACAGTATTCTTTATCGACTGCTGACTCATCTTCCACAGGTCTCTCTCCTTCTCCCTCTAGACATTGTTAACTTTATTTGGGTATCCAGCTATTCATCATCAAGGGCTCTGCATCTGTTTGGGTACCTTCCACACCAGTCCTGTACAAAGTTTGTATGCAGAAGCTGGTGAGCCCCCACTTTCTCTCCGTTGTCTGAAACTCATGCTATCCTATGTCTGTCATTTAAAAGCTCATCCTGGAAACCCTGCCTACCATGCTGTTTTCGGACCTCAGCATGATGTCCTGTATGCCATTCGTACCAAGGAACAAAAGCCATTAGCACTCCATGTAGCACCTGCTACAAGCTGCCTTAGTAGATATTCAACAGGTATAGCCTCTTTCTTTACTACCAGCTCATCCTTGGACCATTCCTGTTCCAGAGATTCGTCTTGATCTTACAACTTTTAAAAAAGGGACAATAGTGATCCCATCTATCTCCAATGTTTTCATGAACTGCTTTTTACTATCCTGGATTCTGTTCGATCTTTACAGATGGCTCCAAAGTCCCAAGTGGTGGGCCAGTCGCTGCAGCAGCAGTTTCTTCCTGCCAACTGTGACAGACTGCTTCAGTACAACTGCCGGATGGATGTTCTGTTTTTATGGCGGAACTTCACGCCATATTACTTGCCTTGCAGCATGTTCACCGCTCTTCGGAGCACAACTTTTTGATTATTTCAGACTCTCTTTCTGCCCTCCAAGTTCTCCTTTCCAATGATTTGTGCCATCCTGTGAGGCGGGAGGAAGTGGTCTTTGCTAGATTAAAGTTAGGACACACCTATACCACCCAGGGACACCTCTTACGAGGTGAACCACCACCTGTTTGTCCATGGTGTAGGGGAAATTTTAATGTTACATATTTTGATTGTTTGTCCTGAGCTCCAGACTATCCGTCTGCAGTTTTTTGCAGAGACTTCTTTGTTTTCCTTTTTCCTTGTTCATGTCCGTCCCATTGGCAGCAGTCTTTATGTTTTTAAGGAGGATAGGACTTTATCATCAAATTTTAGAAATTTTATGTCCTGATAGTTTTCTTTTGATTTTTAGTTTGATGGTGACCTTTTTGGGCTTCACCACCCCTTTTTACGCTTTATCCACTCTTTTATATTTTGTGTACTTGTTGTGTTGACTTTTTAAGGAATGCTATGGTTATATGACTTAGGAAGTTTTGTCACTAAACTTTTAATGTTAAAAATACTTAGTTATAGCCTTAGTTGCGGGCATGGCATTAAACACAAACAAACAAATTAAGGATTTTGTGTCCTGTTAGATATTGGCCACAACACTCCTTTTTTACATATTACCTACCATTTTTTAATATTTTTGTTCCTTGTGTTGGCTTTTGTTGTGATGTTATCTCACCTGAGGACTTTTTTCCAACCTTTTTATATAACACTACCATCTCTCACTGTGATATAGCCTTAGTTGCTTGCACAAGGTAAAATACTGACGACAAATATAAGATTTGTATGCATTGTTAAACTTTGGATGCATTTTTTAGGCCACAACACTACGTTTTTAAACATATTACCTACCCTTTTCTGTTATTCTTGCTCCTTATGTTGACTTTTTTTTTTTTTTTTTTGTTAAGGAAGATGATACATCACCTAGTGTTTTTTGTATCTGATCATTTTAATGTATCTTGCTGTGATGTAGCCTTAGTTGCTGGCACAGCATAAAACACAACTATCATTAGTTATACTAGACAGCCAGAAGAATATTGAAATTGATAAAAGAATGCAAAATAAACAGTTTCCAATGTTGTGAACAATTAAAACTGAAAGCTTACCTGGATATAGGAAAAGTGTGCTTGGTGACGAACTTTATTATCAGTCTGTTGGAGGTTTCCATAGCAGATATCTGGTCTATATCTGGATGTCCTTTGCCCATTATTTGTTCTTTAGAATACTTCCTAGTGCTGTGAATCTAAATCTGTTTGAAGGAACAGGAAAATAACATTTTAACATACAGAGTTTGATTATTTTATATAGTATATTCCTGTTTTGTTGTTTGCAAGATACAGCCTTGTCCAGCATCCCCCACCCCCAAAACACACACCCCACTTTTGTCATTCATATCATAAAGTAAAATTCTCAAAATAAGTTAATGGTTTAATGCAATGTATTTTTACTTAGTGTACACCAATCCTTCATCCCCTCTTCTTGCAGAAATCCATGTAAATGTTCTAGGGGAAAAAAATACTTATGTCCCTCATTCTTGTAGGTGAAATAGACTTTCCCATTTAGTTGTCATCAACATTAGGAGTAGATACTACCACCCAGTCCATGTGGTTGATGATGGACTTTCTCCAACTCCCCACCCCAGCAGCGGCATTTGGGGGTGGCAAATGGGGCGGCCGCCCTAGGCCCCGCTCTCGAAGGGACCCTGCGCTTCAGCCCCGAGGTCATCTTTATGACTTATTGCTAGCTGTGTTAAACAAGTTGTGACAACAAAAATTGACGTTCAGAAAACACTTCTAAGTTCTAATTAAGCAAATTATTGAACCTATGTCTTCACGTTAAACCCGACAATAATAACAATTAAGCAGTTTATTAATTTATCATCGCCATATTATTTCGCTTTAAGAAAAAAACCGCTACTCTCACAAACGGTGGGAAAGGTTACGAACAATTAAAACACTAAATTCGTGCGTTATTTTGCGAAATCGATCCAGCCTATCTAACTGTACATAAATCAGTGCTTCTGGCATCATATCAATAGGGATAATGATACACGTACTCCATTACCCCGGCCCCGCGCGGATGGTCGGCCCCAGGCCCCGCGTATTCCTAACGCCGCCTCTGCCCCACCTGCTCCATTCCACCTTTGTTGGCATGTTGTGTACTTTTTTTTTCTTTTAATCAAGGAAAAATCAAAGGCTTTATCAAAATGAAATCACATCACTCAGTGCGTTCTTACTCAAAGCTGACAACATTTAAATATTATGCCTTTTAAATAGTTTGCAAGAACACAAAGTATAATATACAGGTTTTAAAAAGGTAAAAAAATGTGGCTTAGATAACTTTTACGTATGCTAAAAATCTTAAATCTTTTCTCCTTTTGATGAAGTTAATTCACATTCTTTGAATATTTATTGATTTTGAAAAAATTTGATTTACCAATCTTACTACTTGAATTACATCACAACTAAAAATAGCACAGATTTTGCCCATCTTTGTACAGCTATCAAAAACAGGCCTTCAAAAATGTGCCTTGTGCTTTTGCTAGTAACAATAATGTACTCCACTTTTGTCATCAGCTAAGGGAGGTCAGTGATGTACGGGGGTTTTGGTTGGTATTGGTTACAGAGTTATCTAATTCCAGTATATTTTTTTTTTTTTTTAGTGCTTATAAAGTATAGTGTTTACACTTGAGCACAATTTGCTTATGTGTCCTGCACATCAGCAAGTCCTCCAACAGTTTTGTTTTGTTTTGTTTAGCTTGCTTAGACATTTCACCCACAGTAATTTTTTTTAAATTTTGAAAGCTGTGCTTCAGTGTTTACACTGATAGTATATTTCAAGAAGTGTTTATAATTTCACTTAACAAAATATGCAAAAATAAGACATCAAAATGGTATTGGCATAATATACTTTTAGATAAAAAGACTTTCATCTGTAAAGGAAGAGCTCACCATATTTTCAAATTTATAATGAATTTGGGGATATTTGTAAATGCATATGCACTCCATGCCTTTTTTTAAAACTTTACCATCGAACATGGTAGAAATCGGTAGAGGTTATAAAGTCTTTGGAAAAATACTTTTGTTGCACATCTTTATGTTCAGCAAACAAAGTTTACCTTTATGGAAGTGAACTTTTATCATCAGAGAAATAAATATTAGCACTTGTAAATCAGTAGGGTTTTTTTTGGATAGTTTTAAATCTTTGATACATTTTTTTCTTTTCTCATTAGAACGGCACCAAGGGCTTCTGCAGTTATGGCTTCCTTTTCAGAGTGCTGCTCTGGCTGTAACAAATTTATACAAAGGTATGTTTATTAGATTTTTTTGTAAAATGCCTGTATTTTAAGATCTGTTTCTATTTGGAACAGTAAAACTTCACTTTTAAGACTTATTAAGGCCAGGTACTGGTTGGAAAAAATAAATTTTTTTCACAAGATAGCACAGATTTTTTTTTTTATCAGCTCATTAGCCCTTGAATGAAGTTTAAAAAAATGGTTCTACTGCTCTTGTCACACTATCCGTTGCCATGGAACACAATCCAAAATAGCGCCCAAACTAATATTTTAAAAAGCACAAAACTTCGTCAGTTTTGTGAGTAGACTCAAAATTCTGTTTGAAATAGTTACCTAAAAGACACATCTACATTTCTATGGGAAAGGATTTTGCAAAATCGTCTTAGTTTTTTTATGAATTTTTTTTGTGAAACTCTGTTAAATTTTAAGAAATTTTTATTTAAAACAGTATAACTACCAAACTACTAAATATTTCTTAAAAGAGCCCCCATAGAAATGTTTAAATTTGTATGAAGAAAAACTCCACCAAATTGCAGGTCTATATCTTTTGTAAGTATAATGTTTTGTCCTTTTGAAGTAAAAAGTCTATAACCAAAACAAGAAACTGAGAAAATGAGGAAAGAAAAACTGAAAGCTTAGTAAGTACTAAACTATTAAATACTTTTTAAAAGTGCCCTCATTTAAATGTTTATTTGTGTATAAGGAAACCCTCAACCAAATTTCAGGTCTATATCGCATGTCAATATTAAGTTATAAGCTTTTGAACTAAACAAGCTTACAAAAACCAGAAACTGAAAAGGCAAGGGAAAACAAAGTAAAAGCTTAGTAACTACTAAACAACTAATTATTTTTTTAAAAGCTCTCGCGGATATGTTTAGATACGTATGAAGAAATCCTCAACCAAATTGTAGGCCTGTATCACTTGTCAGTATAAAGTTATGGGGTTTTTAAGTAAACAAACTGTAACAGAAACAAGGAACGGAAAAAGCGAGAACAGAAAGTTCAAGCTTAGTAACTTTGTTTTATCTAAGCCTTTCGTGCAATTTACCTGTTGATTGAAAAATATAACCATCTTTCAATGTGTTACTACATATATCTTTAACATAACTAATAAAATTAATTATTTTGTTTACTTTTAGAAAAGTCAACATGGTTGTGTTGTGTACCCAAATGTTGACTAGGCTTCAGAGAAGTACACAGTAATAAAAACAATGGTGTTTGCGAACATTGAGCAACACAGTTATAGCTTTAGTTAGTTATATAGAAGTTCAGTGTCCACTAGCTTCATGGTTTTTGCCATCTTTGGTCTTTTGCTATCTAACATTTGGTGATGCTGTCTCAGAAATTGCTTCCAATTTTTGTGAGCATCTACTGAAGTTGCAGCATTAGTAGGAAACACTCTCATCTTTCTTAGCCTTCAGTTGCAGGGTGATGGGATGAACATCAACATATAATTCTTTCATTAAAGAAATTATTTCAAAAGCTTATAGGGGAGTATAACCTATTCATAAAATCTAGAGATACATCATTGAGTGCACCAGAATTTGAGCAGCTGCTTATGTTCTGTTCCTCTGTATGCTAGGATTATTTTATGAATTACCTCTGTAGTCACATAGTGGTCTGGTGTCGCAACGGTTAGCGCCTGTCACCAATACAGTGAAGGTTGGCTGCCCAGAGTTCATTTCTCGTCTCGGGCACGCTATTCTTTCTCTGCAAGTTGCATCTGTTTACAGGGCTGGCTGCCTTGCCGTAATATAGCCTCAGTTGCTGGCACAGCGTAAAACACCAGTTAGTAGTGACATGGATTAAAGATGTTTGATTTTTGTGGCTAGGTGGTTCCTTATTTTCTGTCAAAGATTTATGGGAAAAGCACCAGCTGTCTGGCCTCTTAGAGGGCTGACAACGATGTGCTCTCTAGACACTGAATGGCTACAAACTTGACTAGATAGCATTTTTCATTCTATTTGTTAGGAATGTTATACATAATTGTCTTCACACATTCCATTTCTTACATTTGGTTTGAGTAAGACGGTCCAACCCCCACCCAGCCTTTGTTATCTTTGCAAATGATGTAAAGCTCTGTTTCCTTACCTTCCAGATAAACTATATAAATAACTAGCATTGCAAGTTCACTCAAATTTGTAAACGTTCACATCTAGTTCTGATTACTACTGAGATTTGCAGCAGAAATTAAAACTTCGCTTTATTTTCGAGACGCTTACTACATGACTGATGGTGATTTCTACAGCTGAATTCGGTTCACTATCTTTATATTCCTCTTTGTGCATCAGGTTGCACATAAGGCCTCAACCAGTCCGCCACCGATGTCGATTGGCTGAAACCCACTCTAGGTGACCCCATGTCCAGCCCTTTCCTTTTATCTTCCTTTCCACTGTTCTTCTCCAAGTTTCCTTTGGGCGGCCTTGTTTTCTTCGGCCGTCTGGAGTCCATCAAAGGGTGACTCTGGAGAGGTCAGTCTGCTGTCTGCTGGCAGAGCACATGTCCAAACCATCCCCAACACTTATTCTGCGCTCGGGAAAAGTAAATAGGATGTAAGTAGATGCTTTTATTGACAAAATAGACATATTTCTAGATTGTTCTATGAAAAACCACTTGGTGAATGAATAGAACAGACTTTGAACTTCCACAATATGCTATAATCTTAAAATGGCTAAAAAATAAAATTTTCGACAATTTTTCGACTGGTACCTGGCCTTAAAATCCACCAAAATTGGGTCATACATTAGAGGGCCTGTAGTACAGAGATCAATCAGTCTGCTTTCAATCCACAAACTGCGCCCTTGGACCTGGCTTCTCATGTCAGGGATGAACACCTATCCTCTCTGGCTGGGTGATTAAGCTGGTCCACCCCTTTTTCTTATACTCTTCTGTTTTCTCCCTTACCTCGCCCTTTCATCTATATTCTTCTTCTAATCAAACATTTCCCTGTCATACTACAGTTTTATCCTTTCCATCTTCTGTCGACACTGGTCTTTTTCCTGTCTTCTTGCTTCCCATCATACCCGTCTTTTGATGTCATTTTTTCTCTCTGGCCTCCTTGGGGTCATCTTTGACTGTAAACTGTCTTTTCTCTCTCATATCAAACCTCTACGCCTTTCTTGTCAGAAAGCCTTGGACATCCTTAGAGTAGTTGGCCATGTCAGCTGGGGGGCGGATTGCACTGTCCTGCTTTGTGTGTATTGTGCCCTGGTCTACTTCAAGTTAGACTATGGATCCATCGTCTATGGCTCTGCTCGAGAGTCCTACCTCAAAATTCTCGATCCTCTCCATCATCAAGGGCTCTGCATTAGTTTGGGTGCCTTCCCTGCTGTACGTGCATCGGCATTTTTTTCCCCAGCTAGATTGTTGTTTTTTTCAGCTCTTTTCCACCTACTTTTTTTTCATGTTTGGAGATTGTAAATGTGTAAATTAAGGCTAAAACTTTTGATGTAAAGTTTTAAAGTGGGTCTCTTTTGATGCATTTCCGCTCCATTCACTTTGGCTGGCCATTTTCCTCCTCTTTATTATTTATTTTTTCACTTTATCAGTTTACTGTTAGGTAAAGATAGAGATCTTTTTAATTGTGTAATTTGATGATGTCTCACTGTGATGCATCCTCTGATTGCTTAAAACAACCAACCCTTGCCTTTTGGAAGCATGAAGATCCAGTAATGAATCATGCAGTTTTTTCAAAATGAATTTTTGCTATTTGTATCTCATTTCCTAGGTGTCTAACATTTATATAGAAACTGTTAGAGGATATAAAACAGTTATAGACTTTGTGACTGCATTTGTTTTTAAAAAGCAAAAAAAGATATTTTACTTGTTCTTATTTCTTTTCTGCAGATAGCATTGACAGGATGCAGCATTGTTTGGATATTGGTCAGCAATGTGGACGGTACAGCAGAACAAGAGACATTGTTGCATGGGTACGCAAAAAACATAGACGTATCCGCCGTGAAGAACTGTTAGGATTTTTGTGTGGAAAAACCATTCCTGGAAGAAGCCGCATGAATGGAGCGTCCGGACGGCAGTTCCTCTGTGGTGGAATAGAACGAAACTTACCTCGTCATGGCATTAATCATGGTCATGTGAATCCAGGCAATGGTGACAGGGATTTGGATGCATTCAAAGAAGCTATTGCACTTCAAGGTATATTTCTGTATGTTTTCGCATGCTGCATCTGTTTGCCGCTAAAATGAAATCAAACAAGAGAAAGCTTCAGGGTTTATTACATTACTCATGCCTGCCATCTAACCTTTCACACATGCTTCTTTGTTTTTGTTGTTTATGGTAATGTTAATACATGTACTTCAATTGCAGTATGCTACAATTAAAGTGTTAATAGTAAAGTCCTTTGCCTAGCACATTCGGAAATCTCCTTGCATGTGCCTTTTTTTGAGGGGGTGATGGTTAGTGACTTTATGAATATGGCCTTTCAAATAACATCAGAAGAGATTTTTGTCCATCCACTTACACATAGCCATATGCTCCTCGAGGAGTAACAAGGAATAAACTAACTTAATTTAAGCAGTTTGTGGGTTATATATTCCCCCCAACCCCCAGAAAAGGTAAATATTATCCTGCAATAAAAATCTAATGAATATAAACATCTTTGTTTTGTTTAAAGTGACACTGTTTTGACAACACGCTTCATTCAAAGAAGACCTTCCAGACATTGATCAATAAAGCAACAACAGGATATAATAGGACCTTGATTACTCAATGTTGTTTTTATGATTTTTCTATATTTTGAAAGGAAAATGAGGCATGTGATCCTGTTCCTTTTATGACTCTGAGTTTTAGTATATTTGTTATGTTTTTGTGAGATTTAGTAAGCTTTCAAAAGTGGATTAAGTGTGAAAATGCAGCAGCATCGACTACAGTCCTCGAAATAACTCACATAAATGGCAGGTATTCCTGAAATGAAATTCTTGAAATGTTTTAAGGGGTGGCGTCATGGTACTAGGTAAATTTTAAGAACAGCTGGTTTCAGTGTTCTATTGCCTAAATTTTCGCTAACAGGATCTGAAGAATTTTCCTTTTCCTTTCCTTCTTTATAGGGGTCTTCAACATGCATCACACCGTGTTTTGGCAGGATATCCTGTGCTGCAAGGCGAGAACTGTTAAGATCTGTTTTTATAGCTGCCTTTTAAATGATGGGTTGCCTACATTTTGTCAGCCCTACAACACTGTTTCTGTATTTATCTGTTGTCTGTCCTGCAATACTGCAAAATTTTAATGGAAAATAGATGATGACCTCTATGGCAATGATCATTTTGTGATAATTATGTCATGTTTAAAATACAGTCCAGGTGAAATTTTTCAGTGGCAGATTGGCTGGCTTCCACCTACTTTCATTCAGGTTCCAGTTTTAACCTAGACATTAACCCTTTCATGACCAGTGCTTACACTTTCCCCAGATTTGATTAAATCAATTTAGTGGTGAGCTTTGTACATAACCACTCAGTTTATCACTGACATGTAACTGAGGTTCATTTTTATATGTGCTATATCTTCATTGACCAGAATTCTCATGTTGAAGATCATCCAGAAAATTTAATTTTTTCCTCATAAAAAAGATAATGTCAACAGCACAAAGTGCTTTGGGTGTTGCTCATGAATATCACTAATGTAATGTGCTAATATTTTTGTTAGCAGATATCCTTGCTGGTTTTCGAAAAATACTATTATTTTTCTGCCATAGGAATATATTTGTCCAATACCCTATTTTGAGGACTATTCAGATTAGTGCTTTCAAGTGATGATTTTTTTAAATGACATTTTTATGCTAAGTATATCATAAAACTAAAATGATTTGTATACAATCCTTAAAGTCCTAAAAGGACTGTACAAAATCACAGGTGTGTTTTTTTTAATTGCTTCAGCACTCTTTAACAGGAACTAGCTATGGAAAGCCTCAAGTTCCATGGTTTTAAAAGAAATGTAGAATAGCTCAACCAGATAGGGAGAAGGTCTTTCAGTACCTCACCTCAGATGACATTATCTTATTTTAATATTGTTTTTTTGTCAAAGAAAGAAATTTATGTAGCATGGGTTTATATCCTCTCAAAAGGTGTGGGTAGCCATTTTTAAGATCAGTGAAAGATATCAGGCACCCTAAGTTAGCAATTTGCAAGTTGGAGATCCTAATTTTATACATTATTGTGATGATTGCAGATTGTCTGGGCAACAATATATAACTCAGTACTTCACCACTTTTTAGACTCTGAAAGCTATGCAGAAATCTGTTTCATGTGACTTTTCTTCTGACAGTGTACAACTATCCCTTTTCTCTGCCTTTAAACTTGAGATAGTTCTTACAAAGTGTTCAATTTCTGTGTCTGGACTAGACAACATTCCCTATCAGTCCCTCACCTTCCTTATGAGTCCTTGTGCTTCGATTTTTGATTTCATTTGGATATCTGGCTGCTTTCCCACCTAATCACACAAGAGGCACTTGTACCCATTCCGAAACCTGGAAAGGATCCATTGGATTCTAACTCCTAAAAGTCTATTTCTTTTTACAAGCTGCCTCTGTAAAGTTTTAGAAAGTATGCTGAATAATCTCAGCTTTTGGCAGCTTGAGTCAGAAGGCCTTCTGTCCAATATGCAGCGTGGCTTCCACTGTCCAGCATCTGGTACATTTTGAAGTGTTAATCTGGGATACTTTCATCCGGCTACAACTGTGTGTAAACGCTGTACAAAGATGGGTGACAGAAAATGGCTTCAAATTTTCTCCTACTGTGTGCATCCAGTTTTGCAAACTGAGAGGTATGTTTCCAAACCCATCTATTTCTGTCAATAGCAGGGTACTCAAAGTGGTCCAGGAAGTCAAAGTGTCCATGGTGTAGGGGAAATTTTAGTGTGGTACATATTATGATCATTTGTCCTGAGCTCCAGACTATACGTAAACAGTTTTTTACTGAGAATTCTTTTTCTTTGTTCAGGTCCATCCCATTGGCAGAAGTCTTTACATTTTTAAGGATGATAGGGCTTTACCATCAAATTAAAAAAAAACTTTATGTCCTGGTAATTTTTTTCTCTAGATTTTTGGTTTGTTGGTGGCCTTTTTGGGCTTCACCACTTCATTTTACACTTTACCCACTCTTTTATATATTGTTTATTTCTTGCGTTGACTTTTTAAAGAATGTTATGATTAGATCACTCAGGAGGTTTTTTCCCCATAAACTTGTTACGCTAAGATTACCTTTTGTTGCCGTGATATAGCCCTAGTTGCTGGCACGGCTTTCAACACAAATAAACAAACAAAACATTCAGCAAAACAGAGACATTGTTTTTATTTGGGCTCTTGGTCATTATGGTATCTCAGGCAATGTCCGAGCAGACCAGGCTGCCAAGGTTGCATGTCAGTCTCTTGGCAAATTACAGTCGCTGGTATCATCAGACTGTACAGGCAGTCCTCGACTTACATTGTTCCATTCCTACGTCATGTTGTAAACTGATTTTCGCTGTAAGTCGGAACATATGTACATACTGTACGTAAATAACATACTGTAAGCACTTATTCTATCCTAACACAGTAATTATAAAAAAAGAACACATATAAAAATGCGTTTAATAATGAAATGTAACACGAAGTTCGCATTACGAAATTTACGACGCAAAACCACATTAGTCGAAACAAGGCTTTATACAGTAAATGGGAGATGTGTCATAACCACGAAACATCGTAACTCGGGGCTGACCTAACCCGAGGACTGCCTGTAAACCTTTCTTCTCTGCCTACCTTCAGTCCCTATGGCAAAGCCACTGGGACACTCTGGGCCAAAATAAATTACATGGCACTCTTCCCTGTCTAACTGACCGCCCACCCTCCTGCCATCCTGTGAGGCAGGAGGTGTTCCTTGCTAGATTAAAGTTAGGACACACCTATGCCACGCAAGGACACCTCTTACAAGGTGAACCACTACCTGTTTGTCCATGGTATAGGGGAAGTTTTAGTGTGGTACATATGATTGTCCTGAGCTCCAGACTATTGGTCAGCAGTTTTTTTACAGAAAATTCTTTGTTTTCTTTGTTCAGGTCTGTCCCATTGACAGCAGTCTTTTTTTATTTTTAAGGAGGATAGGACTTTATCATCAAATTTAATAAATGTTTTGTCCTGATAGCTGTTATTTCTTGGGTTTATTGGTTTGTTAGTGGCCTTTTTGGGCTTCACCGCTCTTTTTTACACTTTACCCTCTCTTTTATCTATTGTGTACTTCTTGCGTTGACTTTTTAAAAGAATGTTATGATTATATCACTTGGAGGTTTGTCCCTAAACTTTTAAGTTAAGATTACCTTTTGTTGCCGTGATATAACTCTAGTTACTGGCACGGCATTAAACATAAACAACCCGATCGCTTACCTTCATGTCATTCTTTGAGGTGGGTGGAGGTGGTCCTTACTAGATTAAAGTTACGACACACCTATGCCATGCAAGGACACCTCTTACAAGGTCTTACACTACTAGTTTGTCCATGGTGTGAAGGATTTTTTTTAATGTGGTACCTGTTGTGATTGATTGTCTTGAGCTCCAAAGTATTTGCCGGTAATTTTTTACAACAAATTCTTTGTTTTCTTTGTTTAGGTCCGTCCCATTGGCAGCAGTCTTTACATTTTTAAGGAGGATATGACTCTACAATCAGATTTAATAAATGTTTTGTCCTGATAACTGTTATTTCTTAGTTTTATTGGTTTGTTAGTGGCCTTTCTGGGCCACAACACTCCTTTTTACACTTTACCCTCTCATTTACATTATCGTTTCTTCTTTTCTCCCATTGTCTCATTTTAAAGAATGTTATGATTATTCCACATGGGGGGTTTTGTCTAGTCCCTAAACATTTTGAGGTAAGATGACTTTTTATTGCCCTGATATAGCATTAGTTGCTGGCACAGCATTAAACACAAATCTGTATAATACTACTACTAATTAGTATAATATAGAAATTAAAATGGACCCAGTGTGCCCAGTCAAATTTTATTTGCCAGGATTAATAAGATGATGTGTATGTGGTTTTAGAACAATCATGGACTTTCAAAGTTTTAGACTATTATGGATCCTAAATTACAAAAATTGAAGAATATTAAATGTGGTTCTTTGGCTAATTTCCAGTATTAGGATATTGGTTTATACTGATAAAAATACATGTATTGTTTTTTTACAATCAAACAGTTACTAGTGAATAATCAGATGTGTTTATACTTTTGACAGTACATATTTAAGCTTAAATGATTTTACATGGACGTGTATTATTATAATTTTGGTTTTTAAATAAATTTGTCTGCAGGTTTAAATGGTGCAATGTCAAACATCAGCATGGGGTTCCATGGTCATGGTGGGAGTGCACAGCAAGTTAATGCTGTCAGCCGAGGCAACTTTGAAGATTTAAACCACTTTATCCATGAAGAATTTTCTCGTAACGAAGGAAGAAAACGTTCTAGTTCTTCACCAGACCTTGTGATAGATTCACCTTCAAGGAAACGTTCCCGCTTGCTTTGATGATTTAGTCTTTTAAAGTGTTTCATAAACATTCTTTTAGAATCAAAATGTTTGATTGCTTATTATCATAAGATAAAGTAAGATACTGCAGCAAGCTTACCATTTCACATAAATATGAAAATTATGTTTATAAATGCAGTTAAATTAGTGCTTAGTGCTGAAATTACTTGAATATTATTTCAGA
Organism: Pomacea maculata; assembly: GCA_004794325.1. NCBI lineage: Eukaryota > Metazoa > Mollusca > Gastropoda > Architaenioglossa > Ampullariidae > Pomacea > Pomacea maculata. The sequence continues at coordinate 147,780 of SRHC01003415.1, read as the reverse complement.
ATATTCACCATAGCTTCTGATATTTAAGTACATGGTGCACTTTCACACTGCTATGGAGTGCAAGTGAAATTCTTTGTTTAGGATCCAGACATTTAGCATTAATAGCAGCCATAGAGTTTTTAAGTCTTTGATCATTCATAAAAGTGTATTTTAATTTTTTTTTAAGTTATTAACAATTCCTCCGTCAGGCAAAAGAGTTTTTTTTTTTTTGGTTGGTATGCTGTTGTTGTCATTAACTACCCATCATAAATGCCTTTAACAATGCTTGATGACCTTTTCATTTGGCTATAAAGAATGGAGACATGAAGTACAAAGATTTTAACCACTTGTTTTTCCCTTTTGAAGTAATGATTGCCAAGACAGCTGTTGGAAGCAGTGAACCAAAAAGAAAACAAAATAATGATGAAGGGGATCATGTTTGATACAAAATATTTATTGCATCAAATCAACCCTTACATTCAAACATGCACAGCAAATAAAAATTATTATACCTCACCACTTCTGACCATCTCTTCGATTGCCCCTATATTCCAACACGCACAGCAGATGAAAAGAAATGTGTGTAATTGATCCTATTTTATTATAGATTTTAAGTTTTGCATTAACTGAATTTTTACCATGCCTATTAAAAAAAAAAACCAGATACAAACTCCAAGATATACGAATTTTGGCCGGATGGATGCTTGCTTTCATGAGCACCTGTTTTTAGAAAACACAATAGCTTCCTAAAATGTTCACTTCCAACATATTTAACTGAGATAAATAAAGTGGAGAATTTGTGAAAATTTATTAATTGTTACAAAAAAAGATACTTGAACATGTTTTATTAATTTGCTTTAATGGTGGTGGTGGGCTTTGTGGCATTATGGTTGGAGAAGAATGTCATAAGTTAGGTCGATGATTAGAAACCTTCATTTTTGCACCCAGAATTGATCGGTACCCACTCTTTTAAGGAAGGCAAAAGGCACTGGAAAGAGAACTTTGAGCTCCAACTTTAACATGATTTTGCCTGAATATAGTAAACCACCTGCATTTCACTATCCCTGCAGCATTTGAGACAAATTTGATGATTACTATGTCAAACAACTCACTGAAATGAAAATTGTAGCAAGCATATTAGACATGAAAGGAATGGAATGTACTGTATAGTTGTCCACATCCTAGTATGTGTAACATTGCAAGTAGCCTTGGTGTTTGTTTGAAAAATATTTTTGATAACAGTTTCAGTCATAAACCCTTCAAGTAGGTGTTTTAAATATCTTAATCACCTACCTAAGGGATTCTTAATCTTTTTTTAAGTAGAAGCATGATTCGTCTGCATGTTTTGCATAAAAACCTTCCTGTACTGACCCATGTTTTTGTAATCAATGCTGGTGCTTGAGTATGTTTCCATAGAACAATATTTGTGAAAGTAATCTGTGGAGAGAAATATTTTGGCAGTAAAGGAGTGCAAAGCAGATGGAAATAATTTTAAAATGATGAAAGTAGGCAAGACAGAATAGTGCATTGGTGCTTATTTTTTAAAGTCATTTTTGAAAAGTAACTCGACAATGTGGTGTCTGGTTTGTCGCAAAAGTATAAAATGGAAATTGAAGCTGATTGAGACATTCTAGCAGAGCAAATACTGAAAAAGGATTAAACAATTTGTGAGGTAGAGATTAAGTGTTCTTTTCTTTACTTGAAAACTCATTTCTGAAAACTAAGATCCATCCATTTTCACAGTTTATAAAACGCACCCTTTGGTTTTGATACACAGAACTGTGAACTATGTGTATTCACTTTTTCCATGCCAGAGTTAGACAAGTTGGTTACGCATCACAGAGCACAAAAGAAAAAAGTGTTAAAATACAAAATAAGCTTACAAATCGACAGTAAAATAACAATGAAGCATGGAGTTACTTATTTTTTTAAATGTAAATAATAACAGAATTGAGAAAACTTATTTCAGTAGTGGCATTTACACACCCCTTGCAGAACACACAGCTTTAATATTGTGTCTGCCATTGGCCCGAATACATAAAGCACTGTTGTTTTTAATTGACTGAACCAGTGTTTTCAAGGTCATTGAAGGAATGCCACCCATGCTGAAGAAAAAGGAACACCAGCCAGTACAGGTGCCAGCAAGTGTTCGAGTTTTTGCTCTTGTACATCCAGCACCCCATATGTGTCCTCTAGCCGAATCTCAAAGCAGTATGTCAGCGCACAAAGTCACCAGTGCAGTAGAGTGAAAGCCTAGACATGGTATACTCTATACTGAGTGTGTGATAAGGCTTGAGCTCACTGGTTGCATTACCAGTATTCACCAACTTGCTCATCTGAACTTGCAGCATCTGCTCTTGCTATTACAGACTGTTGTTTCAGGCATTGTTGATTAAAATATTAAATATTTTTTCTGATTAAGTCAGTGGGTTGTGTCATGGTGTATTGGATGTACTGTATCTGAATTTTATTTGTTTTTCACCAAAATGTGAAATATGTGATAGGAATTAGCTTCACTCAGGCACAAGAAAGAAATTTAAAGCCCTACGCATCCAATGTCTGGTTCAGTTTCATCACGTGTTCATTAAATGGAATTTGGCTTTCTCATTTTATCATTGATAACATGAGAAAATACAGTTAAAAGAACTAAAATAATTTGACAATTTAATAGCTAGATTTAGTTACAACCAGTTTACAGTGTGCAAACACTGAAAATATTACCTTAAAGATGTTATCATTGTTGGCGTAATGTAAATGTTGAGTGTATGCACTCAGTAAACATGGTTCATTAGTACTTCACATTGTAAAATATTAAATGAATCAGCATTTTACAGACATAATCATTAAACTATTAAATATGCATTTCCATTTAAATACAAAAATGGTGAAGATTCATTTCTTTTTGTTTTTGCATGTGCAAGTTATTTCTGTACAGCATGTGCTTATTTACATAGTATATCTTGTGTTCATTGCTTAAAACATGCTTTGCCTACACAGTCTTTATTAAGTCATTAATGAGCCTACCATTATTGATAATTGAGCAGAACTTTGATGAGCCATTTTTATGTTCTCCTTCCCTGTTATTGCTGTGTTTAATGTACTTAAGTGATGTAGAGGAGTTTTATTAGATGCTTCTGCAACACATCTTACTAAGGAAAATATGTAATTAGTAAATGGTTCAAACATATAGTCATGAAAGATGCTGGATAAGAGTGGCCTACCTAGTCAAGCATCAATAAATAATTTTCTTTCCCCTTTCATTTCCTTGTTTACTTTTGTTAAAGTGAAGCAAAGACTTTTCCCCCAATTGTGGGGCACTACAGCCTGGTTATCTTTCAATACCACTATACTTTTTTTCTTATGGTTCAAGATGTGTACATAGTCCCACCTGTAATGATTCTGTAATAACTACACTTTGGTGACATAAAACGGAAGCGCAAGGGCTAAAAAGCTCCTGTTGTCTTGATTTTTCATCTGAACAGAGAGGGAGTCTAGAATCTCTGTAGAATCATTCTTCCCATGATTGCTACCATTTAACCGCTAGACGCTCGTTTGCACTGATGTAATAACCAATCATGTCGCAAGTAATCGAAAACTGAGGAGTTTTTGCAGGCAGAATTGCTTCACCTGGTCTTGAACAAACCCCATGTCTAGTACTAGTAGTAACTAGCAGAAAGGTTGTAAATTTGGCTTTGGAAAAGTTAACGACAGGGTTATCAGACTCCTAGATTTTGTACAGAGGAATCAACTCGATATATGTGCATATTTGAAAACACTCAGGGCAGCTTAGGAATCGCGTCAATTATTACTAAGCGAACAGCCCTTTTAAATGATAATGTAAAGAAAGTTATTGGATAAATGGCTATAAAAAGCCTCTTTGTGCAGGGACTTTGGTGACAAACGGGTGGCTTGACGTCATTCTCTCGACAGTGAACCACTTCCGGTACGAACCAGAAATTCTCGCCGTATGTCGCATCATTGCTACGATTGCATTCGATGGGTGAATAAAGATAACATTTTTAAAAATCTCCTGTTGCTACATTAGTAAACTGATGTAAAATACTCGCTTGTCGCCAGTTACGCCTGTCACTATAGTGCAGTGAAACTCCCAAAACCCTGTATTCACCCTCCGAATTTTCAGTCAAGGTCTTTCTCTAAGTATTCTGGTGTCGTCGCTTTATTATTCTCCTTTCCACATAAAGCGAAATCTCAAAGTGAGGAACTTTCAGATAAACATAAAACGGAAATTGTTGTGACGTAGACACGGACAATAATAATAAAAGTGCGTGATTTGTATAGCATATATATATATAGACACACTCGTAAGGACCATGCTCTTGGCGCTTGAGAAAAGAGCGAGACAAGGACAACAAACGAAGGATGAACAACAGGACTGATGACTAATAAAAGAGAAAACGCAAAGAGGAATCGGGTTACCAGATTTGAGGAGGGGTGGGTTGAAGATAGACGCATTGTGTGGATTGTTGTTCAAGGAAGTGGTGTACATTGAGTGCACATTTAAAAGCTTCAGTGGTGGGATATTGGAAGGAGAGAGAGGTACATCGTTTCGCCACAGTAAATAAACATCCTGTGACCATTTGTTGTTCTGGTGACAGGAATACTGAGGATACGGTCATCAGACGAAGAGTGGAGTTGTCTGGCTTGAATGTAAGAGAAGAGAAGCTCATAGAAATGATGAGGGCAGGAGCTTGCAAAGAAATGTAAAACATCAAGGACAGTGTACTGAATGCGAGAACAATCAATGCAGCACTGCTCACGCCAATGTACAGTCCCATAAGAAATAAAGGAAATAGATTTAATTGGTTCCCAGCCCCAGTTGACTCGCTATTTGAAAGTTACAGGCTATGTAGCTATGTTTTAATGAGAACAGTTATAATACAACATAACTGGAGTTAAACATAAAAACATTAAGGAAAACGTCTAAATATAAGAAAACGTGCCGTTTTGACGGCGTGGATGGATGGAGGTGTGGGGAGGAAGGGATGGAATTACTGCTTGGATTCACCCTCCATGAGCACATGTGACATTGTAAAATCGGGGTGACTTCCCTTCTCTGTCGCTTTCAGGTTAAAGGAAAAAACTTGTCCAGTGTCTGTTGCTCCTGCCTTTTTTGTAAAACTTGGGTAATACGACATCACATTATCATTGAACATGTTCAGGTTCCTATTGCCTATCGCACTACTATTACCTCACTACTATTGCTTTTAATCTTCTTTGGAGCCATGATTGAGGATTATCTTATTAAAAGAAAGCACAAAAATCACTAAATAAGAAGGATGCCTACAGATAAGGAACGTAACTGTGTCGCGAGGGCGAATGATGACATGCTGGTCGGTCACGTGTGGTTCACGTGGCTGTTCGTTATCCGAAATTTTGTTCGTTAACCGAGGTTCCACTGTACTTTTGACTTTGACTTTTGCCTAGAGGTTGAGAGTCGTCTGAAGGAGGCTGCGATTCTTGTGGGGGAACTGGTGGTGACTATAGGGTACTGCAGACGCTGAGGACATTTCCTGAGGAGCCGGATCTACAGCGGGTCGGGTGCGGCACCCTTTCCTGCATTGCTGAACACCTGGGTCAGTGAACAGGAGGCGGTTATGGAGACTATAGAATTTCCAGTGTAGTACACTTTCCAAATTCATTTCATATTTATTTAATATTTGTGCTACTGATGAGTTTTTTGTGACCGGACCATTTTTGTTTTCTATCTCGATCTGTAAGTGTTCATACTATGCCCTTTATGAACTTTTGTACACAACGCACGCAACGTAGATGTAATTATATCCAGTATCAGTCCCAGTGTGAAGGATGGAGTGTTGTGCGCTGTGCAGGGGACATGCGGCACGTGATAGTCTCGTGCGGTAGCATCGATGACGTTATTGCTGCTATGATTCGTTTGCTTTTCAACGGATGACAGACTTCCCTCAATAGCGCTTATCACCCTTGCAGACTTACTTTCCCTTGGTAAACAGAGAAAACGGTGAAAATCATCTTTTATGTTAGAATCTTGTGGTGAGTGCACGTTTGAGCTATAGTAATTAGAAAACTCCGTCCATCCATCAAGGATAGAAACGGCGAAATGTCTCTATACTTGGTGAACCACAAACAGGTTCCATGGAAGTTCTAGGCAATAGGACGTTGAATTCTAGCGTTTGCCAACATCAGCACTCTACGTGTCTTTGGATAAGGCAGAAGTGATTTTATTTGCTGCCTGGTTTTCAGCGAGCGAGAAGAACCCTGTTTTGTACTGCTCGCAGACATGACAGACGGCCACCATGCAGGCGCTTTCTAGAAAATGAGGAAATTCGGGTCAGGGCGTTGAAGAAATGCCGAAGGGGGGGTGGGGGGGTGGGTGTTGCCCGTTCAATGTGTGTCATTGTATGTCACTGTGTGGCATTGTCTACAGAATTCATTTTTAAGACATTCCTATACGTTGCAACCCACCCCTTGCAAAAATAAACAAACTGCAACATGAAATCTGTTTTCCTTTCACTAAAAAGGTTTTATAACAGCGTTATCTATTCTATCCAATTTCAATCCGTAGAATGACTCCAGATTCTCTCTCTTCAAACCCGATTCTGTTTTCATAAACTTTTTGGGACTTTGAACTTTGATTATACATGTTTCAATATGGTTTTCGTCTGACAGAATGAAAGCCAGAGTGGAACAAAAACTTTTGTTACCTTATTGTTGACAAATGATAAATATTTACGAGGGTAACAGAATAAACAAAAGTTATGGTATTTTCCATCTAGCCCTTTATGAATATATGTGAAACGTATTATACATTTTATATTTGAATGGTTTTTCCACTTTTTAGAAAGGAAGCGACTGAAGCCGTTGCTTAGCGCAGCTTTTGCCCTTTTCAGTTGTGCATTGCTATACTAAAAATGTCACCACATTACATCAGCCCTTTAGTTTTCCTATGTTTTAAATGTTTTAAATTATACCCCTAGCTGAATACTACTAGCTAGGTCGTTTAAAATGGGTTAGGACATGCAGATCACTTCGCAAAGGCGTGTCCAGCAACTTAATCTGACAGTGGCTGGGACCCAGCAAACACACCAAGACTGGCCCAAGCTTGGTGCTTCATTGGTCTTCATTGGCACCAATATTGCCTCTTCTTCACAATTCTTTACAATACAGGACTAATATGGAAATGAAAGTTGGGCAACTCTTGGCCCAAGATTGGCTAAGTCTTGGTAGAATCTTGGCACCAATGTACAGTATCGCTCTTATCCCAATATTGGACCAGTCTTTATAACAAAAGGCCAATATCGGGCCAATCATGCATTGCCCAAGATTCCAAGGAAACCCCACATTCAACCAATATTGTCCCAATGATGTTTTTGGTGGTATTTGGTCCATATTAACCCTATTTTGCTGCAGAGTTATAGCTCAAGACAGATTGATTTAATACATTGTCATTCGTTTTGGTCTGTAAAACGTCCTACAGTTGACAAGTCATTAGAACAAGACTAACCGTAGCTATTTACTTGCCATATTAAGATACATTATTTATTCCATATCATAACCAGCAGCCACACAATCTACAAACGAATAAACATAAAATAAATATCAAGGCATCAATCTTAATTAGTTCTAAATGCCCCTCCCGAAAGCCATAAAACACCCAAGCATATTATATTCATACAATACACATAATATATACAAGCACCCCTCCCAAAATTACATCAAGATGAACATTAAAAGGAAGTGTTCGACACACTTTGTAGCTTTTTTTTCCCCTCCTCTTCCGGCCTCCATCACGGTCACCTGATATCGCCAGCCATTGGCCATTGTGACATTAATTGTTGTATTGTTTCACTATGGGCTCTGGACAAAAATAAAAAAAGCGCGTTCACGTGGGTTGAAAAGAAGTAGGTGTAGCTTTCAAGAAAAAAGTGTACACTATACACTAAGAAATTATCTTCGCAATTACATTAGTCTTAACATCCTTTGCTGAGGAGAAAATTGTGCATTTTGATTTTATTGATCATGCATCTTCTATTAGGTGTATATAATATTTTAAGAGCCCACCCAATATAGTGGTTTTTGAACAGATGAAAAAGATCTAATGCTAACAAGAAGAATATGCTTTAAGCAGAAAAACCTTTCCAATGTCTATATATACTCATACTCAATCCATTTAAATTTAGCACACAATCTCTAGATACATCCCTGTCATTAAAATTACATAATTTATGAGCATCATTGGCTTATATCATACAAAAAGAGAAATCCTTTAAAATAATTATCAAGCATCAAACAAATATCAATTTCCTTTTGCGTAGTGTAGAAATATGGTAACATCCTAGGATGGGAACAAATTTCAGGACAAAAGTAAATGTTTCTAATGCAATGACATTTACGTAACTTTGCATGCATTTGAGTTTAGTGATTGAAAATGAAAACTATGTACAGTACACATATATACACACACAAGTACACACACCTGCGTTTTTAGACTCAAATTCTGCTTTTAAAAAACTGAATAATAAAAAATATGTATTTGTTTGGTGTATTGAATCAGATGTACTGATGAACCTAAAAGTAACTAAAACTGTATGTCTCAACCCAACCAAGGACGTGTATATATTAGTTCGTGACCCAACAGGGAAAAAAAACGGAAAACAAAAGTGTACGTAATTTTATATATATATAGTAGATGAATTACATACACACTTAATTGTTTATTTCAATTTAGTTTTGATTTTAATATCTTTAGGGATTCTAATTTCACTTTTGCTGCATGTGTAGGGTAGATTTGACTGCATGTCCCTAGAGCAATTTCTTTTGATTAGTCTCCAGTTTAGATAGTAATCGCTCGCGATCATCTTTGCTAAATTTTCAAATGCTGGTCGATCAATATTAAAATTTTAAAATCTGTGCACTTGTACCTTGACAACTTTTGAAGAAGCATGAAGATCTTTCCTGAAGAACGATGAAGATCAGATCGAGTGCAACTCAAATTTCGCTCTATTTTATATATAGATATGGCGGAGACCGGAACATGTGAGCATTGTTGATAATAATTTCTCTATACTTTTTCTAGACTGTGATAGCCATAAAGTATAAAATATATTTATATACAGTATTAGTTAACAATCTACAAAATAATTACAAAATTACTGTGTAAAACGCGCCTTGATAGTCATAAATCATTCATGTCAGCGAGCTAGGCTTAAACTTGGTGGCCCTGTCTGAATCACGAATATTGGCGGGTCAGCGGCTCCGCCAATCTTTGCCAATGTCCCCATCTTAGCTGACATGATCGATAGCGTTGCGCGCACACCGTGAACGTTGCGCTTGGTTGGGGATGCTTGCCACTGGCCAAAACAATGTTCCAAGCTTTTCCCAAGCTTGGCCCAAGATTGTCCGAATCTTGCATGTTTGCTGGGGAGTGGTTCGTATAGAGAAAAGAGACACATATAAAAAATGCTCTTTCAAAAGCAATAATTATGATTACTATACTGACGCAATTTTAAACATCTGTGAGTTTCAAATATGTACATTTCGATATCAATGTATGATAATAAAGATCGATAAGACTTCACACAGACTTTTTACATGATTTTTCTTGGCAATCAATGGGTTTTCGTGAAAGGTTTGACAGAAAATTGATGTTAGAAAACGAAAACATCCCAAAGCAACACTCACACGCGCACACACACAAAAATACACCCAAAATTTGATCACACTACAGGTCAAACTAAAGACTTCGTTTGCATCCACTATGCTAGAGACATTTCTCGCGATACTTTCTAATCTAACCTACTTTTAGTTTGACAATGTCTCGGTTGTTTAGGACCCTCATTTATTTTACTTTTACCTGTCATCAGTTTTAGGCCTTAAGCTATTTTGCCTGTCGCAAGTAACTTTATGCAGCCCTTCATATAGTGTTTAAAAGATGTTGAACTTAGCGCCATAACAAGTTTCAGAGCTGGCAAAGATTGAAACGGAGGTTTCGCTAAGCGCGGACTGTCAAGGTCGCTGACATCACTCTTCCAAGACTCCCGTTTTTCCCTTCACTGAGATGTTTACAAAAATAATCAGCCGCCAGGACGAGTGGCGAAAGCCTCGTCCAAGATCACGTGATCCTCCGATTTTGCCGCCTCTCGGAGTCTAGCTTGTCGTTACGTCACAAACAGTCTAGTGCTGACGTCATCCGCGGGATATCCTCGCCGTCAGATGGTGTGTCAGTTAAACAATCAGATGTAGCTGTGGACAGGAAGGACTCAGCTCTAGCGAATGTCGCTCTAGAGTCTAGAACCTCCTTTTGATGCGGGCTACGGGAGCCTCCAGCTCAGTCTTCTGACAGTTTTTGTTTGTACCTGCATGAGCCCGCTGTTATTCTCATCCGTAGTTTCTTCGGAGGTATTTCCGACTCAAGAATAGTGAAGTGTGACACGGCAAAAAGGCTGACACGATAATACTTCTATCATACGCTGGTGTACTACTACAGTTCCGGCATTGCATACATGTGAGTGGTTTAAGCTGTGAGCTGTGTTTGCTTAAGGTAACCAGTTTTAGCTGTGTAGCGATGTTAGCAGTGCTGTGCGTGTGGGTGAGCCTATTCTCCGCCTGCATGTTTCCACCTGCTGATACCTGAACGTCTATTAATTTATACCTTTACCTGTCATCAGTTTTAGGCCTTGAGTTATTGTGCCTGTCGCAATTAACTTATGCAGCCCTTCAGACTGTTTAAAGTTGTTGAACGTAGCGCCATAACAAGTTTCATAGCTGGTAAAGATTGAAACGAAGGGTTCCTCAGAGCGGCTTGTCAAAATAGCTGACGTCACGCTTCCGACGTTTTTCCCTAAGCTGAGACTTTTGCGAAAAATAAATCAGCCCTAAGTGCGTGTTCGATAATATAAATTTTTCTTACTAGTGGAGAGATTCTCCTCCGTTTGCTTTATCTTGTTATTTAATTCAATGGTTGTTTTCTTTTCCTTTTCTTTTGAGTTGGTGGGTCGCACTTTATGACCGCCAATAAACTAAAATTTTGTACTGTCCCTACGTGTTCATGTTTTTGTGTCCACTGAGGAGTGATTGGCTTCGTTGTTCTCGTCGGGCGTGCGAAAGTCCGTCTGATTGTGAGCGTGTCTGTGCGACAGCAAGTCCCGCGATACCCGATAGCGTTACCATAGTGTACGCTACTCTACTCCTCACGTCCCCGGATAGGACCAAAATTCTGGTCATTTTAGCTTAGCCCTTTACTGCTGATTATGATGCCACAAAAATCAACACACATCACATTTAAATCCAGTCAAATGGGAAGATAGGAGTAATAAAGAAATCTAGTGTTTTAATTCATTGTTGAAAAGTGATGAGCAGACTGTCAACTGATGTTCAAACATTCCAAATCAATCATTTACCAAATCAACTATAACAAGACATTGCAAAAAAGAAATTTTATTACAATTTTCATTCTTTACACTATTTTAGGAGCAATCAAACCTGTCTCCTCCAATAAATGTAATAATCCCCACCCCATATCAGAAGAAATTTGTTCTGTACAAATATATGAAGACAGCGTTTAGTACTTTCCTTAAAAAATGTCTAAATCAACAGAATAGCTAAATGCTCAAACTTTGCTTTTCTCTATGGAAAGTTGCCTTATATATTTACAGTTAAAGAAGAAGTCTGTCATATTTTTTTAAAAACCTCTAGTAAATAGAGTAACAATTTTTAAGTAAATTTTTCCATTCAGAGATGCACACTGCTAATTATTACTGCACTGGATCAAGAGACTTATAGCCAAAAAGATATTTTAAAGAAGACACTGAATGGAAGGAGGGGGGACTTTTAAACAACGGAAATGCAGTTTAATCTGGTTTGATCTTGTCTTGTTTGATTGGATATGATCTTGCTCTTCTTTTCATACCTGAAGGGTGAGTTAGTCATTGTGCTGCTTGACAGGTGTACCTGACTGAATAAGTGAAATTAGTAACTGTGAAACGGGTACCTTATAAATCTGATTATATTATCATTATTAGAAATAAATAACTTTAAAAGCTTTACAGTTCAGGATAGCATCCAAGTTTAAAGCCCAAAATACATAAATTACTTACAATTATAAACATTTAAGAAATTGTGTTACTTTCCATGGCTATAACCATGTTGAACCTCAAGCAACCCACAGTGAAGTCCTCCCTCACCAAAACAATGAATGAAAGAAGCTGCTGTTGGTATAAATAAAAACCATGTTACTTTTCAGAATTCACTGCCAACTAAAACGTTTAATACATTTTACCAACTTTAATGTAGAGAAAAATGTACATCTGATAGACATTTTTATAAACATTTCAAGCCACGTGCAGTTTTCACAAAGGGAATTCCTTCTATACTGCTCTGTTGTTTTTTTTCCACACAGCTGTGAAATTCTTTACTACTATCAGTTGTCAGGAAAATGCTTGAAACAGAACTGGTTTGTTTTAATCTGACAGTACCTATGATCACACTTTGAAACTCATCAAAGTTGTTCAATATACATGTACAAACATGGAAACATGCTGAAAGATGAGCACATTAAAAAAGATGTAAATTATTTTCCAAGACTACCCACTTCCTTTGCAAAAACAGTGGGCAGTTGGAGAATGTGGTACGTTGATATTTAAAGCACTTGGATTAGTATATTTACTACCTGTATGTTTTTCTTCTTTTTTTTGACTATCCCAACAGTGTTGACTGATAAGTAAACCAGAGTTTTAAGCAAGTGGTCTGTTGATGGGACCATTTTATTGAGTGCAAATTTTTGTTGTCATGTCCATATGAAATTGCATGAAATATTTTGAAAGTTTGGCCTTACTTAAGGTAAAAATAAATTGTTTTCTTTACACAAGCTTATATTTTCAGTTAAACTGTTACTATTCATAACTAATAAAGCTAACACTCATAGTCCCCTAAGTAGGGATTGCCTTCAGGAGTAGTGACTCTTGTCAGTTAAACTACTTCTTCTGCAAAGTGTTCTTAAAAATAGCCTTTCAAGTAAGAAGTCTAATACTCCAAAGCAAAATCTCCAGTTCCTGTTTTTAAAGAATTCCATGTTGAAGATTCCGGTGACACTTCATCTTCATCATCAACAGATATTACTGGATTGGAAAATCCTCTGCTTCTCCTACATCGGTAGTTTGATTACCACTGATACTATAGGAGATTCTGAATTTCAGTCTGACCCTTTCCTGAAAAACATTGGCAAGTAATATTGGTCAAAACAAACATGCTTGACATAGCCACCACCATCTTTTGAATTATCAATATTCATCGGTTAACGCAAGACTTTATAGAGCTGCTGACAGATCTTCATATAAAACATATTGTTCTTAGCAGTCATAAATTATGAATTACATGCTACTTGCCACTGGTAAATAACATAATCATTAGTGGTTTTTTTTGTTAAAAAAAAAAAGAAATTCAAATCATAAGCTGAAACATATAAAGTAATTGAAATATTTGAATATACCACAAGACCTCTAGAAGGATGACAAGTGACATGATCAGGGTACCCTTTCACACTTTGGTGTGCCGTACAATAATATAGTCTATATTTCCTCTGCTTGCCCAAAATTAAATTTTTAGTCCTATAAAACAAATTTGCACCACTTGACAAAAAAAATCTCCTGTTATGTTTTGATTTGTTGGAGTAAACACAATGTTAGCCATATCACAGATAGTTCAATGAATAAACAATGCTTAATGATATATCCATTAGTGAGCAAGTAAACAATGTAAACCAACAGAATAAATATGAATAGTACAAGAGAAAGAAACAGCACATCAAAAAAATTCTGACCTTCAAAAGGGCCACCTTTAAAAAATTACTTGAAATTAATTTAACCTTTTGACCGAAAAGCTTTTATAAATGAAACATCAATGAAATAAATCTAAATAGAAAAAGGTACAAAACTGTAAACTCTCCCTTCATCTCTTAAAAAGGGTTAGGTATGTCCCATTGGTATGTGAACATATAACTACCTACTCCCACTGTACATTTTCATTTAATGTTTTATCCCATTTTGAACGACTCGGACATATGTTTTTGATACCATTCTATCATAATACAGTCTTGAATCATTCTGTATGAATCAAATTACTCAAGTTTTATTTGTGCTATAACTATAGTTTGTTATGTTCACTTAATGTAAATTTATGTATCTTTTTATGGCCTTTATACAACCATTAAAAGAGACCAAAAAAAAATGTTTATAGTATACTTGTTTTTCACATCTAGACACGACAGGAAATTTCACCAGCCATTAAGAAAGCATCTGATTAAACATATGCCTTTGTCCACACAGCTTCTATACAAAATTAGTTTATTCCCAAGCTTACTTTTATCAATTAAAAAAGATAGTCTCTGAAAAAATTTCTTCTGTGTTTTCATATACAACATTCCCTGCAAACGTCTCATATGCTTTAAGTACTAATGTAAGTCACCCAGTAAGAGATAGGCTGGCTGTTCATTCCCAGCTAAAGTTGGATCCCTGGAAGGAGGGAAAAAGGTGATGGAAAAAGCTTTTGCATGCATGGTAGAAAGGGGAAAGAACTATTGCTTAAAAAAATAATAATAGAGATGACTTGTATAGCGCATTTCACTCCCCAAATGACACAAGAGTTCAATTCACTTCCACATGGTGCTCTAAAGCTGACAATATTTTCCAATTATGTTCAAATTCTGCATGATGCATGAAGCTATTTGGAGAAGTATGAAGGATAATGTCTCTCCTTCCGGATGTGACATAACTTTTCAGTTCTAAGCACAGTTAATCAGACAGATCTAACTCATCTGTAAAGCACATTAAAAATAGATACATAGGGGTGAGGGAAATAAGAGAACTTCATGTTGATCAATGGAATGCTTGATCAGTGATAATGAATGGCATAATTGACACAAGGGGGAGTCCAAATAAAGCTGATACAAACTAATCCTTGAATGATTCTCCATTACATAATCAAATGGTGCAGCAGATAATGAATTTTTGTCCACACATGACGTGGGAAGAATGCCGGTAAAAATAAATTAGCACTACTGACAAAAGTAATCCATGAAATCCTACACAGAAATCAATCGCATCATAGTTAAAAGGACGAATCTGATTTTGATAATTTTTAACTGCCTGTCTTAAAGTCATGTTATCAAGTATAGCTATTATGTTATTTTGTTTTTATAGCTACCTAAATTAAGTGTTAAAAATATCTATTGAAACCTACCAAAAAGACTTATGTACTGTCAGTCACTCATCGAATTTAACAAGAGCTTTTTTGAAATGCTATATAAGAAAAATAAAAATTTTTAAAGTACAAAAAGCAAATCTACATGGATCCAAATCCCCATTAGGAAGACTGACTTACTTTGCGAGGATTGGCAATCAGCAAAACCTGAGTGATGGCAGCTGGTGGATGAAGTGGGTTGTAGGCAGGCAAATCTGTGGCAGATGGAGGCTGTAATTTGACTTTCATGATCTGCGTAACAAATAATGTTACAGAACATGTATTGTAGAATACATTATGACTGAATGGAAGATCTCACAATATCAACACTAGGAAAAATGTTGTATTTAAATATCTTATACTGCACCAAAGCCATAATCCAAAAAAGAAGATAGGATGGGTAGGGAATGTGTGAAAAATGAAACTAGAGGCACCAACCAAAAGAGCCCTTCATTGGACAGCTGATGGCAAGAGCAAACGTGAATGACCAAACAAAACATGGTGAAGGTCAGTAGAGAGACCAGAGACTGTCCTGGAACAACACATCTAGACCTGGTGCTGACAAAGATGGAGGTCTCTATCGGATGCCTTGTGTACCCAGGTATGAAGAGGAAAAAGTAAACAATATAAACTAATCAAAAAGGTGATAGAGAAATAGAAAATAGTTTAAAAATGTATTGTAGTCTCTGAAAATCCTAATATAAAAATGGGCTGTAAACTGAATTAAAACTTAAAATGGGATGACAGAGCTTTACTATCTATAAAAAAAGAAAAAAATAGCTGCCAGTGGTGTTATTTAAAGAAGGAAAATAATGAGCTATTTGGTGACAAAAAACAACTGGCAAACACTCTGAATGCTGGAACAAATAAATAAAACACGTAAAACAGTAAAGTGTCCTGGGAAACTAGGATAAATTGGTGGTAACTCGCTTCATGAAACATGGGAATATGTGTTATAAGGACCTTTCATGAAGATGTAAGGACCTAAGTGACAGTCACTAATGCTTCAGTTTTTCTCATGTACAGTTGAAAAGAGGTATCATAAGAATGAATCTTTGGTCCTCTCCATGTTCTGAAATATTGCTATCCTAGTAATAACTCAGAATTAATTGAGATGCCTATCTGCCATACTTAGATAACTTCAAAAGTCTCTTTAATGCACTGATCACATACACTGTTAATGTTCCAAGTTTTCCAGAAATGTAACTAATAATAATTGCAAGAGCTGAAAGGCATTCTTTATTGTAATACAAAAGCCTAGTTCATCTCTCTCGCATACACAGAAAAAGAAAGAGGTGCATGCACAGTACTAGAAGATCAAGGCTCTGGTTCAAGAAAGAGATAACTTTTTGAATTCTTTTTGAAAGAAGAGTGGGTTGCGAATTTGGAGATCTAGTATAGTCCAGAAGTGTGGATCAAATTAAAAAAAAAAAAAAAAATCAAGGTGACAAGGAATGCAAAGCTTGGAGGATCAAAAAAGAATGAATAGAGTGTGCTCCTAATGCTAAACCAAAGAACAGAATGAATCCAAATTGTCAGGCAACAGTCAATTTATTAATAATATTCCACGACTTCACAGCATACATTTACAAAATTTAAATGTACAGGCTTATCTCAAACTGAATAAGGCACAGCAATGAGCATCAGTAACATCTGAATGTTACAATTTAACACCTTTTTATTTTTTTCTCTTATCTGGCAATGTCTGACTGAATCTTTGTAATGTCCTTCTTCTTGTCTTCTTCTTGGCTAACAAATGCAGATTGTTGGATCTTTCAATGAGTGAAAAAATGTTTTCTCTCTTGAGCCTGGAAACATCTGTCAGCCAGTTCCAACAGTTGGCATTCTTTGTCACTGGTGGTCTTCAGCCTCTTTATGAGTATTGCCAGATCATCTCCTAGTCTCTTTCTGTGCATTTACTTCTGTTTCCTTCTGCTGCTTCTGCTGCATAACGTGACCAGATGTTTTGGGAGCAAAAGCAGAACACATGCCAATCATGGTATCATCACCAACAAAGAGAGCAGAGCAAAGTGAAAGAGGGGGTGGTGCGTGGTGCGTGGTGCGTGCGTGGTGCGTGGTGGGGATTTCCTCTCAAAGGCAGTAATCTAGGGGACAAATTTGAAATTATTTATAAAACGACAATAGGCAAAAGCCGAAATCAAAGGGATGGATGTGAATCAATGTACTGTAATCAGATTTTTAAATACACGCAGGACATTGATCGACTTTTTTTAGATGAAAGCGGGACACTGGGCATCCTGCTGGGACATTTTATGAGCAGGCGGGACTGTCCTGCCTAAATTGGTATGTCTGGTGACCTTATGTAAGGTTTGTACCTGCCATAGGCACTAAAAGCTGATATCAGTGGTTTACAAATGTCAACATTTTCCAACCCTCCATCACTGTTAATATGGTCAAGAATTACTCTGTGTGTCTTCAGTGCAAGATTTGACTAAGATCATCAGCTATTGGTTCTTCATCCAATAAAATTATATACTCATAAGAAGATTTTGCAATGTCCTGAAGCAGTTTACAAAACTGCAGGAGCAAGACCAAATGTAATAAGGTATCTGCTTTTTTTGTTTTACACTTGAATTCTGGTGCTATCTGGCTATCAGGAAACATGAGACGGAATAGATCAGCTGATTTTTCTGCAGATTTGAAGCTCTAGTAGGATTCAATCATCTTCAGAGTACACAGGATTTCTGCTTTCAGCCTCGTGTTTTCATCACATAACCTATTCAAAGAATACATTAAGTTTTGAATTATGTGTCTGAAAACATTACATTCTGTCTGAATTAAAGACAGATTTCAAAAAAGCAATAATTAATGACATGATAATACTAATAAACTAAAAATAAAGATATAATCATGGTTGAAAACTATGTTGAGCGAACTGATTTAGCTTTGATGTTAAAAATCAAACAAAATAGTACGTATGTGGCAATAAAATAGAATAATAAGAATACATTATATATATTTTTTTTGAACAAAAATAACTTTTGAGTATGGTTCTTTATTTTGACATAAAATAAATTAATGCCATAATCTTTTATGATCAGATGGCAAAAGTAAATTTTCAGAGCATCAGATCAATTTACTGTAGTGAAGCTTTAAAGCAGTAGATTCGTTATTGCAAACACTTTATTTGCAGTGACAAGGAATATAACTCAGCTTTCTAAATGATTCTTTGCTGTTACTGATCTTTAAATTATTGGCTTTACAGATAAAATAGGTGATGGGCTAAAAGTACAGAAAATCATGTCTTCATACAAACATAACATTTTATGCATATTTTAATTTAATGTGTTTTAAGCCTTGATGTTTCAGGCTTAAAACGCTTCAACACAAAATTTCTCATTTGTGTTTATGTGATTTAGTAATAGAGATATAATTTTCAAGATGAAAATTAAAAAAAAAAATTAAAATAACACTTTAGGAACATTAGTACTTCAGTACTGACAAAGACTAAAGACACAAGCAAAAGCTCCACGGTAGCCCGATCAGTCATGGATATATTTTTGTCTCTTGTTCACCTTTATCTTAAGTATCCACATACATGTAGTTAACTAAATGAATCGGTTAAGAGAAAATAAATAATTGTCAACTTACTGGACACATTTGGAGAGCTGGTCGGTGCAGTCAAATTTCAAACAGGCTGGGACGGTACCTGATTGTGAAAGTAATCAGTAACACAAATACGTGTATCGTCAACAAATACTTAAATCCACTTTCTGTGTCAATCAGTTATCATGTGCTTCCTCAAAGCGCTTTCTCCTACAGATGAAAGATTCAACGTTTCTTCACAACACATCGTGCACAATGTTTATCTTTTGTTTTTTAATGACGTGTCTTTACATTTTTTAATGTAAAGAACACTTCCCTGGCATTCATTTTAATAATTAACACTAAAGTCCCGCAAAATGGTAAGTCCCTGCAGCAAACTGACGTTTTAGTCATGTGACTACAATGGTGGTGAGGTGAAGAATTGCCTACATTTTGCGACAATTGAGTTCAAAAATGAATTTGTGGATTTGTAAGAGGCATGAAAAATAAATTTGTGGTAATATTTTTTAAGTGTAAGGACTTGTAAAGGTCAGAGAAAATGTAAAGATATGTGAGGACTTGTAAAGACCGCATGGCAAATATTTGGACTTACAAGGCTAAATCTAAATGCAAGGACTTGTTGTGAACCCTGGAGAAGAATGTAAATCAGAGGAATCCATTTCAGGTTTTGGGATGGGCACCACGCAGGTGAGGAAAACAGTCAGACACCCAAATAAAATTAAAGATGTCTAGAAGGAGGTGAGACCCCTGAAAAATGAGTTAGCTGATAAGGAAGGTTGTCTAGGCCAAGTGGAGAGTGCACTTCTGAACGCTGCAGTTTAGTAAGAAAGACTGATTATACTGTACAGAATATCTTGACTGCATATAAAACATCCCAAACGGATACAATTTCTTAGTGCATCGTTTCACTTCAAATCTAGCACCTTGCTTCTTCATTCTATTCCATGAACTTTCACTGAGATGTTAGTGTCATATCCTGAGTCTATCACATTTTCAGTTTCTACTCCTCTTATCAATGTTGGCATCATGTTTTCTTTCCTTTTTGAACTTTCTATCATGAACACTTCACTTCTTTCCTTTTTCTCTTACTCTCTACTTAGGCTAGGATTTCTCCTCTCTTGTAGCTGTTTTATTGAATAGCAATGTTGATGTCCTTGCCTTTTATGTTGCTGCTGGTAATATTGGTATTGATTTTTCCTTTCTTGGAAATTTTGTCCTTTTGGTCTTCCTTGACCTACACTTCATTTCAAAGTGGTCAGCACCCCCTCCCTTGGCAGGTTTTTCCTTTGGCTGGGCAGACTGAATCTGTACTCAGGTGATCTTTGGCTTTGCACTTGTAGCATTCCCCTTTTGAATATTCTGGAACTTGTTTGGGTTTTTGTCAACTGGTCACGGTTTTAACTGTATGTGAAAAATAATTTTTCATCTCTTCGATTTGTTCATTTATTGCCTCAAATATTACAGCTATGTTTAACAATTCTTTGAGCAAGAGTACATCTCCTTTCTCTACAAACTTGCATCTGAGATGATTTGATTGACACTTTTCCGCAACCTGGTCTTGTATCAGTAGTTCATTGTCTTGAACATTGCACCCGTCACTGCTTAATGTCAATTGACTCGCAAACTACACTACAGTTTCTCCCTCTTCTTGAACCAGTTTCTAGAACTTGTGGCACATAAACATTGCATTTGGATGCACCATGTAAAGCTTGTTGAGAGCAGTCACTGCTTTCTCGTATTCTTCTTCATTTCCCCTGTCAGGCAAAGTTTTGAACATGTCCCTTACTTGCCTTCCTGCGGTATACAGCAACAGTGCTCATTGTTGTCTCTTGCTGGTATTCTCATCAGCAGAGATGAGGAGTCCTGTAATGTAATAAGCACCATCTTCTTCATCAGCCTTGTGCTTGCCCACAATTTGTTTCATCATTTTTTGCAAATTCTTAAAATTTGTTGAACGATCAGATCTGAATCAAGTCATCTGCTTCAGAACTGCTTGTTTTGCATTTTTAAGACTTCTATAATTCTAATGCCTTTTTCCTACCTGTGCAAGATACCATATTTTTAGAAAGAGAAAAGGGGGGATGAGAAATGTACACACTTCTATTTACTGTCATCCTGTTTTACCAGTTACTGGAAGCAACTCAATTTGGAAATGTTCAGGAAAAGCTAAAATCAGCTTAAATCCACAGAACACTGCAGCTGGAATGCAGGTTCCACAAAGCATGGATGTGCAACATTGCCAATGTGTTAAATCAGGTATCAGAGGAAACAGTCACTCATCTCACCTATTTTTGTAAAATTTAGATAGTGCCTTACCTTGGGCACTGCAGCTTGAAACAGAAAATTTGTGATGGACTTAGTGTTTGTACTGATTGATGACAACACCATCACAAGAACATCAGCCCGTGGTTGGTTTGTACTGAAGTGGATCATGGATTTGAGACCATTCTTGTCATACACTGTAACTGGAGGCAAATCCTCTGCTGCAAGTAAATTGATCACAGGCTTTATGTTGATGAATTCCATTTACGGGCCTCAAGGCTCTTGGCAAATTATGCAAATAGAAAATATAATAATGGTCACAGCCATAACTCACCATAGTAAAAATGTGATGTTTGCTGTTAATGATCTTTAAATGGAAGAAACAGTGCTTTGTAGGTTTAGAATGGTGTCAGAATAAAATGAAGTACAACATTTGCATCCAAAAAACATGATGCAAATATGGCAGTCTCTGAATATAATAAGCAGAACATTCACAACAAAGACATGGCTGGAAAATAAAAATACATGGATAATATACAAGTTTCCTTTACTTGTAACTTCAAGTTATCATGCATTGTCATGATGATTTCAAAAGAAAAACACAGAAACAAAAATACAAATAATTTAAACACTGATGCATTCATAAAATTGCTCTTTTTCTCATTCTTGTTTTCCTATACCTATAAAGAAACTTCTGGTAGGAGTGAACTGTTGCCCTGTGGCAAAATGAGTGACTTGTCTTCCTAATTACAAAGACCTTACAGATATTGCTATGTTATTTTAGCCCAAGGCATCTTTGCCAATGCTTGATAACATTGTCCCAAGGGCACAACATCATCTAGAATCTGGATACAGCTTGGAGACAAGACTTTTGCCCTTGATTTCCTCATGTTGCCCTTGAGCAACAACTTACCCTTGCTTCTTAAATTAATATAGCCCCATAGGATCCCATAGCATACCTTCAGTGATGTTTTAAAATGTGAGGTGTATCTTATGAAGTCTAAATGCTTTACTGGTCATTTGGACAAGTATGCTGCACCATGCTGAACTGAACTACTGTAGCACCTCTTTCCACAAAAGACTGTTTAGAGAACACTTAGAATCCATGATTCTCTAACATGATGACATTCATCAACATTATCAAAAGGAAACATAATTGTGCATGCATTATTTTAAGAAAAAAATAAGATGTATTAAGATTGTTAAGGATTAGATGAATGATAATGAAAAAATCAGCACAATCAGTAACGAAAATGCCATTTAAAAAAGCGCGTTGACCTACTCTCCTATAAGATTTTATGACAATGTCAAAGGATGCTGGCAATTATCATAATGAAAACAATTAAGACTTGTTTCACTTGTTATGGGATTGTAGTAAAAACTATCAGCACTGCTTATTGTTACAAATTTTATTGGCAAACAAGGCTTGAAATACTGTGACCAACTTGAAATAATAATGATCACTTTATTGTTTTTCAATCTGTGACTGATCAGCCAGAACCTATAGGAGTCATAATAAGCAGGAATGGTTTCATTATCTTGCCAGGGACTAGCTGACTCAGCCATTTACCAATCTGACCAAGTCCATTCAGCTATTCATGAATAAGTTGATTTGACCTCAGCCAGGGCCAAGTATACAACCAATGACAAAAGCTGCCAGTCAAAAATCATCACCAACTTTGTGACTTACATGTTATTTTCATGAGAATACATAGTAATTGACTGTGTAGTGTGAGTCATGGTCTGAATTTTAAAATGATCTTATGGCTTTACAAACCTTAATACAAATTTTACATAAATATAGGCTCACATAAAATAGAAACTTTACATACAAGTTACTGATAAAAAAATAAATAGCTATTAAGAAGGAGATGTTTGGTGTTAACTTTAATGGCCTCAATACAAGAGCTTAACAAGTACCAAAGTGGAATCTTACCAGGTGTGATACTTTCAAGAGGAACAAACATGTCAGTCAAAGGAAGCAACTCCACTGTTGATGAAACAGGACCAGGGCGAGCACTAACCATAGCTGAAAAGACAGGATCATCTAAATGGCCACCAGAGGTCTCTGCTGCATTATTCCTGCTTGAATTAGGGACTGATACAGTACTAGGTGAAGAAATAATTGGAATAGTTGTTGGTACGTAGCCAGGATCAAACAAAGGCATCGGTCTTTGTGACAGAGAAGTAAGTGACAATGATGTGGGCATGTCCGCCTTGTTGCTAGCACCCATCTGGTTTAGGGACAACTTTGCTGGTGTTCTGTGGGTAAAATAATAGATCGCAGTCAGTGAAACATGACAAACACATTTTTTGTTTAAAGTGTATGTGCAATGTGCATGAGCAATGACATTTATATAGGTACAGATATATGTATATATAAGTACAAAAGTTTACATTATATACATATATAATAATTATTTATATAGCACCTTTAAAAAATTTTTACTTAGATGGCTTTACATAAATCATATATAGCCTAGATCATAAACAACCATGCACCCGCATTCGCATATAACAGCAGGGCTTCTGCTTACGCAAAAAATTGCGTACAGTACGCATTAAAAGTTCGGAGGACCCCTTCAATTTTCGTCAATGGGGTCCCATTCAAATTTGGGCGAAGAACAGGGACCCCTTAAAAATCTGAAGAAGGGGTCCCTGGGACCCCAAAGAATTTAGCCTTAGCAGAAGCCCTGAACAGACATGCTCACTCCTAATACAGATGCTACACAAACACAAGTAAATACACACATCATGCATGCTCAGGGTCACGAGAGGGTCACAGAGAAGTCGTTCTGAAAAGATGTGTCTTAAGTTTGGACTTGAAGCTGGAAAGAGAATCAGAGTGACGAAGGTAATCCATTTCAAGTTGATGGGGTTTGGTAGGAGAAAGACCTCCTGTATTGTCTTTCATCTTCGCTTCTCTAATCTGTTAAATTATGTCCACTGGTAATGTCAGGTTTCTCTATATTCTGGGGATTTTGACTATAAAAGGGGTGCAACAAGTTTTATCCTTTTTTAATGTTATTTTCTCTCATTTACTGACCATTCACATGTACACTCTAAAATGTTCATCTTAGTAATGTGCCCTTTTCCTATTGTTTGCTACGTTACTAAGCATATACAGAGATCTGCCAGTCAAATTATAACTTGTACTGTTACATACTGCAAAAATAACAAAAGATTATAATTAATGCAAGGGGGCCAGAACAGTCATCTGCCCTGGGACCCAGGCTGGCTTTTGGCAGCTCTGCACTCCACAGCACCACTAAAAATGCCACATTCTTGATCACCAAAGTTTTAATTATCCTTTTTATTTAAATGATTTCATTATAATACTTTTGGCTACAAGTTCAAAGGAGTTAAATGTAAAATGTCATGTCAGTGATTCACACTTTCCCTTTTTGTTCAGCTATTTAATATGATCTTTTGGCATACTTAACCCTCTAACGGCTGCTGGGTCCATACAGACCCCAACCAATGTTTTGTTATTTATAAAACGCGAACCATTTATCTTAAAATTTAGAAATTTCTAGACCCCTTACATTTTAGTGGTGGACTCACCGTGGATAAAATTAATTTTTAAATATCTACAAAAATTGTAGCACAAATTAAAATTCTATCATTAACCACCGGTGGGTCCGTATGGATCCCAGGTATAAATGCCACATATGGATGAATTCCACAAAATAATCATTGCATCATCCAAATTTTTCCCCTTGCCTTTTCTGTGTGTGCCTGACCTAACAGTAATTCTTATCTCTTACCCAAAGCATCCCTTTAGAACCTATTTTGGTGAACATTTCCCCTCTTTCTTCAGTCGAGAAAATACCTTGCATAGCGACGGACCCTACAAAAGTTGCTACAGATGATTAACTGGATGAAGTTTCGGACAGGGAAGATAAAAATCAGACAGGCAGCCAGAGTGACAGCGCAAATGATGGCACTTCACAATCAAAGGATGGCAAAATTACCTGGGACAAAAATACAATTAGAAGACAAGTTGGGCAAAAGTCAAAATTCAAAATTGTTCGAAAAGCTTCAGGGCCAACACAATGTATCAAAAGGAACATGGACACAAACGCTTCCTCATTCTATTCTTCATGACAAAAGAGCATTTGTGCCATCATATAAAATGGACAAAGGAAGGCAAACTAGTTTATGATGAAAACTGAAAAAAAAGATGACTAACAATCAATCTGAGGGCTTTTATGAGTGTACTGATTTTGGCTGGTGTCTATAAAGCTCAGGATGAACAGATAGAACAGTTGTGGAGCAAGAATCATAGAAGAGATATTTTTCCAAAAGCAATGCCCAAAGCTAACTTTGTGCAATTGAGAAAGGTACTTTGATTTGACACTGCTGCTGAAGGCGACCGGATAAAAAGCTATCACCAATATCTGAAATATTTGATGTTTCAGTAGATAGCTTGAAAGATTATTATTACAAACACAAGCAAAAAATGTGACTGCTGATGAACAATTAGTCATCTGTAGGGGCAGATGTCCTTTCAAACAATACATTCCCAGCAAGCCAGGGTGTGAAAATATGGGTCTACTGTGACAGAACAACATCTTAAGGCTTTGAATTGTGTTGGACATGATCTCTGGGATAAAAAAATAGTGAAAGAAATGTGATGAGTGATGACTTCTTCACTAGCTTTAGGCTGGGAGAGAAACTTCTTGTTAAGAAGCTTACTTTGGTGGGGACCATTCATAAAACCAGAAAACAGATTCCATGTGCTCTTACAGAAACTAAAGGGAGAAAAATACTACATCCTTTGTTTTTCATAATTATAAAATGCTGGCTTCTTACTGTCCAAAGAAAGGCAAGTTTGGTTGTGTGTTACGCCGTGCCAGCAACTAATGCTATATCACAGCAACATAAAGTAATCTTGCCTTAAAAGTTTAGAGGCTAATCCCCCAAGTCATATAACCACAAAATCTTAATCAAGAAAAGCCAACACCAGTGAGCGAATTTGCCAGGAGACTGACATGCATCCTTGGCGGCCTGGTCCGATCAAACATTGCCTGGATACCAGCATGGCCAGGAGCCGAGATCTTTGAAGACAATGTCCTTGTTGCATTGAATGAGTGCCACATTAATTTTTGAAAGTTGAACCCCGAAACGGTTGTCAAAATAATTGTAAAGAAAGGCTTGGACAGCAGAGAGGGAGTCTGAAATAATCAAAAAGTTGTGCTCAGAAGATTGTTGAATGTGTTGCAAGGCAAGCAAGACAGCATAAAGTTCTGCACAGAAGATAGAGCAGCCTCCCGCAAGTCGGGCTGAAGAAGTCTGTACCCAACATGGAGTGATAATGATTTTTACTCCTTGGTGCAAATGGAATACAGAGCAACATGCTGTGGTCCTAAAACAACACGGTAAGCAGGATTTCCAGGATGAGTTTTCAAGAGACAGATATAGCATAGCATTAGTTTCAGACAACGGAGATAAAATGGGGGCTCACCAGCTTCTGCTTGGAGCAGACCAGGGCATGAAACAGACGAAGCAGGACCATGCAGTTTGCCCTCCCCCCTAGGTGATATGGCCAACTACTCAAAGAATGTCTAAGGCTTTCTGAAATAAAAGGTGTAGAGATCAGATATGAGGAAGAAAAGATAGTTTACTTTCGAAGATGACCCCAAGACATTTTACTTCATGGACCACTTTGAGCATCATGCCACTGACAGAAATATATGAAATATATGTGTTTGGAACCATGCCTCACAGTTTACAAAAGTGGATGCATACTGACTTCATAGAAGAAAATGTGAAGCCATTTTCTGTCACCCACCTGTGCACACTGCTTACGCACAGAAGGAGCCAGTGTTTGAGGCATAGTAGGAATCAGCCTTGAATGAAGAGAGCAAAGTCATCTACATCTAATATAATCTACATATAACCTGGCAAACAGATTTCAAGGTTGAATTTTTTTTTATGTTGAAAAGAGTTGGTGAAAGAATGCTGCCCCGCAGGACACCCATTCCCTGTTCCTGAGGATCAGACAGGATAGACCCTAAATCAGTGGTTCTTAACCTTGTTTGAGGTACCGAACCCACAAGTTTCATATGCACATTCACCGAACCCTTCTTTAGTGTCATCAAGAATTGCGGGTGTGTCTTGACCTCCGTGGCGGAGGCTCCGCCGAACCCCTGAGACCGACTCACCGAACCCCTAGGGTTCGGTCGAACCCCGGTTAATAACCACTGCCCTAAATGAACCTAGCCTAAATAAGGTGGTGTGAAAGAAAATATTTGATCAAGAGCGGCACACAACCCCAGAAGCTGAGGGCATGAAGGTCCAACAGAATACATTGCTGCCAGGTAGTGTCGTACGCAGGGCGCTGCTGCCAGGTGAGCCGGACATTTACCATGTGTTCTAAGGTTTTGCATAGACAACTTGTGAGAGCAATTGGATGGTAAGAGTTGGGATCAGAAGGATCTTTACCTGGTTTTTTTATGGGCACCACAATTGTCCATGAGGGAGGGAAACAGCTAGACACTCAAATAAAGTTAAAGATGTCTAGAAGAAGAAGGAGTCCTGTGGAAAATGAATCAGCAGTTGGTAAGAAATATTGTCTAGACCCAGTGCAGACTCCTTGCACTTCTGAAGGGCCTGCTGCAGTTCAGAGATAGAGAGAGAGAAGGGTAGATTGAACTTTTTGAAGTTATCAGAAGAAAAGTCACAGCCAGAAGATTCCTCAACAGACTTCAGGCGCTGGAAATCTGGAGAGTAGTGAGAAGAGGAGGACTTTTGAGCAATGGTAAATAACAAGGAATTAGCAACATCTCGTGCCTCTGTGAGGACAGTCTCCAATTGCAGGTGGCCTATCGAGCCAGCCTGAAACCTTACCTTTATCTTCCACATGGCCAACCACATCGCTTGGGAAGTGGTGCGGGAGGATAATGAGGACACACATCTCTGCCACACGTTTCGTTGCTTGTTTAAAACTAAAATAAGCCTGATGTACTAAGTTTTAAATTTATTACATTTTCAGGAGTGGGGTGACGGAAGGCAAGACTTTGCTGGGCCACCCTGCACTCCTCGGTAAACCATGGAACACATGGTCGGCTATTTTGAAACCCTTGGTTAGGAATTGTTTCTGAAACAACTTTGATTAAAATAAATGCAAAAAGGGCAAAAGGATGCTCTTGTAAGGTGGGATCATCACTTAATTCCTTTACCTCTGCATTAAAACTTTAAGGTAGGCCTAGACAGGTTGCACCTGACATTATAAAAATTTCTGTCCAGCTCCACAGTAGCTAAATATTGTAAAATTATTGGAAAGTTATCACTTCTGGACAGGTCATCATATACAGTCCAGTTAAAATGTAATAGTACTGTTGGACTCACCACTAACAAATCAACGGATGACGCTGTGTTTCTGTATGGCCGACAAAAGGTGTACGAGCCATCATTTAGAAGGCAAAGATAACTTTCCATAAAAATTATCCCAACAACTCTTTCCTAGTGTCAGTCGAGGCCCCGCCCCACAAGGGATGGTGCCCATTAAAGTCCCCCAAAAGAAGGACAGGAGAAGGAAGTTGGGTCAGAAGGCCCTCAAGTTCCTGTCAGGAGATCCAGGCAGAAATAGGAAGACACTGCAAATAGTGACAGTCTTGCCCAGGGTAACCTGGAAAGCTACAGCATGAAGAGGAGTGTAAAGTGCTATCAGGCTAAACAAAAGGTGGGAGTGAAGTAGAAGAGCAGTCCCACCTGAGATAAGTTAGTTTGCAAGTTTCTGACCCTTAAATACCTGACCTCAATAAAACCAGGTACACTGTATTTTGGGCAAATAGAAAGTTAGAAAAAGAGTATCTGTAGGGACAGATTTCCTGTCTTTCTTCAGGATTCCTCTCTGTAGATGAAACCCCCTGGAAAGCCAGTTCTGACTTGACGTCAAGCTCTGACATCCCAGCAAAGGTTAAAACAACGAATGACATCTTTGAAGAGTTCAGAGATCAGTGCAGTGTTACTTTTATGTGTCAGTCAATGAATTGTTGTCCGTTCCATCGGCACAATACTTTACATGCCTTCTGATTTGAGTGCTGGATGAGTGCAGATGTTATACATTTACATAAAAGTGGAAAAGTTGGAAGAAATAATCTTAAACTCTTTTGTTATTGCAAAAGGAGTCAGGGACGAGAGTGAATGGGCTGGCTTTGCGTGCTCTACTTCAAGAAAATGGAGCATTCTTTCTCTCACTCTCTTACACCTCATCCTCACTATCAGAAGATTCATCCTTTGGTATATGTTTCCTCAGGTTAGATTTTGTTTTTGCCATAATGAAAAGAATATGGTTCATTCCTTATGTTCCCCACCCACCACGGCATCCAACAAGGGGATATGACCAAACAGTACCACTTTGGACATTTCCAGCAGGGTCGCACGAGGTATACATAAGGAATATACTCTGGCCTTCCGAATATCAAGACCAGATTGACCCCAGCTGCAGCCTTCCAGCAAAGTTAGGGCAATACACAATCAGCCAGTTGATTTGTGTGATCCACATCAACCTCCCATTAAGGAGAAGTCCGAGCCAAAGAGGTAAGTTGGTATGATCAGCTGCAATCCACCAGGGACCTCAACCTCCAGGATCCCATCCTCCTCCAACATGGGTTGCCCTGCACAGCAAATGCAGGGGGTCTCAAGGAGCTCGCAGAGAAAAGAGCTACATTAAAAGAAAGGCATGATGGGAAACAAGAAGACAAGAGAAAGACAAGTTCAGAGAGAAAATAGGAAAAGTAATACTGTCACGTGACAGATAGGTTGGTTGGAAAAGAGTATAGGTGAAAGGGCCAGTGAGGGAGAAAAAAGAATAGTTTTAGACAGAGGGGTGGGCTAGCTTAGTCACCCACCCAAAGAGAGTCTGGGTGTTCAACCCCGGCATGAGAAACTGAAACCCCGAGTGGCAATGTGGCAAAAGTCACAAACGATGAATTGGAACTTGTTGGATTTGGAAAATCCCCCACTCCCCCTCTAACTATCCACCCTCTACTTTCCTGCTGGTTAGCTGGTCACTTCAAATGTGCCCTCGAATAATGGGGTTTTCCTGTAATACATAAACTGAGAAACTCATTTGGTGAAGTAAACCTACAAGCAGAGGAAAGGTGTCCTGCAAATGTCATTTTACAAAAATGATATTTTTCCCTAGCGTTTTTCATCATTTTAAACCACCCCCCTCCCCTCAAAACAGCAGGCAATTTCTGTGCATCCCTGACTGTGCCACAAGATCTTTCCCCATCCACTAATGCCACCCCTCTCCTGCCTGTACTGTCCCACCTGTGCCCTTTACTTTCTTGCTGGATAGCTGGTCGTTGCAAATGCACCCTTGAATAATGGGATTTTCCTGTAATACTCGTACTTAAAAACTAGTGTGGAGGTCAACCTACATGCAGAGGAAATGTGTCCTGCTATAGTCATTCTATGAAATTAATATTTTCCCTAACATTACTCATCTTAAAAAAAAAATAGCAAGCCATTTTTGTGCCCCCTTCCATGACTGCACCCTAGGTGACTGTCTAGTTCTCCTAATCGTAGAACCGGTCACGACTTAGTTAATGGCAAGGGGTTTCTTCCATAGTGTTCACTGCCATCTGCATCCATCCAGAAGCCAATGCTACACATGCTATTGATGAACTTTCATGTTCTGTTTTTCTTCTAATGTATATAAATCATGCATGAAAGTTTGACACTAGGCAAATAAAAGTATGTTTTACTTAGTTGCTGTAACTAGTCCTATAGACATGATTAAGTTGATTCATCAATGAAAAGTTTGTGTATGAGATTCCTTTGCCCTTTAGTTATGAGACTCTTGCTGACTGAAACATTGCATCTTTGCCTTTTATTGCTATTGAATTGGATGGAACTGCTCTATACAAAAAGTCCAGTTTCATCAGTGTTAAATACATTCTCAGAGCCATAACTTTCACACAAAATAACGAAGCCAATTGTCAATGGTGATCTGGCCAACCTCCCTTTTATTACCACTTTGGCATGACTGGGGAATAGGCAGTGATGTTTCATCCATTTTTCAAGCAAGTCGTTTGAAGATTGGAAATTGTCAAATCCTCCATCCACCAACAGATAAAAAACCTTTTCCCATGTATGGGATTTCCCTCTACTTCACCTCACAAAACCACTTCCAAACTTGTTTTCCAATTATTTCCCGTTTCCACTTTCACCACCATGCCTTCTTTCCCGATTTGTCCCTTTCCCCTTGATTTTATTTTGAATTTCAGTTTCCCCCACACCAAAGAATTTGCATTTGCGATTGTGGCATCACTTCATCACTCCTTTTAATCAATTTTACTCTTTCTTGGAGAGTTAGTGCTATTCTTTGTTATTTTCTCTTTTGACTGGTACTGTTTTTGGATTCTGCCATACTTGCACTTAAAGACTTGTATGGGAACTAACTCTACAGATCTTTGAAACAACAGATCAATGTGTATCATGGTGGACAAAGCTTTCGTAAAATTTTCTCTTTTTTTAAAGATGGGATTTCTAAAAATATGTTGCAATAAAATACAGTTAGAAGAATTATATTTTTTTATGATCAAGTAATGTCAGCAAAAGATTGTAACAAAGCACAACTAAGTGTCATGTACTTGTGAAAAAAATAAGACATTTTTGTCACCGCGCAACTTCTGCAAAAGGTCATAATAGAGCTCAAACTGTCGTAAATCAGGTTGGGGAGGTAGTCATAATAGAGATGATACTATTATAGCAAAAAATTTTGGGTCGTAACTAAGAGGGGGTCATAATCGTGAAGGTCTTAATAAAGAAGTGTTACTGTACTACCACATGCACTTGGATGGTCTTCTTTCCCCTAATGAATGAATAATAATTTGCTACCTCATACTTTCCACATTTTACCCACAGAAAACCATGGCATATAAATTTATTCTAAACCTGCAAAATTCTTCACATTGATTTGTGCCCTTATAGTTTTTACAAAGCATTGCACAGAAAAACAATCATATATCCTCTATTTGTACCAATAAATGTGCCACTCATAAAGTTTGCCAATAGAGCTAGAAGAGGTATAGATGATAAGCTGTTTATGCTCAACAGTCTTCAAACATACGGAGAAACCTAAAGCTTGTGCCAGCAAGGCCTCTCTTTGCTAGTTTCTCTTCTGCTTTTAACACAGTGCAACCTCACTTGTTAGAATAGTTTAGTTGTAGACTTCCAGCTATCCCACAACTCTCTAGATCCTGGAGAAGCAGCAAAGAGTCTCCATCAACAGTCTTCTCTCAGACATTTTTGTCACCTGTAACGGTTCTCCTCAAGGCTTAGCTGTAACTGCCCTTGTGGATTAATAAGGTTGTATTGTAATGATTGGATATGTCAAGTGAAAGGCCACAAAAAAGAAAAGAGTAGCATCTGGTCAATACTGGAAAGATCTTAGGGCAGTTTTTGCTCCCAATCTTGGGCTAATATTGCAACAAAGTAAATAAAAGTAAAATAAGTAAAACACCAATATTAGACCAATACTGAAATGAATGCAACAAATGAGTTCTTTAAAAAGTGCAGTTCTCTTTAACAGTACAGACAGAACCAGCCTACTAAATATGCACAATGTGCACAGCCTACCCTGTAGCAGAAGAAATCAAATCTTTTGAGTATTTTTTCTCCAAATATGCTTTGCCCAGTGGATCCAAATCAGCCATTGGTGATACATTTGCTGTTGTGGTAAGTGATACTCTGCACTGTGCTGCTGATGTGTTTGATGTAAATGAAGTTCCTGTAAATTAAACAATTTAAAAGTTAACATGAACACTGTCAATTAACATTTGCTTTCATGTTTTAACATTTAAGAGCTAGTCCTCTTTCAGTGAAAAATATTGTAATATCAGTTGATGTCAACTTTTGTGACAGGACAATGACTCATCCTATGTAAAAAGTCTTAAAACGTGCAAGACCTTTTCAACAAGGCAATGTAATCAATATTCAAGACACGTTCCCCAATTACCCCCTGTTCTCGCTGCAACCAGGGAAAGAGCATAATACTTTATTGTAACAATTCATTAATAAGCTTTATATCCTGAGAAATGGCAAGGTTCCATATTGAATATTCTGACAGGAATGAAAATTCACAATAGAGAAATAATTTTTTCAATTCACAAATACATTTCTTGAAACTTAGCATAGAAAGTGTATACAAATACACGATTATTATTCCTTCTGTTCTTTAAAAACTTCAAATTGATATTTATGGCATCATTCACAGACCATACAGGTTGGTTGGGTGTGTTTTATGCAACACCAGCAACTAAGGCTATACCATGGTGACATAACATAAACTTATTTTTAAAAGTTTAGGGGCAAGTTCGCCAGGTGATATAATCACAGAATCTTAGTCAATAAAAGCCAACACAAGAAACAAGAATAACGTAAAAAGGTGATTAAAGTGTAAAAAAAAGGTTGTGGCCGAAAAGGCCAGCAACAAATCAAACCCCCCAAAAAATAAAAAATAAAAAATCAAAACATAAAAAACTTAAATCTTAAAATAGAGCCCGATCCTTCTTAAAAAATATCTGCTGATGGGGCACTTAAACAAGGAAAACAAAGAAGCTATATAAAAAAAATTGCTTAGGAGGATGTAACATGGGATCGTTGCCAACGTCCTTTACCTCAAAATTAAAACTAGAACTACGGAAGAGGTAGGTGAAACAGAGTGTGAAAGGTAGGCCAATCTGCCTTAGTCAGATTCCACCTGCCATTATAAAAATTATCGCCCTGCTCCAGAGTAGTTCAAAATTGTAAAATTATAGGAAAGTGATTGCTGTCGCACAGGTCATCATGTACCAGACCTGGGCAAAGGCCGGCCTGCGGGCCGAATCCTGTCTCTGACCGGCCCGCCCTTGCCTGCCCGCCATTATGTATACTATATATACAGTATACGGTAAAACTGAGTTAACTATATTAGTCCAGCCCTCTAAAACCATCCCAATTTCTCATGTGGCCCCTTGGGAAAATTAATTGCCCACCCCTGTCATGTACAGTCTACTTAAAATTCTAATATCAGTGCTGGGCTGAACACTGAAAAATCAACTCCTGACATTGTGCTACTGTATGGTCAACAAAAGGTATTAAAGTCGTTGTTCAAAAAAACAGAGATCACTTTCCATAAAAAAATATCCCAACAACTCTTCCCTGGTGTCAGTCGAGGCCCTGCTCCACAAGGGGTGGTTCCCATTAAAGTCCAGCAAAAGAAGAATGGGAGCAGGAAGTTGGGTCAAAAAACCATCAAGGTCCTGTCGGGATATCCAAGCAGGAGAAAGACGATAGACACAGCAAAAAGTGACAGTCTTGTCTAGGGTAACCTGGGCTACAACAGTTTGAAAAGGAGTGAAAAGTGGTATCTGGCTAAACAAAAGGTGGGAGCGAATGAGAAGAGCAGTCCTACCTGAGGGGACTTCAGTCTGAGAATCCTGACGTAAAACTCGAAAACCTTTAAGGAAAAGATGGTAGAAGGTAGGAGAAGAGTCTCCTGTAGTGCTATAATATCAGGAGAGAAACGAGATGTTAGGCATTGGAGTCCTTTAAAGTTGGCTTGGATCCCTCAACAGTTCCACTAAAGGATTGTTAACATATTTATTTGTGCAGAAAAGACGCTGACCACCTCACAAAAGTAGAAGGAGAAGGCAGGGGATGGTGGGATGGGAAAGGTAATGTTTATCGCTCATCCGATCCATCCCCGCATAGGATAAGTCCAGCTAAAGAGGTGCGTTGGTATGATGGGCTGTAACCCATCAGGGACCTCAACCTCCAGGATCCCATCCTCCTCTGACACAGGTTGCCCTGCAGGGCAAATGCAGGGGGCCTAAAGGAGGCGATAGAGAGAAGCTCTGTCAAAAGAAAGGCATGATGAGAGAAAGAAGGCAGGAGAGAGACCACTGAAGACAGAAGATAGGAAACATGAAACTGAAGTGCAACAGGGAGATGTTTGTTTAGAAAAAAATATAGATGAAAGGGCCAGGTAAGAGAGAAAAAGTATAACAAAAAGGGGTGGGCCAGCTTAGTCACCCAGCCAGAGAGAAGTTGGGTGTTCACCTCCGGCACGAGAAGCCAGGCCCATGGGGGCTCTTCAGAGATGGAGACCAGATTGACCTCAGTCGTAGCCTTCTAGCAAAGTTAGGGAATTTCATGACCAGCCAATTGATTGGTGTGGGCCACATCAATTAGGAGAAGTTTGGGCCAAAGAGGTGTGTTGCTATGATGGGGTACAACCCATCAGGGAGCTCAAACTCCCAGGTTGCCAAGCACAGCAAATACATGGGGCCTAAAGGAGGCCTAAAAGAGACTAATGGGAAAGAAAGTGTGATGGGAAAAGGACAGGAGAAAGACCAGTATAGACAAAAGATAAGAAAGATAAATCTGTAGGGTAAATAGGGCAACGTTTGTAGCAAAAATGCATAAGTGAAACGACAGGTAAGAGACAAAAAAGAATAGTAGAAGGGAAAAGACATGCGCCAGCTCAGTCCCATAGCCAGAGAGAGGCTGGGTGTTCACCCCAGCACAAAAAAGCCAGACCTACTGTTGGCAAATTACTTCTAAGCTTAACTCTTCCTATACATAGATGTGAATGCCTTCACAGCTACAGCTCAACTGTGTCAATTTTGTTTGTATTGAATGAGTTAATAAGTCTGAAGTCTTGACGATATACCATGTGATGATCTTACAAAGAAAAAAAGATGCTTATAATTTTGGAGCACTTTGTTTGCTAATATCAAAATTTAGGAGAAAATATGGTTTGATTTTGGAGAAGTATTAAAGAAAACATGGGAAAAATAGTCCACTTCATGATTGTAGAAATAAAAAATATTAAGTCCAACAAGCAAGATTTTTGGATTACGAAAGAAAGATTTTGGAGCATCGTGTTTTAAGTTTGCTTTTTTTAAACCCAATGATCTTTATAGCATTCTTTTCTTCAATTTCACTTATAACTTCTGACACAACTTCTCCAGAATTCTTCATTCAAATGTCACTTCTTTAGTTAATAACATTTTGACTAAGCTTGACACCTGACCTGGAAATAGGGTGAAGGGAGAAAAATCTTTTGTTATAAAATGGTCTTCCTGTTGCTGAACTGTTGATTGTCGAGTGACAGCAGAACCTGATTGCTGTAAGGCATATGACGATATCTCTGTCAACGGCACTTGTATTCCTGTACCTCCCATCCTTAGATCCTGGGGAATGACGGATGCAGCACCTGGTGCTCCAATGGCCTGCTGGACAAACAAGATTACATAGCAATAGTTAATATAATTTTGTTAAAACAAAACTACACACTCTTCTTGGCAAACAGACGGGTTTGATATGTGGAGATTCTGCAGTTGCTGCACTTTGTTCTTGTGAGCTAGTTGTTTTTCTGTGTAACTCATAATGTTTATGTCAACTGCAAGGAGTGGGTACCATAGGGAGTCTCAGTTATTTGAGTTTTAACTAAAATATCTGGGAATTAAGAACTTCCCAACACTAAAATGAAAGTGAAAAAATATTCAGAACATTCAATAACAAAAACAAAACAGGAAGAACTCTTAGAGAGATAAATGATAAAAAGTTGAGGAAAATTTGGTTACCTGGTAGAGTTCTTAAATTCTTTTAAAAGGAGAAGGAACATTTTTCAGATTATCATCAAATAAGGGCTTTAATATGGCTAGCTTATCTGTCACAAGAACGGCATGATGAGAAAAAGACATGCAAACTCTTGGCGAGACTTACCTATTAAGACCACTCTTAATTATGACCTGATTTTGGCAAGTCTTAATAATGATACTAAGGTGTATCTGTAAAGACTTGCATATTATTTTTTGCTGCAATATTCTCGAAGCAATCCCATTCATTGCTCCAGTCGCTGGCCATTGTTTATAAGTTTTTGTGAAATGATGTGGATGAAACAGATTTAACATGTTATTTGCAAATAGGAGCAAGATTTATAGCACCTGAAGACTACAGGTGGAAATAGCTGAAATTAGATGATAGGCAGATGTTGAAGAACCTGTATCAAAGCTAACTGGATCTTAAAGCCCAACTTGTTATTGGACTGTACAAGTGCTGGATCATTTGGTTATTAAATTATTTGGCTTTTAATGGCTATACTAAAGAGGAAACACAATTAAAAATAGATAGTTTATGGTTAATTTTGTGCAAACCATTACCAATTAATTATAAAAAAATACATAAAACGCTCTCACATTAATCTGTTTAAGGAAACAGCAAATTAAAGCCCAAGACACAATGTGATACCCTCTGAAACTTAACTGCATTATCAAGAATAATAGACATAACATCATTACATAAAGTCCACTCTCTACATAAGTGATCTAGAATGAATCTAAAAATAAAAAGACAGCTAGTTGTATTCTTTTAACTTACCTGTGACCCAAACAGGTCACTGAGCTCATGCAAAGAACTTGAACCTGAGGCATCATCTAAACCTGTAGATAGATTACAAGTATGTTTATAATAAATCTATATATTATATTATGCTTAAACAATCGTGTTAAATTTTCACTTAACTTATAATGCCATGAGATTCTAGGCTGGTTTTATGCCATACCAGCTATGATAGGATTTAACATTGCTAATACCATTAATACACTTGTTAATATTACCATTTATGATACTGTCACTGAAAAGGAGATGACAGATGAAATAAATGTGTAAAATATTAAAATATGTAACATCAGAAGTATATTTTTCTAGCTAATAAAAGCTAATGACATAGAAAAGTATACTGGGTGAGCCATTTTAAAGTAGCATGCCTCATATACTATGCTCGGACAAAGCATCCTACTTTTAAGTAGCCTATCCTGCATCTAAGAACGGAGTAATCTTCAAGCTGAAGATATGTAAAAATGAGAGGTGCTAAGCACTACTTGGGAGAAAACACTTTTGATTCATCATGACTGAGCATTTCATGATCGCTGTAACTATGGATTTTGGGCATGACTGGCACAGCTCTTGCTTGTTTATTGTTTTACGCTGCAACAGCAATAAATGCCATTTCACAGTGAAAAAAGGTCCATTAAAAATATTTACTTAAACTGCAAAAAAAAAAAACAACCTCCCATATGATATATTAATCCAATGAAGCAAGGTATAACTGTTTCTGTTTTGTGCCATGCCAGCAACAAAGCCATATTACTGCGAGAAACGTTAATGGTAAATAAAAAGGTTGAGACACAAAACCCCAAGTGATATAATAACTTTAAACTCCAGGATCCTATTTTTCCCCAAGGACACATAACCCACCACCAAGATGCTCTCTTGGGACCATAATTATGGATTAGGTACTTCAGTGTGAACCCCAGTCCATAGCTAGGATCCTAGGATTATTTCAGCACTCGCAGCAACTATTCCTTCATTATCTGCCTTATGAAGGATTAGAAATGACTGTCAAATGCAGTCTCAACAACCAAGATCTTAAGGGTTTATATGTGACATATATAATAATATTTACTTTTACCATTTTCTCCACCAACCATTGATTTCAATGTCTTAATTATAAAAAAAATATGCAAACACTTTCATTTCATACATACAGATGCACATATACAAACATTAATATAAAAACACATGCCATGAATAAACTTAAGTTAAAATATTTGCATAAACTTCAGGGTGCTAATATAATCACAGCTTTTTCCTTCAAAATTACTGGAAAAATGTACAAGCACACAATACCTAGGTTCTGAAAGTTATTCTGCAACAAAGCTGAAGCACCAGAAGCCAAAACACTCTGAACCTGTGTTTGGCAAGGGGGAGCATATTCAAATCCCAGGTCCAAGAGTGTAGTGTCTGCAAATTATTAGATTTTTTCAATTGTTGCAATGGTAGGTAACAAGAAGGCAAAACTAAAAAAAAAAAAAAGTCAGATAACTTCAAATAAAAAGGACAAAAGAGCTATCAACAATAAAAGAAACGGGTAAGATAATATGTGAATGCAAAAAGAAGCAAGGGAAAGGCCATATAATGAGGTTTGGTTTTTACAAATCTATATATTGACAAGGTCGCATAAACATATCTTACACAACATTCACCCCCTTGAAGTAATATTTCTATGAACACTTCATGAACATTTATAAAAAAAATTGTTTACACAACTGCAGACAATATATGCAAAAAGTGGTTGAGTGATGGCATTTTATGACATGCCAGTTTTGATGGCTATGTCACAGTGGTGAATAGCAATCCTGTTTAATTGTTTTATTGCAAAATTATATCACCGCAAAAGATAAAAGTTTTGATTGAAATGGTGAAAAACAAGACTTTATTGTTTGCTTGTTTGTTTGTTTTATGCTGTGCAAGCAACTAAGGCTACGTCATGGTGAGAGAAAGTAATGTTACATAAAAAAAAAAAAGGTTAAAACACAAAGATCCCAATTGATATGATAGCATTCTTAACAACAAAAGACAACACAAGGTTGATTGGTTGGTTGTGTTCTGCCCCCATGACCAAGGTTTTCGTGTCACGCAAGTTTTCTTGTCTGTTTAAAAATTTAACAAGCCTGAGCTCTATTGGATTTAAAACTTATCATATTTTCAGGAATGGGGTGGCGGAAGGCAAGGTGCTGGACCCTATTCCGAGAGTGCTGGGTCACCCTGCACTCTTTGGTAAACCACAAGACATGTGATCGGCTATTTTGATGACTCCACCCAGGAACTGTCTCCAAAGTGGCTTCATTAAAATTGAGGTAACAAGCTTAACAGGATGTAAGATGACAGTCTGGAATGATACAGAGGCTAATGGTCATCTTGCAATAACTGCCGAGTAGGAAATGGAGCCTACAATAGAAAATGCTCCTGCGGAGCCATCCACTACATAACAGTGAGAATTGGCATAAGAGACACTGCCTCTTCCTTCTACTTTGGGCAGTCTCTGGAAGAAACAAAGTGAGACCTGTCACAATAAGCAGACTTGACGCTTGAGGAATAATCAGTTGGAGCATGGCCAGTACTGCCGCAGCAAAAAGTAGTGGGCTTGGGACTTACAAAAGCTAGCCCAATGACCATAATGCTGACAGTTGAAGAAGGCAACGGTGGAGGTATAAAGAGTTTAACCCTTAAATACCCAACCTCAATAAAATCAGGTATTTTA
Source organism: Pomacea maculata (assembly GCA_004794325.1). Classification (NCBI taxonomy): domain Eukaryota; kingdom Metazoa; phylum Mollusca; class Gastropoda; order Architaenioglossa; family Ampullariidae; genus Pomacea; species Pomacea maculata. The sequence continues at coordinate 107,633 of SRHC01003415.1, read as the reverse complement.
GGCAGGTGGAAAGTAAGAAATAAAGAGTTTGTATGTATTGACTTTCCATCCTTCTGAAGGGTGACTCTGCACTGCTGACATCCCCTGGGATGCCAGTTCTGATTTGATGTCAAGCTCTGAAATCCTGGTAAGGTCAGGGCAACAAATGACCCCTTTCGAAGAGTTGAGGGATCTGTGGGGTGTTACTTTTATGGGTCAGTCGATGAACTGTTTTCCGTCCCATTGAAGCAGTGCCTCACTTGCTGTCTGATTTGCGCACTGGATAAGGAATTGTACAAAGCACAAATGTCTAATAGCAGAAAAGTTGGGAGAATGTTCTTAAACCCTTTTACTATTACAAAAGGAGAGAGGGACAAGAGCAGCTGAGCCAGCTATGTACCCTCTACTACAAGAAAACAAGGCCAGGCCCTCCAACATGCTTTCTCGCGCTCTCTTACCTCATCCTCACTATCTGAAAATTCATCCTCTCATACATGTTTTCCCATGTTTGTTTTTGCCATAATGAAAGGAATATGGTTTGTTCCTAATATTCACCACCAACCATGGAGTCCAACAAGAGGATGTGAAAGAGCAGTACCACTTAAGGCATTTCCAGCTAGGTTGCACCAGGGATACTTAAAGAATATACTTTGGCCTTCCAAGCGGGAAGACCAGATTGACTCCAGCTGCAGCCTTCTAGCAAAGCTAGGGCAATACATGACCAGCTGGTCGAATGGTGTGGGCCACACCAACCTCCCTTAGTATGGTTTTTTTTTTTTAACCTACATTGAAATTTATCAAACATGAATTGTCGTTAGAAATTAGCAGCATGTAAAAGTCAAACACAGACAAAGTACACAAATAACAACCTTGCAGGTGCGTCTAATGTGGTCGTGAGAGGATGGTGGCAGCTGCCTTTAAAGAATGGGCAGCAAAAGCCCGCACACCATGATTTTCATTTTGTTTTAAAGTAGTTCAACCACTGATGTTGTGACACGGATCAGCAGAAATCAAACACGTTGCTGGCTTAGCATGTTTGGGTCCCCCTCTTCCCGCAAACAGTCCCATCTTAATCATAAATTCAGTTGCTCAGTGTCTGCTAGCACAAAAGGTTGCAGTTTTTATGCAGTAAGTTAGTATTGTAGCAGCTGAACATGATGTGTGACAACAAAAAAAGAATGGTGGATAGTGAGTATTGAAAATTCAACAAGTGGACAACACAATATTTTTTCAAAGATGTTGGAGATAAAGCTGTGTGCTTAATTTTTCGAGAAAGCAGTGCAGTTTTCAAAGAGCACAATCTGAAATCCATCAAGCATGTTGCAATGAACTTTCTGAAGAAGCAATGGGAGTAAAGTCAGACCAATTGGTTGAACAGCATAAAAAGCAACAAAATATTTTTACCCAACAGAGCAAAACCCATCGGGCGGATTAAAAAAAGAGTTTTAATGTGGCATATAATATTACAAAAGAGAACAGGGTGCTTGCGGACAGTGAGTTCCTCAAGAAGGGCATGTTTTATGTGGTCAAAATCGTGTTTCCAGAGAACAAGAGGGACTTTGAGAATATTAGCTTATCCAGGAAAACAGCGACTCGCTGAATAGAGCACATGGAACATGATTTGCTAGAATAGCTGGTGGATAAGTGCGAGCGCTTTGGTATTCACTTGCATTGGATGATAGCACCGATGTAACTGATACTGCACAGCTATTTATTTTTATCTATGGTGCTTATGATGACTTTGATATAACCCAGGAACTGCTTTTGATGGATTCAATAAAAGACACTACAACAGGCCAGAATTTGCCTATGAAAGTAAGTAAAAAGAAGCATCAAGAAGTATGGACTTCCATGGGGAAAATTGGGAAGTATCACTACTAATGGATGTCCAAACGCTTTGGGAATTTCAGAAAACTGGAAAGTAAGCTGAAAATATTGTCAAAGCCATTTACTGTGGATGGGGAATGTGCAACATGAACTGACTGATTTACAGTGCAACATACTGAAAGATTTTTTTAATCCAAAAAACGTCCAGTTCTTCAAATTGTTAAAGACACGATTCCAAACTTAAAAGAATTTGCCAAAAGAATGTTTTGCGAATTGCCACATCAGAAACACAGCCAGATTTTAAAAAGGCTCATGATCAAATTCACCTTCCACATTAAATTTGTTAAGTGAACACAAAATGGATATTTGTTTTCACCCCATTTTCACTAGGTTTGTTGTATAGTCACATGGCTTTGGTTTTTGGTATGTTACGGCATACCAAATAGTTTAGAATTTTGAGACTGGCCCATTAAAAATATCTGTGGCCACCCCAGGGTAAGAAAGATAAAATAAAAGGAGAAATGGGTGGATCAACTCTCATCTGGCATAAGAAGCCAGGGCCATGGGGAGAAAATAACAGAAGGTGGTGGTGGTGGTGGTGGTGGGGGGTTGTTGGTAGATTGGTTGTGTTTTAGAGAACCCCTGAGTTAAAGCTAAAGGAAACAATCTATATTATTATTATATTATTATATTATCAGGAAATAATCTATATTATTATTATTATTAGCCAGGGTTAGGATTACATTTAAATTTATTTAAATAAGTAATGAAATATATGTTTCACTTACATTGTTCCCATGTGATTTCAATGGAAAAAAATTGGTTTAACTGTGGCAGTTATATGACATACATTGTTAAGTAAATCAAATACCTCTGGTGGTTCCATGAGCAACTCCATCTTCTTCCCCAACACCTTGGACACGAGACATATACATTGTCATTGCTCTTGTAACAGCATCATTAACTTTCAGGATCTCATCTGAAACATGGATAAAACAAGTTTACAGAAACAATTTATTTAATTAGTTAATATTTTAGCAATGAATAAGTGATAATGGTTGTGGCTCCTTGGCATGAATGACACACGGTGCAGCATGCTGAAGATGAAAAATAGCACAGAAGGTGTGGTTTTCAGAGTAAGCTGTTGAATTTTCCACTGTGCCAGCAACTAAGGTTATATCAAGGCAAGAGAAAAGTTCTATGACAGTGAAAGGAGGAGAAACAAGACCCCCTGGTAATACAACATCACTAACAATATACACCAACAAAAACAAAAAAGGACAATATAAAAGGGTAAGTAATGTGTTGAAAAAAGTCTGTTTTAGCTTAACAGGTCATTAAACCATTGTCTGTAAATAAAACCTAAACCTTAAATCCAATGGTAAATCTATACCATTTTCAAAAAATTAAAAAAAAAAAAATGTCTGAAGGTGGAAAGGATTTACACAAGGAAAACAAACAGCTGTAAAAAAAAAATTGCTCGCACTCTGGATGTTGGTTGATTGAGATTAACATTGTGCCAGCATCTAATGCTATGTCATGACTAGAGATAATAACTACTTCAAAAGGGTGTTAGTTGGACTTTCACACCATGTCAGCAACTACAGCTATCTCAAGGTTTGTTGTTTTGTTTTTTAAAACAGAGAAAAATTATTTCAAAAGAAATTATATCATCCTCCCTCAACATGAGTCACCCTGCAAGGCAACACAGGGGGCCTAAAGGAGGCCACGGAGAAAAAAATGTCAAAAGAAAGTCATGATGAGAAAAGGAAACAAACATGGGGACTATATGATGCTAGCAGCATCAGTCAACTAGCCTAGCAACTATCCCAGTGACCAAGGGATTTAGCGTGGCATTGGCAGAAAGCCATGGGGAGGGAGTTTAGTTAGGCAGACTAATGCTTTCCAAGCCATTTAGTGGGAATCTGTGTATGAGGACAGACCTCCAAAATATTAGCTATACCTTTATAACCTAAGGGTAGTGCTGAGTCAACATCTTTTGTACTGAAGGATAGCACTGAAATAATTTTTTTCCCCTGGAGAATTCACCATAACAGGGTTGCTCTGCAAGTTGTGAACCACAGTGGAGTTGTTTGATTTTAATATATTAATTCGTCATTTTGGGTGAACAGCAGCGTTAATGAATCGCCCATCTTGGTTCTTTTTGGATATAATTTGCTTGGGATATAACCTGTTTGGATGCACTTGGATATATATATAACTCGCTGATTATCAGCTCTGCTGCACCTCCATATTGTCAGTTCATTTGTTTGGATATAATCCACCAGTCGTAAGTTCATGGCAACACCTGTGACAATGATCCACTCCCTTGAATAACTCTGTGATTGTCAGTTCATCATCTTGGGTGAACTGCTGTATTAACCATTCACCCATTTTGGATAATCTGATTATCAGTCAATGAGTACATCTGTGCTGATGATTCATCGCCTTGGATGTAATGCTGTGATCATTGATTCAGCAGATCTCTGTACCGGTGGCGCATCAGTATCACCTGACTGCTTATCCCAGATTACCCAATCAGAGGATTGTCAAGACAGTTAAGTCTCAAATGCTGGGGGAGTTGTAAACTTTATATAGACTGTAGATACCTTTTATTCTCTTTGCTCTCATTCCATTGCCTCCTTTCAAAACATTAAATGTGTTAAACTTTGGCCGGACCTTTTTATGTGTAAAAGGTAGAAAAGTCCTGCAAGCGTAGTTACATGTAGATGAACACTCATGCTTGCAAACATTGATAACTGCACTCTTTACAAAATGTTACAAAGAACATAGATGAAAGGGCTATATAGAGGAAGGGGAGAAAAAAAAAGCATAAGAGAAAGGGGTGGGCCAGCTTAGTCACCCAGCAAAAGAGAGGTTGGGTGTTCACCCCCTGCATGAGAAGCCGTGTGGGAAACATAGAAAAAGGAAATGACCAATTAGGCAGAGGAAATAACAGAAAAACAGCAGTAAAAGAGATGAGATTTTTAAACATGAAAAGAGATAAAGGTTAAAGGACCTGTAAGACAGAAATAAGGACAGCGAGGAGGAAAGAGGCAGGCCACTCCGTCACCCATCCAGAGAGAGGTTGTCCACCCTCAGCACTAGGAGCTGGGCTCGCAGGGGCTTCAAAAGGATGGAAAACAACAAACAAAAACCTCCCAGGTTATGCAATAAAACCACTAACCAAAAAACCCAACAAAGGTTGGTTGTTTGAATTTTTACTATCTACAAGCAACTAAGGCTATATAACGGTGAGAGAAGTAATGATAGAAAGACCCCTGGGTGATACAATAACAACACCGTTAACAAGCCAATGTAAAAGGCCACTGTAAAGCCAGAACCTTAAACAGAAATCTACACAAACATAAAAACCTTAAATTCCATGGTAAAACCCTACAATCTTTGAAAAATGAAAACAATAGCCATTGATGGGATGGACAGAAACAAGGAAAGCATAAAGCCAGCAATAAGAAATTAATGGCCTGTACTATGGATGCCAGGACAAGTAATGCCAGGGATAAACTGGAGAAGGTTCATCTTGTAAAAGGTGGGAATGCATGGCATAGTTGTGTCTCATTACCTCCTCCTGCCTAATAGAATGGCAGGGAGTCTAAGGGAAGGATTACAGGGTAAAGAAACCAACGGAAAAGAAGATGCAAAAAAAGAAGACAAGAAAAAGAGCAGCATAGACAAAAGATAGAAAAGTACAGGAAAAAAGAGGGAGAAATTGTTGAAAAAAATATAAATAAGAGAGCTGGTTTGAGAGAAAAAGGAAAGGGGTGAACCAGATCAGTCACACAAAGACTGACTGGCACAACAAGCTGGGCTCATGGAGCAGAAAAAGACAAGTATAGACATTATAAGCTCAGAAAGATAAGACAGCAAGAGAAAGGGGGTAGAGTTTGTTGGAAAATATAGAAGGGTCAGTGAGAGAAAAAAAGAAAAGTCAAAGACAAAGGTGTAGTCCAACTGAATCAACCAGCCAAAGAGTGGCTGGGTATCTATTTTTAAGATGAGAAGGTGGGCCCATGCGGGCTGCTTTCAATCTACAGCAAGCCAAGTACTCTCTTTGGCTAATTTTTTTAAAAACAGAAGAAAAACAGTTTTTCTTCAAAATGTTATTCTGTATGTAACTGCTGTTACTATATTTTTATAGATTTTGTTGTTAATTAAAAAAAATATGTGCAATACTAGGAATAATGTGAATACAAAAACTGGGCTATGTTTCTTCTTTATTAAGTTAGCTTCATGAACTTTATCAATTGTACAGTAAGAAAACATTCGGAATACACATAATAAGAACACTGCAAATAGTTCTAGGTGACATAGTCTCTTACTGATAGCATCCGCTTCATTTTCATCTGTATCACTGGCCAGGCGAAACAATTTGGGTCTCTGCTTCTCTAAAGCTTCATATAGCTCCTGTTGATTAAAAACAAATGATTTAAAGCAAAAATCATAATACGAAAAATATCTGAAGGTCTGACAGCATAAAATAAATAAACTTTTATTTTAAAATCTAATCCCAGCAACTAATTTTTGTTTATAATGAGGTAATTAGGGAGTAAGGATTCATTTTACAGTGAAATCATTAACTATGCATTTGTTTTAGCACCATCTTGCTATTCCAACACAACCAGTTACTGCACTAGTGTGCACAAGTTTGCAAGTCACTGATAAAGCATCAAAGTCCAATGAGAAATAAATGGATAAGGTGATAGGCCTGTCAGGAAATGAAATGCTCTGCAGATGTATTCTTCGATAAGAAGCCCAAAATTATTGTAAATCAAAGTTATGAAGCAAAACGTTTTACAGAAAATCAGTCGTCATCTGTGAAAGGCAGCAATGTACAGAGAGGACATTACAACAGAATAGCAATGGAACAAAACATGATTTTGAAATGTTATGTTGTTCTGCATGCTTACACTGCACGAAAACAGATTCTTCAGTGTTGGTCAGTGACAATGCCTAAAGAGAATGTCAACAAACTTAAAATGAGGACACTTAATAAGACACAATAACTGCATGCTACTGTTAAGCTTCCACTGTCTCTGATAATCATTTAGTGAATGAGACACTTTAAGCATTTTGAAAACTAAGAGTAATTTTCAAACTGATTCACATTTATACCACAAAGCATCAGTTATTTTCTGGATGTAGCGCTCTCTGCGCTATGTTAAGGTCACTACTATCATGTAATTTTTGTATGCACATATTTGTGTGTATGGGCTTTACTCACTGTAATTGTTATGTACAAAAAAAATATTGCAATGTGGTGTGACAAAAAAAAAATTGTTAAAGGAAAAAAAAAAAACTTAAGACAAGGACTCCATTGTTGAAGATCTGCTCAACTGTACTGCTAGCCTGGAATCTGGCCTGTTCCTTAGCTAGTATATCCTCTGTCATTGGTGTGAGGTTCTTTCTCTGGATTACTTTCAGCATAACTTTACTTGGCCAGTCATGCAATAGTTCTGACACTACTTCACATTTCCTTTCCTGGGTGGGAGAACGAACAGTGACTGCATCCACTCTTGTGGCCACTGCTTGGTTGCCCAGATGTGGCACAATGTGGTAAGAGCCTTCATTACCTCTTCTATGTCACCTTTAATTAATTTAGCTGGCATACTGTCCACATTGGGGGACTTTCCTGCCTTCAGGCTCTGAATAGCCTGCTTGACCTCTACATATTGGACCTGCAAGTCTTCTGGGTCTGTGTCTGTTTCCAATATATCCTGGAGGATGTTTGGGTCTGCCATCAGCAGGATGTTGTAAAGCTCGCTACAGTACTATGTTCAATGGGCTAGGACAGCTTTGCCATCTGAGAGAAGGTAACCCTCACTGTTTGATCATGAACATTTTTTGCTGGCTCTCATTGGAGAGGGTCTTGAGGAGGCAAATGCCTTTCAGATGTTGCCCAGGCCATCTCTCCTCAATCCTGGCTGCCTTCACGGGTTTCCATATCTTGCAATCGACCTCCCAACAGGCAGGATTTTGGCAGTGGTCTCAAAGGTTGTGAACTTCCTTTGTAACCCAGGGCTGTTTCTTCACCTGAAAGAGGTCAGGAAAATAAATGTGCAGATTGCTCGTACAACGATTCATCCATAGCTTCAAAGGCAGGATCGAAAAGACAAGGTTGTGGTTACTACTGATACTGGATATTTCCTTGTTTTTGCCTGGTTGATGCTTCACTTGAAATGCCTCGGTAGTAAGATAAACTTGATCTAATTGCAGATTGATCCTTCATGAAAGTGCCACGCGACAATCTATGTCTCCTTGTTAGGATGCAAGGGAGAGATGGTTACATTACTTTAAAATGATGAAAAACAAGATTCCCAGGTAATACAATAACACCATCAACAATATAAATCAGCATTAGGAAAAAGGATAAATGTAAAAGGGGTAAGTAATAAAAAGTCTGTTGTGGCCGAAAAGGCCATCGTGAAATGAAAATCTTAAAACAAAACATTTTTTAAAAACTAGCAAACTTAAATTTGATGGTAAAACCCTACCATCTTTAAAAATGAAAAAAATAGCTGCTGATGGGATGGATCAATAAAAGAAAAACAAAGAGATAGCTATAAAAATTGCTGTTTGTGTTTAATGCCATACCAGCAACTAAGGCTACATCACGGTGAGAAAAGTTAGTGACACACGAAAAGGTTATGAAACAAAGCCCCTAGCTGATATTATAACATTCTTATCAATAAAAGTAAACATAAGGAAAAACAATGACACAACATGGTAGGTAATATGTCAAAAGAGTATTGCAGACAGAAGGGTCACCATGGACCCAAAACCTTACAGCAATATCTAACAGAACATAAAAACATTAAATCCAATCATAAAGCCCTATCTCTCTGAAAATGAAAAACAAAGCTGCCAAGTAGGAAGTAGAGTCTGGAGCAGATGCTCCCAAGGAGCCACCTACTATATCAGGGATGCCCAACCTACGGCCCGCGGGCCATATCCGGGCCGCGACGCGGTGCCATCTGGCCCGCGAAACTTCTGCCCACAGTGCAGGAAATCGGCATGTTAGTAATAAAAAAAAAAACGAAAAAAGGGAAGAAGAAGTATTTATCCCCACTTAGGGACGTTTCCCAATCTTTTTTTCCATGGACGAACATTCAGTGCTCCGACTTGGTGTCTCTACGATGCAGCCGGACATTCAGAAGTTGGTTTCGGGAAAACAACTTCAAATAACCCACTAATTACTACATAATTAATGGTAAATACAACTTGTTTCTAATAAAAAATGGTATCTGCTCTATTTTTATATTTTTTAATTTTTTAATTTTTGCGGTGAAGTGGCCCGCGACACGGCTGTTGGAAATGGATATGGCCCGCGACACGGCTGTCCAAAATGGATATGGCCCGCAGGCCGAAAAAGGTTGGGCATCAATGTACTATATGATGGTGAGTATTGATTTAAGAGACACCAAATTCCATGTGTGCACATTGAATGGCTGCCTCTTTCTTCCATTTCGGACAGTCTGTGGAAGCTGTAACACGAGAACTGTCACTGTTGGCACAGTGGGTGCATGAGGTACAATCAGATGCTGCATGGACAGTCCCACCATAGCAAAACCAGGAGGCTTGGAACTTGCAAAAGCAAGCCTTGTGACCTTTTAAAAAGATAGCAGAAAGTATTTTGTTAAGGGTCTTCTCTCAGATTCTGTTGTCACATGTACAGGTTCCTCTCGAGGCTCTTGCTTGTCTCTACTACCGTTCATAAAGTGGGACCTTGATTATCTGATCTCATTCAGGATCGCCAGGAAAACCCCCCAAAGCCGCTAAACATCGCAAAACTGCCACAATTTTGCTACCAAAAATTCTGACTACAGGAATGTACACTGTGCGTCACATAAATCAGTTTGAATTGTCATTTGCTTCTTGGTATTGGTGTTGGTGTTCTTCTAAGTGTGCTAGAGATCGGTATGTTGCTGTGTGAATGATATAATGCTGTGTGAAGGACTGATGGTAGTTGAATTGCAGTATTTATCATTAACACTGTGGCGGTGAAGCCCATGTAAAAGGAAATTTTGGTGGTTAAAAAGTGGTGTAGTGGTAGGCAGACCACCTGCTGGTGGTATTAAAGTGGTGAAGGGGTGGGACTTTGGTGGTGAAAAAGTGGTTTAGAGGTGGGTAGACCATCTGCTGGTGTTAATAAAGTGGGGGAGGGTGGTATTCTGGTAGGGTTCTCATGGGATAGCCACTTTGGGCCCATGTGGCCACCACTTACAAAACCCACCATGGGTGCCAACCGTTGCACCACCAGATTGCCAGACCATTGCAGGTAGAAGATAGGAAAGATAAAACTGTAGAGTAACAAGGAGAGGTTTGTCAGAAAAACGGTGTAAGTGAAAGGACTGGTAAGAAAAAAAAAAAAAAATTATGCTGACTGTCCACCCCTGACATGAAAAGCCTGTCCCAGAGCAAAAAAGAGACATATAAAAAGAGTTTTTAATAAAAGATTAAAGTGAAAGGACCAGTAAAGAAATGAACAGTATAAGATAAAGGGGTGAGCCAGCTCAGTCACAGCCAGAAAGAGGCTGGCTGTTCCAGAACAAGAAGCTTGGCCAACGAGGGCACAAGGCAATTGAGCAAACTTGGACCTCATGAAACCACATATATCAATTGTGAGAAGTCTGGTCACATGAAAAGTGAGTGCAAAGAACCCCACTCCCACCAAAAAAAGAAAAATTACGCCTTGGAAACTATTTCAAAAGTAACTATGGCACTTCCAGAGAAGACAGGACAATCTCTGGAGAGAGTGTTAAGGTTCACGAGATCCTTACTGTGTCATCACCTTAAGTGACTAAAAAGTAAAAGCTATGAGTGATATGGAGGTGGATATGCTAGTAGTGGATGGAGCTCTAATAGCTAACCAATTACCAATAAAGAAAAGGTTGTTGTTTTGATAGCTGTTGTATTGACAAATCAAGTGGTGCCAGTCCTCATAGGGAGCCACATTGCATGAAAGGATGGGACCAAAGTGTCAATACTAGTTTACCCTCCACTGACCCCCAACTAAGGCTGCAGTTGTTATTAGACCACAAGCAGCCAGAGATGAACAGGGCCCAGGTCTTTCAGTATCTCTCAAAATGACTGATTCCTTGTTAGAAGTGATCTGAGAAGATTTACAAAATCTACAAAGGACTTTCTTTGTGTTTTATGCCGTGCCAGCAACTATGGCTATATCACAGCAAAACAAGATCAAGTTAAATACTTATAGTTAAGATATTCAAAACTCGTATCTCCTGTAAAAAAATAAAAAAACCACAAGGAATAAAATCCAACATAAGGAAGCAATATTGTAAAGTGGTAGGTAATGTGTAAGAAAAAGGGGTTTGTTTGTGTTTAATGCCGTGCCAGCAACTAAGCCTATATCACGGCAACAAAAATTAATCTTACCTTAAAAAGACGAGGGACAAAAACCCCCAAGTGATAACCATAAAACTCTTATTTTAAAAAAATACAAAAAGTAAACAATAATGTAAAAGAATTGGCAAAGTGTAAAGAGTGTTGTGGCCCAAAAAGGCCACTAACAAACAAACAAAAAAAAACTCCCAAGAGACAACAGTTATCAAGACATAAAAATCTTAAATCTGACAGAGTCCTATCCTCCCTAAAAATGTAAAGACTGCTGCCAATGGGACGAGGATAAAGAAAACAAAGAATTTGCTGTAAAAAAACTGCCGGCGGAAAATCTGGAGCTCAGGACAATCAAAACATGTACCACATTAAAACTTCCTTTACACCACGGACAAACTGGTGGTGATTTGCATCGTAAGAGGTATTCATGCGTGGCATAGGCATGTCCTAACTTTAATCTAGTAAGGACCATCTCCTCCCACCTCACAGGATGGCACGAAGGTAGGCGGTCGTAAAGACAGGCAAGGATGGCATGTAATTTATTTTAGCCCAGAGTGTCCCAGTGACGTTGCATAGGGACTGAACATAGGTATTTTTGGGGTAAAGTCCTGACCAGGCTTGCTAAAAGTGTAAATTATTCTCATGAACAGTTTTGCGTTTTTAATCTATGTAAACTTTTGATTGAATTATTAATTAGAGAATTTTAAATTAGTAATACTGTACATTTAAATCTGAATTATTGTTAGATTTCTAAGGAATATAATTTTCTTTCCAGTACTTTTTGTTTTGATTTCTTTCTTTATATATGTTTGTTGTTTGCTGGTGCACCTGATCTTACAGAACTTCAAGAGGGGCTGCAACTGGGAAAATTGTGTGTCATTTTTCTTTGTTGCAGCTCTGGACCTGACAGTGGAGGCTAAAAGGTTTACTGTAATCAAAAACTTCATTCTGTCAATAATTTTTCTAATATTATATTTATTTGTTAACTACAGATTATTTGTTGGTGTTTTTGGTCTATTCTGAGCAAAGCTGTAGAGTCGTAAGTGACAGTAGTTCTTCTAAGTTTCCTTGGATTCTCTGATAATTCTACTGAAGGATAGAAAACATTTTTACGCATCAGTGAAAGACACAGATGCAGAGGTCTGTAGGAAAAAAAAAGGGAGGGAGAAAAACAGGGCAGAGAAGGATCTTGTCTATATCCATCTCCAGCTCACCAAGGGAGGTAAAGCATTTTGATGCTAGTACAGCTGTTTAGGAAGGATGTTCAGTTGTTATAACCCCAGATGCTGGCTTTTGAGGTATGAGCTCTTACTGCACGAATTTCTAGCATTCTTTTTTTTTTTTAACAGCTGTTTGTGATATAGGATGTTGAAGATTTTCCTGCTGGTGCACTGTCTGTGTGTAGGTGGTATTTCTATGTGAGGCAGCTAGAGTTGCTCGCATGGATTGTGAAGTATGAGTGGCCCCTACATCCAGAAAAAGAGGGGGATTTCGAAACAATTCACACGTTCCTGGGGATGTTAGCTTCAGTTTACCTTTGCACATGGCTGAGAAAAAATGGCAGTGTCACTGGGGACAAACTGCCCCACTGATGGTTGGTAGTGGACAGTGACAGAGTTGATGCTGGAGTACCACTGTCACCACGTTGACAAGAATGATTTGTGGACTTATTTCTTTGTGTCATTCCAGATAACAAGAAGTTGAGCAGTTCCAACAATGGGTCTTTCCAGGCATTGTCTCATGTCACTCGCTATCAGCAACAGAACTTTAGGAGTGATTAGCTTCTCGAAGAATGGACTCCCTCCTTCCAACTTAGAGCTTATTGCTGCCAAAACACTTAGAGACAGTTGTCTCTGCAAAAGTATAAGAAAAGGGCAGACTCTCTCTCTCTGGGACATTGACTAATCCTCAAAAGCTCTCTGCTGAAAAGCCTTGTTTCTTCTATGCCGTTTTTAAATTTATTTTTATCAGCTTATAAATGACATCATTTACCATTTGTGTCACTAAGACTACCATCACTAATCCACTCACTCTCCGTCAATTAACCTGCTGTGATTGGTTATGGTCTTGACACGATTTGTTCGTGACATTTTGAAACACAAACAAATAAAGTGAAAACATTTTTCCCACACAGCCTTGTAAATGTAATAATTTAACTTTTAAAAAACAAATGGTAGTGCAGTCGACTTGAACATATAATTTACTGAGAAGATTCACAGGCTGCTGGCAAAGAAATGAAACATGAACAGGCATCTAATAAAGGTCAAGAATCAATAATATTTAAGGGTGTCATCAAAATTTAAAAGCAAGCACAATTTTAAAGGTACTCACTCTCATCACGTCCTTGTCAGCAGCAGAAGATTCTACCCCAAAATAATTAACCATTTCTAGAAGCAGCTTAACTTGATTATTGATTGCTTCCAGCTCATTGATACGGCGTGAACGCTTCTCGGATTTTTCAGCATCCTGCACAAGAATATTAATTTTGAAATGTTAATAAAAGGTGAACCATAAAGCCAATGACAGAAAAGGATGATAATGTACACAAGTGATTCTCTCAGTTGAATAGTACTTGCATATCAGGCTAGCAAGTCACCTTTTCTATTTCACTTGGTTTCCCAACAAGAAAGTTTAAAAGATATGATCTCTGGCACACTCTCTCCCTCAATCACCATTTTACCCACTGCTCTAGTTCACCCTAACCCTATGGATGCTCAACATCAATTAGAATGTACGTGCTGGATAATAACAGTAAAACTCAATGATTTACTTTCTTATCATTCTCCTAGCAACTCTAGTTCTCAAAGACTAAATATTCTAATTTCATATGATCACTGGCAATAAAATACCAGTATCCTAATTTCATGTGACAGCTGACGGATCCACGATTCAGAGTATCAGTACTTCAGGTCAAATTTGGCACCTATACAGTGGAACCTCGGTTAACGAACTTAATCCGTTCTGGAAAGCTGTTCGTTATCCGAAATGTTCGTTATCCGAAACAATTTTTTCCATAAGAAATAGAGGAAATAGATTTAATTGGTTCCCAGCCCCTGTTGACTTGCTAATATTTGAAAGTTACAGTATATATATATATAGGTATTTGTTTTAATGAGAACAGTTATAATGCAATATAAATGGAGTTAAATAAACATAAAAAAAACATTAATGAAAGCATTGAAACATCAGAAAACTTGCCGTTTTTACGGCGTGGGTGGATGGAGGTGTGGGGAGGAAGGGGTGGAATTACTGCTTGGATTCCCCCTCCTTGAGCACACGTGACATAATGAAATCGGGGGTGACTTCCCTTTTTTTGTAGCTTTGAGGTTAAAGGAAAAAAACTTGTCCAGTGTCTGTTGCTTCTGCCTTTTTTAAAAACTCTTCGGTAATACATCACATATCCGACAGACGCATGCCACCTTCATACTGTGAAATCATTTCCTTTTTCAATTCAGTTGTTGGCCGCTTCCTTGCCATTACCTCAGTACTATTAATTGCTCTTAATCTTCTTTTGGAGCCATGATTGAGGATTGTCTTATTAAAATAAAGCACAAAAATCACTAAATAAGAAGAATGCGCACAGATCGTAACTGTGTCACGAGCGTGAATGATGACATGCTGGTCGGTCACGTGTGGTTCACGTGGCTGTTCGTTATCCGAAATTTTGTTCGCTATCCGAGACAAATTTTTAACGAAATTTTTGTTTGTTAACCGAAATATTCTCTATCCAAGGCGTTCGCTAACCGAGGTTACACTGTACTACTGTTATACAAAAGGATGGGTCAGCATCCACTCTCCATTTTGATCATCACCCCATCAGTTAGCTGAATTGTAGGTCTTGTCTCTTAATCTAGCTAGCAGTACACTAACCAGGTTGAGGTATTAGACTCTCAGGGATTTGCTGCATACACCCCTAGTAGTTGCATACACCCCTAGTAGTAGCTGTTGCTCTCCCCTAATGGCAAAATGTTGTCTTCAAATCTGACAGTCTTTCTTTTCAAAACTTTTGTTTCCTTTGTCATGATGGTCATTTAAATCCTCTCCAACATTTCTGAAGTCTATTTGATTTATTTGATTAGTTAAAATGAATCCTCATCTTTTTTTGCTTAAGTATCAATCTTTACAGTTAGGCAATAGTGTCTTGGATGTACTAGATGGTGTTGGGACCTACTATAGTAGGTCTGGTTGTAATGAAGTTATTAATTGCTATCATGGAATGAAGATGAGTACTCTTACTATAATGCACAGACATATTGAAAGCTCAGGACTAATATAGTCTGAACGCCTTTTTCTGACATTCTTCTGTGAGCATTTCTTTTTTCACTTTCTGCAACACTTCCTTCGTGTCACTCTAAAGAATTTGTTCAGCATCATCCTCAGGCATCACATCCAAAGTATACTGTTTTTACATGTCCCCCATATCTTAATTTGTAGATATTTACCTAACTGCATCCTGACTGGCTCATCAAGTAGAAAACAACACCATTGGCACTTAAAAATAATTTATTAATCCTATTGATAAATAGACTTCATTTGAGTAGTGTGTGGAAGTGCATTCACAGTACATGTCAAGTGCTAGCTTACCCCTACACAGTTACAAAAATTACTCTTTTGATCAAGTCCCTATATCCTGCCTGAGAGTCCGGTTTGAGGTATGCAAAACCAGGTATGAATGTTATAAAAAAAATGTTATAATGTGTGTGGTCAAAAAGGCCATATCTAAAAAATGCCTTCAAACACTATGGTTGACCACCATCTCTCCAGGTGCATAGTGGAGCACTGATAGGCCATGCACCTGCTGTGTGTCAACTTTTGGTTTCTTTGAATTGCACCCACTTATATACTAAAAAGATTTAATTCATTCAATCCTTTGACATCAAAGAAATCCTTTTAGTATACTTGGAAATATATTTCTTTCAATAAAGGATTCATAATGCACAAATATATATATATACACTCAAATAGCATTGTATCATAGCATTTGTATTTATTTCCATGTCAAGCTCTCCCATTTGCTGCATGTTTACAAAAAGATTTGTAGTGATTTTATCATTCTTTAATGAATTTAATAGGTGAGGAATAATCACCTGCAGCAAGGCCAGTTCCACCACAGCAAAAACAGTAGGTTTGGGACATGCAGAAGCTAGCCCCATGGCCATAATGCTAACAGCTGAAGCAGCACAATAGAAAAGAAATAAAAAAAAAAAAAAACGACTTTCACCAGTAAATACTGGACTTCAGTGAAGTCAGGTTTATTTTTGAAAGTAATTTGGTAAGACTTTCCATCTCTTGAGGCGGACCCTTTGAACAGCTATAACACCCTAGGATGCCAGTTCTGACAATATTGAGTACATCCCAGTAAGGTCAAAGCAACGACTGACCCCCTTAAAAGAGTTGATGGATTGGTGTGCCATTACTTTAATTGCTTTGTCTAGAAAATGTTTTCCATCCCATTGGCAAAGGACCTCAGAGGCCTTCTGGGTTCAACACTGGACCAGAAATTGTCCAGAATAAAGGCACTTGATAGAAGAAAATCCTGATGAAAGATTTTTAAAACCTTTGGCAATTGCAACTGAGCCAGAGGAATGAAAGCAGCTGAACCAGCTCTATGCATTCTACAAGAAAGCAAGCGCAGGCCTCTTCAATAGATTTACACTCACTCTCATCCTCACTATCAGAGGACCATTCTGATGCATTTCCCAAGATGTGATTTTTTTGGTTGTTATTAGCCATAATGAAAAGATTATCGATTCATTCCTTTTGCTCACCAACCACTACGGAGTCCAACAAGGCAACGCAACTGAGTGGTACCACGTACAGTATTTCCAGCAAAGTTGCACCAGAGATGAAAACTAGATTGACAGCCTTCTAGCACAGCAATGCACAATCAGCCAATTGGTTGGTGTGGGCCACAACAACCTCCCATCTAGAGGAAGTCTGGGCTTGTATAATGGATTGCAACCCCTCAGGGACCTCAACCTTTAGGATCCCATCCTCCTCTGACTTCTGTGTGTGTGGAATTGGTGTTTTAGGAGGAGGAGGGGGAATTGGTGTTTTACGCCGAGCCAGCAACTATGGCTATATCACGGCAATGCAGCCAGCCCTGTAAACAGATAACATTTGCAGAGAAAGAACAGCACGCCCGAGACGAGAGCTGAACCCAGGACAGCCAACCTTCAGTGTATTGGTGACAGCCGTTAAGCTATATTATGGCAAGGCAGCTAGCCTTGTAAACAGATGCCAAATGCAGAGAAAGACCATTGTGCCCAAGATGAGAGCTGAACCCAGGACAGCCAACCTTCACTGTATTGCTTTAAAAGAAAAATGCCATTTGCAACATCTGTTTTTTGTAATGGAGATTAAAAGTATTCTAATAATTTTATTATTTACACTCTTCATCCCCAAACATTGGAATCTGAAATCAAATGTCATCAAATAAAACTTTCAAGTCTCCATAACACTACCAACCATTTCATATGGACCATTCCCTGTCCACTGATCCAGTGGTCTGTGGTTTATAACCCTTGTCCTGATACACTGTAATCTGTCCCCATTCTTTAATAATAATAATTGCAAACTTTGTAAAGCGCATACTTACACTCCTAAGGAGCATGCTTTTAGTTCTTATAAACAAGAACGAAACATAGAAAGCATACCAGGGACAGGAAAACAAACAAATAACATATGAACTATAAAAGAATAAACAACCGTATTAAACAAAGAATAAAATCAAATTCAGAAAAAAAATTAATGTCTATGCAGTATTGTTTAAAACATAATGTAACCAACAAAGATAAAAGAATTAAATGCTTATTTTGCCTCATCGAACCACCCACTTACCCCCACACACAGAACACCAAAGACTGTGACACTACCTCTTCATAACTGAATGGTGTATTCAAAGCTCTAAAATACTAATATTGTCATATGTGGAATAGGGAAAAATAAAAGGTACAAATAATAGTTAAATGTAAGTACTGTGATACAATTAAGTTCATACCAAATATTTTAAAATAAAATCAATAAAAAGTAGTTTTTACATCAATGAATCACAATTGCTGAAGTTCAAAACAGATATAGAATAATAATAATAGAACAAACCTCTAATGATGCCCATACATCCCTGCTGGATCAATTTGCTCGTCGTTGGCGTTTGAAAGACATCGGCTCCATATTATAAAAAGTAGGCTGACAATTTTTTTCCTCGAAAAGAGTACACCTCTTTGTTTTTCGAGAAGGCATATTAATGTCTTCTGGTCATGCACACTATTAGGAATTCCCGGATCAGAGAATGTAGGTCGCATTTCTAAATTTACATTACCAGTTAGCTATTGTCGGATAAAGTTGTGAACATAAAATCTGCAGGATGCACTGGCTATACCAACAGGCAGCTAATATGGCCTGCGGGTTTTACTGGTACCTAAGTTAAGTGTTCAACATGAAATCCATCCCAGTACTCTAATCCCTTGGATATCTGCTTCCCCTAACCCCCCTTGCTATTCTGACTAGTGAGCATTGTCACTCAAGAAAAAACATTTATAAAATCATCAGCGTGCTTACCTCTTTGACCATATTCTTAATAAGCCTGTTGGCAGCTTGAAGGTCTTCAGGATTTTTGCTTTTTAATAGACGAGAAAGAGTCTGCCAAAGATCAACAAATACGTTCATTAGTTCTCAGCTATGGAGCCTTGGCAGGTTGTTTTGTAAAAATTTTAAACTTCCTCTTAAAACAGACGGAACAGCATAACTTAATTTTGTGAAAGTATTGGAAAACTTTTATTGAAAAATCAGCATATAATAAATTAATTGCTTTGTTCTGCAACAAAGACCATATTACTTCAATAAATGGTCATTGCTGTTGAAAAAATAAACCATGACTACCTATTGATAGATCAATAAAACTAAGTAAGCAATTAAACCAGCAAAATAATTGTAAATCTAGATTGCATAAAACAAAAACAGCTCCCTGAAAAGAGTGTTTTGACCCCTGAGAAGGCCACCATTAAAACTAGCCTCTGAGTTAACATAAATCGACTAAAAAACGACTAAAAGTACAGAATTATAGTTTCAGAAATGAAAAAAGTAGCTGCCAGTGAAATAGATCTAAATAAAGATCTAACAAAGAAAAAATTATGTTGGGTCAAAAAAGGTGAGACACATGCAAGAGGTGCACAAATCTAAGCTGTTGCTGGCACCATGAGTTTCAGAAGGCAAAAAAAGAGAGGGGATGGTTGGTTGTTGGAGTTTTATGCCAAACTGGCAACTAAGGCCATATTATTACATTGAAAAGGTGAAAAACGAAAATACCAATAACAACATAAGCCAGCAAAAAAGCTTTGATGATTTCTGTCTTAGTGGGAGGGCTGGTGCTGACATGAAGTTATTCAGTTGCTGATGGTATGTCAGGTAAAGATGATGGACAAGGTTGATTCAGGATCTCTTCAAAGTGTTCCATCCAGTGCTATCCACTGTTCTTCCACTGATTCTTTTGTCAGTCCTGAAAGGGCCTCATACTTATTCTTGACTTCACAGTTATAAATTTCCCTTGTTTCATCGTTCTTGAGGTATTGAGTATTGAACTTGTGGTGTAGTCTGCCTGCTGGATCAATGAAGGACTTCAGTTTAATCTCGAAGATGCCACTAGCACTAGATGGTCTGAAGCAACATCTGCACCTCCTCACTCGGACATCTTGAAGACTTCTCCACTTTCGAGCAACTGCTATATGGTCAATCTGGTTTTCTGTCTGGCCATCAGGGGAAGTCCAAGTAGTCTTGTGTATATTCTTGTGTGAAAACACAGTGCCACCTATGACATGGTCATTGAAAGTGCAAAAGTCTGTGAAGAGCTCCCTGTTTTCATCGCGGGTGTCGATGCCATGTCTTCCTATAATAAGTTCCCTGTTGGTGTTATCATCTCCCACTTTGGCATTTAGGTCTCCCATAATGATCTTCAGATCTCTCCTAGGTGTGTGGTCAAGCAGAGATTGCAGGGAGCTGTAGAAGTCTTCTTTTTCCTCTTCTTCTGCTGCATTAGTGCATAGCACTGGATGATGGTGATCTTCCTTCCTTTGGCATTGAATCTTGCGGACATGAACTGTGGTGAGACTGGTTCCCAAGCCTTTGTTGCCTCTGTTAACGTCAGCAGTGCTATGGGTATGATTGTGGTCCAGGTCTTTGTGGCCAGAGTAAATAATGGTTTCTCCTGATGCTAGTCTGGTGTGGCCACTTCCATTCCATCTGGTTTCGCATAACCCGAGAACCCCGATGTAGTATTTTCTCATTTCTCTTGCCACTTGAACTGACTTTCCACTTTCATAGAGGGTTCTGATGTTCCAGGTCCCTATCCTGGTTCTTACCTTGGTCATCAAAATATGAGTCGGCAAGTAGGCTTCCCTAAGGCTTTCCCCAGCATGTGTTATAAGCTCTTCTAGAAAGGAATCTTCCAGACTTCTCTGTCACTATTATTTTGTGCAGAAGAAGAAAATATGACATCAGGTGTGTCTTCCACCTCCAGGCAAACTGCTTCAGCTTCACAGCTGGTAAGCTTATCAGAAGAACAGCATGGTTGATTTGGTTCACAAATGACCTCAGTTGCATCTTTTCCTCCCTTCTGCATCTTGTTTGCACTTTCATAGTCACCAACATCATATGATTTATGCTTGAAGGTCCCTGATTTCAGCCAGCAATCCATAATAACCATTCAGCCAAAATACTGTTAAGTTACATGCATTTGTAAAATAAGATATTAACTAAATTAATTGTTATTGCGAACAAGCCGATTAATGCAAAATATATGTCATTGTAAAAGGATACTCTCAAAGACCAACTTCCACCTGAAGACGCAAAGTAGATTAAATTTAACCTGGGGTAACGCAAGCAGCATGATGTTAAAAATAAAAATTAAAAATAAGGAAGTGCACTGCGTTACTATGGGGTAATGGATGATACGGTTAAATGATACAATGCTTGCACTGTTACAGATTTAAGTGATAAGCAAGCCTTTTATGCAAACGAGAAGTTGGGCATTGATAATGTTAAATCTCGTATGAAATTAGCGGATCTGGAGATTTACAAATCACTTTGCTGACATATGATGACTGTCAGCCACGGACCACCTGACTTACGCATGCTGATCACACTTTGAAAATCACTGCTACAGGCAACAATTTTGCATGTTCTGTGGTGTGTCTGATTATGTCTGTGTTAATGTGTGTTGTAATGTGCCTTGAGCTTGGGGCTGGGATATGGTGTTATATAAGTTCACTTTATTACTATTATCATAAAAATTAGAGCCTGGATAAGACCAGGGGTAAAACAGGCCTGAAAGTTCAGCTAATCTACCTTCGACAAATATCACCAGTTCTTTGGTAAGAGACTAGGACTCTAATGTAAATAATATGATTACTGAAAAATGATCACTGCCATCACAAACAGTCCAAATATAATCATCAAAATTATGTGGAGTTAACAACCAACATGCTGATGGCTGAAATGGTGCCTTTTAAGGCCAACAAAAAGTGATTAAGTCATTGTCAGAAAAGTAGAGATTAATTTCTGCCACAGAATTCCCTACAACTCCCTGCCCAACAGGAATTGGTACCCAAATGAAGTTCCCTAATAGGAGGATAGGAGAAGGAAGTTGTTATTATTCTTCAGGTTTTACCAGGAAAGCCAAGCAGAAGGCAGAAGATAGAGCATACAGTGATAGTGTAACCTGATTAAGAAATCACTTAAAGAGGAGTGGACAGTGGTACAGTGGTACCTCGACATACAAGTGCCCTAAGATACGAGTGTTTTGAGATATGAGCCGCCGAGCAAGCGATATTTTGCTTCGAGATGAGAGCAAGATTTGAGATACGAGGAATCACACACTACACCGCTGCACACGACTCCAGCATGCGGGGCAGATGTTGGGGTCGTGTGCAGCGTCTAGCAGTTTCTCCCACCTCAGACTAGACCTCAGTCTGTGTGCTTGTTTCCCTCGTTTTCGAAGCATTTTTGATAGTTGCTTTTTGTACATTTACAAAAGATTATCACATTTATTTTTATAACCATGGGTCCAAAGAAGAAGATGATGTCTATTGAATTAAAGCGTGAAATCATAGAAAAACATGAGCAAGGTGTGCGAGTAATTGACTTGGCGAGGATGTACGGGCGTAGCACATCAATGATATGTACTGTGCTTAAACAGAATGAGTTGATAAAAGCTATAACGCCAGCTAAGGGCGTTACAATAATTTTTAAGCTCCGGACCTCTCCCCTTGAAAAAGATGGACAGTTTTTTTAAACGATCTGCAGGTGAAAATGAGTAAAGCTTGACGAACAAAGCGAAGACCAGTGACGAAAATTAAGCGCTTCCGTAAGCACTTTTTCTTTTATTATGTTTTTATAGAATATGTATTTGTTATTTATAAATAAATGTTTCTTTTTGTAAATACATTTTTCTTATTCAAAAACACTTAACAGAAACAACTGAGGTGGTGTTTTGGGAGCTGGAACGGATTAATGGCACTTCAATTAATTTCAATGGGGAAAATTGCTTTGAGATACGAGCAATTTGACATACGAGCAAGGTTATGGAATGAATTAAACTCGTATGTCGAGGTACCACTGTATTTGTGTTAAACAAAAGGTACAAGCAAAGAAGGGCAACATTACCTGATTGTACACTGGTCTGAGAGTCCTGAAAGCCTTTGAAAGAGAAAGAGGTGTAAGGCAGAAGGAATGCCTCCCACAAAACCAAGACGGCAGGAGAAAAAAATTGGTAGGAAACAGGAGAATTCTTCAAAGTTAGTTTCAGTATTTATATTACATTAACACTGTGACATAGGTGATTTTTCTTTTTAAATTCAAGAAGCAAAGCAAGCTTGTCTGGTTTTGTCATGTGACCTGACAGAACATGCATAAACAGACTGTCCTTCAGGGTACAATGAAGGGCGGTTGATGTCATGGTAGACTTAGAAAAAATGGCTGTTATTAAACATAAAAGAATGGATTGGGCATACCACGTAGGTCTTTTTTACTGCTAATCAAAACTGACTTGGTGAGGAGCCTTGTCAGCAGCGACTGGATCTATCCAGTTTCCCATGACAACCATTACAGGCAGCTAATACTGATCGACTGACAAGCAAATACTAGGAAATCAGCCAATCAAAGGTGAAGTGTAACATGAGATTTTATACACCAATGAACAGTCCAAACATCATTATAGGTGGAAACTGCAGGATGTGTCAGAGCTTGACGTTACCATCATCTAAGGGTATACCAAGAACTCAGATCACAATAATTAAGAGAGAAGCAAGTTCTAAACAGAAGTAGAGAACCTTACCAAAACTTCTTACAGTGCTTCTGGAAGATCCTGAAAATTTCATAGACTGAGCACAATATTAATGTCTAGTCTGTAGAAGAATCAACGTGAAAGCTAGTCCTCAAGAGTTGCTCTTTCACACAGTCAAAAATCTATTCCTATGGCCTTATAATGCATTTTAATAATATTGTCAAGACTATACTGCAAAACTTGCTAGAAAAAGTAGAAAGAAGGGTAGACAATGCAAAAGCTAGTTTAAACATCAAAAAGTGGATGATAGTGAGGTCCCTTTGCCTTACTGGCTTGAGGAGGCCAGATATGTTCCTGCCTATTATTGTCTCCACTTCCTGCTGGGATCCTCATCATCCTGAAGTGTTTTTCATCTAGGGCTTTCCACTTTCCCACCTCTTCTTTTCTAACAGTCAAGTTTCCTATGACAGCTGCCAGCCATGTGTTTTTAAGTTTAATGCTGAGAGGTATTTTCTTGCTTCCTAGTGGTGATAGAACCAGTTATCTGATCTATGATCAAAACTCTCTTGAGCACTGATCAATATATTCTTGCAAATGAAAAAAGTCCATTAGGACTGCTCTAGCTCCAGATCTAAACTAAGTCATAAAGACCTTTGAATGTGAAAACAGTGACATCATGCTCAACAACAATTTTTATTTTTTTCTTTCCTGAACAATCTAGGTGATCTTAGTGCTATAATGTGTTGCTTGCTGTTTGACAACAACCCTGCAGCATCTATAGGGCAGACTGCAACAAGCAACCCTGACAGCTGTCTATATTCTCCAACCTTGGTCGCAAAAGTAAACTAACCACGTTTTTTTTTCTCTAGGTAGT
Source organism: Pomacea maculata (assembly GCA_004794325.1). NCBI lineage: Eukaryota > Metazoa > Mollusca > Gastropoda > Architaenioglossa > Ampullariidae > Pomacea > Pomacea maculata. The sequence continues at coordinate 83,301 of SRHC01003415.1, read as the reverse complement.
TTTTTATCATGGAGAAATAAGTAATAATTAGTTGATAATCAAGTGATAATCTTGGTCAAAATAGTAAGAGGACCCCAAAACCATGTATCTTTAATGCTGCTAAGAGCTGTCAAGTTTAAGATGTGTTGTATATCTTTCTGTTAAATAATGTAAGATGAATTGGATTACTTTACCCTAGATTTTTCATCATCTTCGAAATCAGCTTTGCGAGGTTTTGGAGGTGGGAAAGGATCAAAAGTCTGCAAAAAATGAAGCATTTTCAGACAATGAGAAAAATCTTCCAAAAAAAAATACTAAACGTATTACAAAATGTGTTTAAGCAATAATTTAAGCATGATAATCATCATCTTACTTTAAATGTTTGATTTTTAACCAGCATGATACCTGACATCCTATTTCTGCTTAATATTTATGAACCAATAAGGTGCTTGTGAAGTTTTGTGTACAATTAAACATATAAAAGGTTATAAAAAAAAATCCACCTAAAAGGTATCAAAATGCCACAGCAATAAAATAAACTTGCAAGGTAGTTTTATTCTAGAAAATCTTAAATTTTCAATTACTGATATCCCAAGTTTTATTTTCTGTACCTTGTCCATGTAGGTTGGGTCCTGTTTGACAATACCTTGCTCCCTTAACATCTTATAGGCATCCCCTATCTTGGCCTCATGTGGTAAGCCTTTGTGCCAACTATACAGCAGTTCAATGCAACGTTTCTTGACCTTTTCTGTGGTTCGTCCTCCAAGATACTAGCAATAAGATTAATAAAGAAATAATTATTCTCTTAATAAAAAAAAGCAAACATAAATAACTCACCTTACCCAATACCTACATCCCTGGAAAAAATGGAAGAAAACAACTTGTCATTCTCTACATAGTTTGGCAAGAAGTAAACTATAATGTGAAAAAAGAGTGGGTAAAATCATTGGAAAGAAGAGCTTGAAGGGCAGAAAGAGAGCCTGAACTAATCAAAAAGTTGTGCTTTGAAGAGCAGTGAACATGCTGCAAGGCTAGGAAGATGGTGTGAAGTTGTTCAGTGTATTTGTCCAATTCCTGTTTACAGTAGATGAATAATTAGAAAAAAAAAAATGAAATTAAATAATGGCATGATGGCGTGTGATTATTTATGTTACTGCATACTATAACCCTTGCCGTACCCCTAAGGGTACTGAGGCATGGAAAAATGATCATGGGCCTCCCGCGGTTTTGCTGTCAAAGTTTTATTTTCTCTTAATCACATGAAATCCCCACATAAGTGGAGCTAGCAAAAAGGTAACGAAAAAAATTAATCTTAATATGTTCCCTAAAGATTACAATAAACATAGTCATATTACAGTGTAAGGCCATTAAGCAGTGGTCCAGTAATCCATGAATTTGCTTAAGCAGCGCAAAATGCTTGGATTCCAATTTTTTGACACCATGGATCCAATGGACATAGCCTCTTAAACACTCCAGACAGGTGTTGACAGCTGTCCTTTTAAGATTTCGAATGTCAATGATTGACATGCTATGCACTATCGCGGATGAAATATTTAAATGCTGGCTTATAACTTCAAAGAGGTATTTATAGATGATTAGTCTTTTGTTTATCAATAAGCAATAAGTTTATTTTTAGTTTTAGTTTATTCCTAGTTGCTCCCTCAAGGAGCATAGGGCTGCAACAACCTCGCCAGCAGATCCGGTTTTGAACCTTCAGTTGGACCCATGTGGTTCCAATGTCCTTTACTTCATTTTCTCCTGTTCTTTTCCAAGTCTGCTTTGGTCTCCTAACTCTCCTCTTCCGCTGAGGGTTCCAGTCAAGAATAAAGAATAAAATTACTAAATGTTTAAGCCCCAGTTAAGCAGTTTGATCCTTCTATATGGATCTGAGAGATGGTGTGTGACAAACACCATCACCAACAAGATTCAGACATTCATCAACATCAGATGGCCCAAGAAGATCTCCAATACAGACCTCCCAGCCAAGACAGAAGCAGAAGTGGGGCTGGATCAGTCACACCTTGCGAAAGCTGGAACCCACAGGGGAGGCACAGGGTTTGGAGACCCAGACAGACATGGAGGAGATCGTTCCACAGCAAGGTGTAGGCATGACATGGCCCCAACTGGAAAGGGATGCCCAGAACCAGGTCCGATGGCATGGTGTGGTTGTGGCCCTACGCTCCACTTAAGGTGATTGGGAACAAGAAGAAAAAGTAGTTTGGACCCCAATCACCGTGGTTTAATGGCCATACACCATACTTTAATAGGGATTTAGTTACAGCTGACCATTCTGGAGAAGAAAATTAGTTTTAAAATATCAAAAAAGTTTACTCAACAAGGATTATGGACTATTATTATTACCAGGAAGAAATCTTCCAAAAAACATTGAAATAATAAATTTGCTGTGCACAACTGTGAGTAAAGTCTGCAACACGTTTTTAAGTGTTATATAATATAATACTGCTGGCATAAGTTCCAAAAAGGCTATGAGAACAGGAAAATCTTCTTATTGTGTTTAGGCACACTTTACATCTCATGCTGTTGTCCTTGTTCATAATAGCCAAGGGCATTTCTTCATTCATTCACACAGAAAGGTTATCTGGATGCATGGGGTTTTTTTTACTTGCGGTTTCTGGTCCCACATAGGTTGACTAGTACACTTTTTCTTCCTTATTCCTCTGACAACCTCAGTGTAAACTTTTCTTAAAGGTACCTTAAAGAATGTCATAAATACGTGGGTTGTGACATGGGAATGAAAGTAGGATCGAAAGAATGATAGCAAAGAGTAACATAAGAATTAATGGTTTAATGATCTCCCCTTGTAGATTGTGTCATTATTATGTTAAATAGTGTAAAAGGATATTTTATGTACTAGAAAGGAATTAAGAGAGTAAAACAAAAACAGAGAGAATGAGCTGAAACGGGGAAAGTCAATAAAGTTGAGGTGACCATGTGGTTCCTGCCTTCAACCAAGCTGTGCTGCTTCTTTCCCCCTGATTATCATAGCTGAGCTGACTATGGTTTCTGCCTTCAGCGAAGCCACTCTCACCCAATAAAAACTTATGCAGGGACTTGATGTGATTCAGAAAGAGTTCAATTCAAAATTTAAGTCAGTGTAGTTACCATTCTGTACAAAAATTATTTACATATATTAGTATACCTTATTTATGCCACAGCCAAGGCATTAACTTTCTGATATATTTTCGCTGTGTGCTTTGTAGATGGCCACGAACCTAAGGGCTTTGTGTAGTAAGTGTGACTTTTTTGCTAGCTGTCTGTCATGTGGTAACTTTAATCGGGAAGTAGCAATCGCCCCAATTACGGTCTAGGGTGGATTGTTTACTAGCCAGAGACCTCTTATATAAGAAAAGGGGGCGTATGTGCCAGTGTAGAGGTGTAATATGAGGTGTAACAGGAGTGCAGGTGTTATATGTGGAAGACAGCCCAAAGTGGTTACAGTAAGCCAAGCAGCAGGCTGGCAGAGGCGTCATTGACGCCTAGAAAGAGAGTGACACCTCAGGGGATCCCACATGCCAGGTTGACAGGGAGTAGGGGTTAGTCACCTGTCCACCATGCCACTGTAGGCAGGGAGGAGCGCCAATAAGATGTTCTCTTGTCGATGTTGGTTACTTGATTGGATGGTGAGTGAGTGACCAATGGTATCCTTCGCTGTAAGTGTCATTGTGAATGCAAAGTAAAACAGGGAAAGAAGAACTAAAAGGAGACTTCTCAGCACGAATTCAGAGTGGATGGAGCAACTAATCAGCAGTCGAAGTGACTTCAGCATCTCTAACGCCAACTTCCCTTGTACCTTGAGACCATGTCTTAAGATAATAGCACAAGACTCAGGAGGAAGGATACTTGGCATAGAGAACCTCCAGCAATGGGGCGAGTCAGCGATGAAGAACTATTAGGACTTCCTGTGGAAAGCAAAATGTTACGTGACCAGGACTTGCACTACCTCTGAAAGGACTTGCACTACCTGTGAGAGGTAGAAGTTTGACATCAAGGCTGCCAAAAGTCATTTTTCTCAAAGAAGAACATCTGCTGGGTTCACCTGCACTCCAAGGGACCACAGAACTTTGCATCAAGGTGGTGTTCATTCAGCAGCTGTACACGGTATGGCAGTCGTGGAAGACATCATGTGTGTCCCGGACTGGGACAGGTTTGAATCCTTTTCAAGGAATATTATTCAAGGAAAGGTTTATATAGATTGAACAATGGAGAAGTTGAGAGTCACCTATGACATTGATATGGTATTTATGGTTTGCAGTCATTTACATGTATTGATTTGAGTTGCATAAACTTTGTTGCCCTACCTTAAAACAAATACAAGCTCCCGCACAATATAGTAGTGTAAGCCTATGTACAAATCTTTGTGATCTGTTGTCAGAAAGGACATGTGTGGAACAGAGTGTGTTGTCTGCGACTTGTGTGCCGTCCCCAACAGAGGGCTCATGAGCCATTAGTAAACTGTAAGAACAACCTGTGAGTATTGTGCGTATGGTTCCCCTGCAACTTACGTTGACGTGCGTAGCAAGAGTTAAGGTTAACTATTGTCCACATGCCCAGATCCCCAGGGCCAGTATTCACGTTTCGGCTAAAAACCAGGAATACTGCAACACTAAGGCCCAGTAACAATATGAGTACAGTGAAACCTCTGTTTTCATCAATAACCAACCCAAAAATAATCTGAGAAATCCAAAACCAACAAAAACCGAAGCAATTATTTCCCTATAAATGAATTTCCACACTCCAAAATACATACCAAAAAAACATTTTATAGAGAATACAGTGTTTAATACTAAAAACATTAAGAAATTAATATGAAATATAAAAGACTAATGTAAAAAGCTGCTGGCTCTGGAAACTTTCTTTGGTCCCTGGATGGAGCTAATAGGAAAGGATTAGCTTATTAGCAAGGGAAACGCTTAACAGGGATGATGAGATTTGAGCACGTAATTTTATCTTACTTGTTTTACATACATTTTGAAACTGAAAAATGCAAAATAAGCACATTACACTGAATACTGTATACACAGTAATCACTTACATGTACCATGTATTAGCACTCAGAATAAAAAAGCACAAAAGCACCGGAAAGCAATGGACTTGTTTGGCTAGACATGTGGGGTGATGCTCACACAATGAAAAACGCCACACTGAGCAGGAGAATGCATAGGTCACAAAATTAGTAGCAAGGTCACGTAAGTACGCTGACAAAATCCAAGGCAAATGATGAAGACCAAGACAAATTTTTTGCAGAAAAAAAATCGATGATAACCAAACTCAACTAAAATAAAGGTTTCACTGTACGTGTACAGCCTTTAGGGAATTGCATTGTGCTTTGTGGAAAGAATACAAGAGTGACTGTTAGTGTGTTGTATCACTACCACTCCAGTGATCTTAACTATAGACTTAAAGAGTCGTGCCAGGTCACATGATTTAAGTAGGTCAGTGGGATTTCTATGACAACTTCGATTAAGGCTTTTGACAGAGTCTGGCACAAAGTGCTACGACAGCACATGATATGTGATGCAAAATTTCAGCATTGAAGAGGGCCTCAATCAAGATATCAAAGTGCTATATAAGAGCTTGACAAATGCAATACTAATAAATAACTGAATGGGAGCTTTCTTTCACATGACAGAGTGTGTGTCAAGAAAACTCTTCATGACAGTTTTTCATTGATGGAAGACCTACATGCAACCTATGCTTTGGCATCAATCTGATGGCACCCAGTACACAGAATAATCTAACGCATATGGACTTGAGACCAGCGATGACATGAGCAAAGTAATGATCAACAGCAACAGAAAAACAAAGATCATGACTTAACCTTAACCCCAGTTTATTCCTTGTTACTCCTCAGGAAGCATAGGACCACAACAAAATCTCGCCAGCAGACCCGGTTTTGGGCAGCCCCCAACTGGGCCCACGTGGTTCTGACGTCCTTTGCCTCACTCTCTACTGTTCTTTTCCATATGTGCTTTGGTCTCCCAACTCTCCTCTTTCCCCAAGGGTTCCAGTTAAGAGCCTGCCTGGCAATGGCATCAGCTGGTTTGCGCAGGGTGTGTCCTATCCAGTCCCATTTGCACTTTTTGATGTCTTGGCTTCTGGAATTCTGGTTGGTTCTTTTCCACAGGCTGCTGTTGGAGATCTTTTCAGGCCATCTTATTCCCACAATATGGTGTAGGCATCAGTTGGTAAAGGTGTGGAGCTTGTTGTTGGGGTTTGTCACTCTCCACATTTCAGAACCATACAGTTAGACAGCTTTCATATTTGTGATGAAGATGCGCTTCTTACTGCGGAAGGATAATGCTTGTGAGTTCCAGATAGGGTTGTAGGCTGTTGAGAACATACCTGACCTTGTTGATGCAGCCTTTGATGTCGTCTGCTCCATCATCTTTGCTGACAATGCTTCCCAGATATGTGAAGCGGTTTGTTTCAAGGATTTTTTCTCCTTGAAGCTGGATTGGGAGTTCCTACTTGATTCTCATCACTTCAGTCTTCTTTCTGCTGATCTTTAAGCCAGTCTTCTCTGCTTCCTCTGCTTGCTTGCTCAGTTTGGTTTGTGCATACTGCTGCCAATAAGGTAGGAGACTTATGTCATATCCAAAGCCCAGATCCTCTAGCTGTTTGGTGAAGGTCCACTGGATACCAGTGTTGTTGTCTTGGGTCGTCTTGCACATAATCCAGTCTACGACCATCAGGAAGATTGTCGGTGATAATATGCAACCCTGTCTTACGGCAGTCTTCATTACAAAGAATTTTATGAAAAAATGGTTTATTCCAAGCATCTCTTGGGTTAACTCACTTTGACCCCAGATGAAGCTTAAAGCTAGAGTATAATTGGGATTTTCTTTTTTTATTATTTTACATAGAATTCCAAATCCTGGTAACTCCTGGGTTAACATGAACAAAGTGTACTTTTTCCAGAGCTCGGTCAATAAAATTCCAAATATGTTTATGAAAAACATAATTATTAAAATTCCTTTGCTTTCTATGGATAACCAACTCTTAAAAGGAAAAATATAACAAAAATCATTTTATATGTAGCCTAGTGGTTGATTAAATTCTTTGACATACAGTTGTTGAAAAGACTTGGTATTTGCCAAATTAAATAATTTCCAGATTTAATTTTTCTAACCTAAGACATTTCACATTTACCTAAGTTACATAAACTAATCTAAAATGAACAGTTAAAAGAAGCCCAGAAAATTCTTTTTAAAAAAAGGAGCGTACAGGGGACACTTACCTTAGGTGACACTACTTTGATGACTTCATTCAAAAATCTAAATTTTCCAATCTCTTGATGAAATGCTCTTCCACAGTTTTTCACACATGCTTCTAAAGTCTGCATAAATAGAAAAAAAAAAGGTCACAAGAAGAGAAATAATAATGCATTATTATTCATTTCAATGAGAACTAGACATAGGGGAGGTCAGATATAGAACAACTAAAGCTTATGGATATAGTTAAGCAGTCACTGAATGTAGCATTGTTTAAAAATACACTTATCTTAAGGAACCCAAATAACATGTTAATGTGTTACACAGCTACCACCCAGTCATTAACTTGTATATTCCTCTTCAAAATAATTGTAAATAAAGTTTTGATACAATTCTGCTCTTATTAATAAGAAATCTTCTCTTCCCCCATACTCAGTAAACTATCAACTTCTTCACTGTACCAGAACTGCTTTTCATAAAATAACCTCTGATATTCTGTTAGCCCTTGACAGCAGTGATGTTTCTGTCTACTTGATCTGACTGCATTATTTGCATGCATTTTATGCTGTGCAAGTGAGGAAGGCTATATCAAGGAATGAGAGAAAGTTACTGAAATGTTAAAAAAGAAACAATATGTCCGGATGAGAAAACCAATAAACAACAACAAAAACGTAATGGGAACTATATTAAAAGGGAAGAAGTTTGTAAAAATAATTGTCGTGGCCTCCAAAAAGGCCATTAACAGCCCATAAATTAAATCAAAACCCTACTTCTCATGGCAGACTTCTAAAGTAATTAAAACATGTATAACTTGTAAAAGGTGGGAATGCATGGCATAGGTGTGTCCCATTCTGTCTTCTAAGTACTACCTCCTCCTGCCTCACAGAATGGTATAGAGGTGAGCAGTCAGAAAGACAGGAAATGAGGTGTGCAACTTTTTCTGGCCCAGAGTGTCCCAGTGGCATTGCCACATGGACTAAACATGGACTGCAGCTGACCAAGAGAGTAGCAAGCGCCCTTGGTGGCCTAGTCCACTCAAACATTGCCTGGATTACAGCATGGCCAGGGACCCAAATGAAAACAATATGTTTGTTGTGACAAAGAGCTTTGTTTGCTTGTGTTTTATGCCATGCCAGCAGCTAAGACCATCATGGCAAGAAAAGGTTGAGATGCCAATACCCCGGATTTTGCAATAACGTTCTTCGTAACCAAACCAACACAAGGAAGCAAAATTATAAAATGCTAAGTAATGTTTAAGAAAAAGGGTGTTATGGCTTAAAAAACCACACACAACCCAGAAACTAAGAACAAAAACTAGCAAAAGATATTAAAGAATACACTAAATCAGATAGTAAAAACCTATCTTCTTTAAAAATGAACAAAATAACTGCCGATGGATCTAAACAGGTAGAACAAAGAATATGCGATAAAAAAAATTCTTTCAGGTACTGTGGAGACCAGGAAATTTTATTAATAAATGTTCAACTGTAAAAATTCCACTACACCAAGGATAGCCTGTTAGGGTTTCACCTCATAAAAGGTAAAACTGCATGGTACAGGTCTGTCCTAAGTCTACTGAGAACTCCTTCCTCCTATCGCACCCATGGCACAAAGGCAGGCGGTCAGAAAGGGAAGGGTGGTGTGTAGCTTGTTCTGACCCAGGGTGTCCCAGTGGCATTACCACAGAAACTGAAAATAGCCCTTGAAGATAGACTTACTGTCAGATGATAGAAGTGACTGCAATTGACCAAAAGACTGGCAAGTGGCCTTGGCAGCCTGGTTCACTGGAACAATGCCAGTAATATCAACATGGTGAGAAATGAAAACAATGTCTTTGTTGAGACAAATGAGAGCTGCATGATATTGTGAAGTTGGACAATGATGGTTGGTTGGCCATGTTTTACGCCATGCCAGCAGCTAAGGCCATATCATGGCAACATAAAATAACCTTAAAATGTTTAGGGGCAAAACCCACAAGTGATATAACCACAAAATCTTATTCAATAAAAGCCAGCACAGGAAGCAATTGTTTGTTTGTGTTTAATGCCATGCCAGCAACTAAGGCTATATCACGGCAACAAAAGGTAATCTTAGCATAACAACAAAATGTAATCTTAACTTAACAAGTTTAGGGAAAAAACCTCCTGAGTGATATAACTATAACATTCTTTTTAAAAACACAACGTAAGAAATAAACAATATGTTAAAGAGTGGGTCAAGTGTAAAAAGGAGTGGTAAAGCCCAAAAAGACCACCAACAAACCAAAAATCAAGAGTAAACAATTATCAGGACATAAAATTTCTGAAATTTGATGGTAAAGTCATACCCTCCTTAAAAATGTAAAGATTGCTGCCAATGGGATGGACCTTAACAAAGAAAGCAAATAATTTTCTGTAAAAAACTGCTGATGGATAGTCTGGAGCTCAGAACAATCATAATGTGTACCACACTAAAATTCCCCTACACCATGGACAAACAGGTGGTGATTCACCTTGTAAGAGGTGTCCCTGCATGACATAGGTGTGTCCTAACTTTAATCTAGCAAGAATCACCTCCTTCCGCCTCATGGGATGGCTCAAAGGTACGCGGTTGGAATGACAGGGAAGAGTGGCATATAATTTATTTTGCCCCAGAGTGTCCCAGTGGTATTACCATAGGTACTGAATGTAGGCCCAGAAGAAAGGTTTACAGTCTAATGATACCAGCGACTGTAATTTGCCAGGGGACTGACATGCAGCCTTGGCAGCCTGGTCAAACATTGCCTGAGATACCAGCATGGCCAGGAGCCCAAATAAAAACAATGTCCTTGTTTCGCTGAATGAGTGCTGCATGAATTTTATGAAACTGGACCACAACTGGAGGGTGGTCAAAATCATTGGAAAGAAAAGCTTGGAGGGCAGAAAGAGAGTCTGAAATAATCAAAAAGTTGTGCTCCCAAGAGCAGTAAATAGGCTGCAAGGCTAGCTAGATGGCGTGTAGTTCTGCTGTGAAAACAAAACAGCCATCCGTCAGTTGGACTGAAGCAGCTCATTGCGGTTGGCAGGACGGAACTGCTGCCGCAGCGACTGGGCCACCACTTGGGACTTTAGAGCCATCTGTAAAAATAGAACAGAATCCAGGATGGTCAGAAAGGAGTTCATGAAAACGTTGGAGAAAGATGAGGTCACTAGGAAGGGTCCTAGGAGAAGATGGAAGTAGAGAAAGAGGCTCTACCTGTTGAATATCTACTCCGGCAGCTTGTAGGTGAGTTGCTACATGAAGTGATAATGGCTTTTGTTCCTTGTGTAACCAAGTGGTAAGGGGGTCGAACAGTTACCACCACAGTCCAACACTCAACCAAAAGGCAGGAACTTGTCAGCGGTGTGCGAACCTTTATTACACGTGCTTGTACACTGGCCACGGCTGCTCTACATCGCCAGAGGCGCTAAAACTCCGCGTGTCGCCTACTGTCACACGTCTGTGCTCTCTCTCTCTCTCTCTGATCAGCCGACGTCTCTTCCTCTCGTTTCGTCTCAGCTCTGCCCTTATATACTAACTCGGGGACGGGGTAAACTTTCGCATCCATCAGCACTTTTCTTGCAGCGTCAGCATCAGCAATTTTCTTGCAGCGTCAGCATCAGCACTTTTTTTGCATGCCTCAGCATTTCCTGCCAAAACCTACCAACGCCGGACTACCGGCCCTCTACACTTGGTATAAATGGCATACAGGGCAACACGCTGAGGTCCGAATACAGCAAGGTGTGCAGGGTTTCCAGGATGAGCTTTAAAATGACAGACATAGGATAGCATGAGTTTCAAACGACGGAGAGAAAGTGGAGGTTCACCAGCTTCTGCGTACAAACTTTGCACAGGAGTGGTGCGGAAGGCACACAAGCAGATGCGGAGCCCTTGATGATGAATAGGATTGACAATTTTGAGGTAGGAATCTTCAGCAGAGCCACAGATGATGGATTCATAGTCTAGCTTGGAGGGGGCATTGGTGTTTTACGCCGTGCCAGCAACGGAGGCTATATTACGGCAAGCAGCCAGCCCTGTAAACAGATGCCACATGCAGGTAGTCTAGCTTGGAGAGGACCAGGCCACGATGCAGATGAAGCAGCACCATGCGGTCCGCCCCTACCTGACTTGGCCAACTACTCTAAGAATGCTCAAGGCTTTCTGACAAGAAAGGCATAGAGATTTGATATGAGACAGAAAAGACAGTTTATGACCCCAAGGAATTTTACTTCCTGGACCGCGGTAAGCTTTCTTATGGTCTCTCTGAGCCATCCTGCACTTTTCTGTGAACCAAGGGATAGGTAGATGGTGTTTTCATGTCCATTTCTTCGGTATGGTTGCCGAAGCAACTTCAGCTAGAACACTTGTAAATATCTGCATAGGGTGGTCTTGATCACAGGAATTATCTAAATTAAAACTGGAACTAGAAAAGAGGTGCGTGGAGCAGAGGATCTGAAAAACAGGCCAATCTGCCTCAGTCATGTCCATCCGCCATCATAAAAATTTGTCCTGCTCCAGAGTAGTAAAAATTATAGGAACGTTATCATTGCCAAACAAGTCGTCATGTACAGTCCAGTTAAAATCTAATAGTACTGTTGGACCAATCGCTGACAAATCAATGGCTGACAGTGTGCTGCTGAATAGCTGACAAAAGATGTTTAAGCCATTGTTTAAGAGACATAGATAACTTTCCGTAAAAATTGATCCCAACAACTCTCCCCTAGGGTCAGTTGAAGCCCTGAAATTGGCGAACTGGCAGTGCACACGTGTTTGATGGATACAAAAGCTGCAGAGGAGATGTTCTTAAATCCCTTTGCAATTGCAAATGGGGAATGGAGAGCTGCCCTCAACACGAGGCCAGCAGATATCAATTTCATAATCACTCCTCCTAACAACAGTTCAAATAATGCTAGTACCCATTTTCTAGCTCCTTTTGAGTTCTGATTGTCTTATCCAGAAACCTGTCCATTAATTTACCAAGTGCAGGGGTCGGCAACATTTCACACTCAGAGCCATTTGGATCCAATTTCAGTGGAAACAAAACACTGAGAGCCGCAAATACTTTTTGACATCTAAAATGAAGATAACACTGTGTATACAGTGTTTTAATTATTATAATTTTACATGTACGCTTTGTATAAACAAGTATAGTGTGTTGCATATGAAATCCAGGAAGTGCTACAGAGAAAATGGAATTTTATTCACATAATAAACATATTTTGAACATTATGAAAAAAAAACCCTAAAAAACACGCCAAAGGGTCTCTTTAAATGAATTTAAAAGTTGAACATAAATTATACAAAATACGCCATAGGCCATCATCCTCATATCGTCTTTGGGCTTTTGGGGAGTATATCAGAGCCTTGACCAGAATTTAAAAAAATAAATTGGAAAAAGGAGCACTATTTCACTGAAGAATACAAAAATAAATATTTGCAAAATATCTGCATAAATATTTCTTTGCCCAGTTAATGGGACTTCTGCTCCTGAACCTCTGCGCACAGTGTGTGCACATCAGGCCTGTAGGAAGTCACTTTCATCTTTACACAGGACTGTATAGTTGTTTCACCTTCCATCCTTCATATTCTGTTTATGTCTCCTACACGTTTTAAGCGCTCTGAGCATGCTCCTTCATGAATGTGATTAGGCACTACATAAATCACACGTTTATTTCTATTAATATCAAGAAACAAATGATTTTAAACATAAAAGTAGATAAATACACATAATGATTATAAATGCCTAATAATCTATTGCCATTTTTGAAAGAAATCAATCATCCCATCCATTAGATACAGTTTCTCCAGCAGACACCATGTATCTCTGCATTTGCTCAGTAGCCCTGATGTGTTGCAACTTTTTTTTAAAGTTAGTGATCTATCCTTTTCCCCAAGCCCCTATGAGCCCTGCCCTTACAAGCCTGTCCTTCTACTAATCAACTGATTAGTAAACAATATGCTGCACATTTTATCAGAATAAGACCACAACACCAAACAGTTTGGGAAAATTGCAAAAGATGTAAAACAGAGCAGCTCTATTTAAATTAAGAACAATGCAATCACAATGTGACTCTGGACAAAAAAAGTCAGCTCTCTCTCTCACACACATCAACACAAAATTACAAAACAGAGATGAAAGAAAAAATTTATGCTGACACTTACACTAAGTGCATAGAGGGCTTCTCGCTCTGTAGGTGACTGAATTTTATGAGCTAAGAGTCGAATGGCAAACTGAGGGCCCTCCAGCTCATGGTTTACTTGGTCACAGAATGCAACTATTGCCTCCCAGTCTTCCTCCTCAAGTGCAGGGTTTGTTACCTTTGCTGTGATAATAATCAAATGAAGAAAACTGAAAGGAAACAGCCTACCAAAACACTTTTGTTCTGTCACTATTTACAAAACGTATCCTGTAAAATACATTTTATGTTCAACAAGAAAAGAAATTGGTTTTCAAAACTAAGGAGATATATTTATGGCAAAGAACTTAAATTCTAGTCAATCGTCAGAATTAGTAACTGTTGGCTGAAAACTGGCTAAACCAACAACAATTTTTTTAACCTATGCAGAACAGTACATTAAGCACCTTTATCTTTAATGGTCATCTTCAAAGTGGTGACCTGATTGGTTAAACACCCAAGACAAATCAAAATCAATAAAAACTACTTTATTTATGACAGTAAAACAAGCAGCACCCCAAACGACAGCTACTACATATTTTACAAGCAATGCTTCTGTTGTATTGGGTTGTTGGGAAAGTCGTGATGAATTTTTTGCAATATATGGCACTAGTTCATTTTTGGAAATACTAGTCATTCACATCTATGTTATTACACATCATTTTACAGCTGACAGTTCTAGATTCATTCTAAAACAAAAGTTGAGTGATTTGGTTGAGTTTTGGAGATTTTACAAGAAGTAAGACCAAGCTATGCATTTTCGCAATTATTTCACTGTCTTACTTCCATAAAGGTACGTATGCACATCAAGCTTGTGAAAAGCGGCATGAAGTTTACGGTCACAATGCTCTACAAAAACTTCAGTTCCAACAATGGTTCACAAAGATCTGTGTTGGTGATTTCAATCTCAACGATGCTCCTCCGTCTTGGAGGCTCACCGAGGTTGATGGCATTATAATAAAGGCATTGATCAAGTTATGTCACGGGACACAAGAGATGCAGAAACATTGAAAATTCATCATTGAAACGTTTGTAACCCCCTGAATTATTTGGGATAGGTAAGCAGGCCTAATACTTGGGTTTCTCATGAACTCAAAGACGTTCATTTGACAGTGAGTATAAACATCTGCAATATGCTCATTAAACATGATCCTTTTTTCAAGCCTGGTAACTGGTGATGAGAAGCGGATTGTGATGGCAAACAGTCTTGGTCCCGACATGATGATTCACCTAAAATGGTATCGAAAGCAGACATTTTTCTGTGGAAAGTTATGCTCTCAGTGTGGTGGGCTTTTAAGGGTGTCTTGTATTTTTGACCTCCTACCAGGAACCAAACAATCAATTTGAATGTATATTGTTGCCAACTTGACAGTTTGAATGAGTCTACCATCCAGAAACCTCCAGCACTTGTTAATCTAATCTTAAAGGAGTCCTGTTCTGCTGTGACAATGTGAGACCAAACACAAGTTTGATCACCTGTCTTCTGTAGTGGTTTAAACATCCCTCCCTCTTCTCAACCTACCCTTAACCCACCACTATCTTACACTAACTCTGCTATATAGCACCGTGATTTCCCTATAATGATAAATGTGCATTCACACACATACACACACACCTGGAAAGAAAGATTTTATTCTGAGCAAAACACATAGACACAAATGCTTAGGCAGACATATGCTATATCTGTATGACGACCAAGGAAAAGGTGCGAGTTCACCCAGGTTTCTTGGTTTCAAACCAAAAGTTTCCTTAAACATATCAATTTTACACTTCTCCCACAAAATTTCATTTAAACTTTTTTTTTAAGTTCCCCAGTTGGTATGGTTAGCATTCTACTCCCACTCCCTAACTTCTAATATATCCCTAACCACAGCTCCATTGTTAGGAGGTGCAGCATGCCACTCTGTTGAACACTGTCCTTCAGGATACCATGAAAGGCGGTCAATGATTAAGGATAGAGAGACCAAAGCTGGTGGGCAAACATAAAAGGATGGACTGACACATGATAAAGGATTTGCGACTAAAGACAAGCCTAAGTGATAAGCTTTGTCTGCCTCTACATGTATCCAGTCACCCCTCTTCCCTTCCCCAAACAATCAGTACAGGTACAGGCAGAACAGCACTGCACAAATCAGGCTATATCTGTTGAAATCTACTATAAGTAATAATTTAGCTGTGAGAGTGGTGTTAAAAGTAGAATTTTTGTTTTCATTTCCTTCCCTCATTTGCATTTCAGTTAATAGCAATCAAAATTTGCTTTACATATTTGGCAGCATATATGTCTGATCATGCAATCTCAAGGATTTCAAATTCCTGACCCACTCACTTCATCAAGAAGTAGCCTAATAATATATAAATCAAACATCACAATGCCAAGAAACTGATATGACATATCGTTTTGAAGCAATGCCGATCGCGAAACAATGTTAGCCACTTTATTAATTAAATATGTTAGAATTTTTTTTTTCAATCTCATACCTGTAATTCGGTTTACACTGTAAATGGTGTCTTAAAAAAAACATGATAGCCCAGCAGAACATCAGTAATAGTAATACAACATAGATCACTAGTTTCTGATCAGTGTAAACACTACACATAGTCAAAGTTGTAATATATTGCCATATATTTATCAGTTCCGATATATACAGAGCAAACAAATTATTAACAGTTCTGGAGAATGCAAAGAAACAGTGCTTACTGAGCAACAGCTCCAACTTTGCCTTTTCGTCGGCCATGATGGTCGGTCATGTGACTCTCGGGAGACGATGCGATATTTTGTTTCTGCAGTCGCTAGACACGCCCACAATAAAACAAAAATTGACAAATGCGGCGAACTGTAAAACTGTAAACGTCGACTTTTTATGTCCCCGCTAATACGAGAGATCTCGAATCACGAGTACTTTAATGGTTCAACCGGTAGATAGTTCGGATATTGGAGAAACGCGATTAAAAACGAAACAAAAACGTTACGTTTTTGAAGATATTGAGCTGTTCCATGTGACATCATCAAAACATTGGTGAAAGACATATCTAGCTTATTGATATCCACCTGTGAACAGTTTCTTTTCCAAGCGGATAACGTCTTAGACGTAAAGATAGTGGAATATTGAAACTTCGGGAAATTTTGTCATACAAAGGAAGTAACAAATCGTCCATTTTGTGCCTTTAATGCTACTGCTACCACCAGTAACGGCTGGCTGCGCAGCATTCATTCCGCAAATGAACAGGACTGTGGCGTCTGGTTTGTGTTACGCGCGCGCGTGTGCGTGTGATATACCGCGTATGCGCAAACACACAACTGATATATCTTCTCTCTCAAGACCAATACTCAACCCAGGTCGAATGTCTATACATGTATTTATTTACACATATATGTGAGTCTCACGGTGTGCTCTGCGGCTCGACACATCGTATGGTGACCACACATGGAGAAAGAGACAGAAAAATGTTGCAAGACATACAAGGTTGTCAAATTGTGAGTTGAGTAAACCCTCCAGAGCCAGTGTACAATACACAGCTACCCAGCCTGCAAGAAATGCGGAAAGAGAGAATTAACAGCCCCTTGCGGGTTTGGGAAGAGGGTGCATGGTGCGAATTCCCGCGAGTACCCATCATTTTACGCGAAAGCCCCCGCTAGGCCGCCAACCCTTCAATCTTCCGTGTACAGCCGTCGTTTCCCGCGAAAGCCCCGTCAACTTACCCCTGCTTACTGCCTCCCTCACCCAATTTCACATTGGTACACAGGCTGGCACACCATGAAGAAAACATTCAACAGCTTTTCAAGATCTCTTCGTTTCCTCACTACTCACATCTAGTAGGCAAGAGATATGATTAAACAATTTTATTACAAAAGCCTTAAAGTTGTTTTTGAACAACATACAACAAGCATTCATCCAATTATTTACATAAAAATCACAGTTAATAATTTTTTACAACATGAAAGTTATTTTTGAAATAATTATTCATAACATAAAGTCAAACAATTTATTTACATAAAAGATAATTAGAACAACATGACCACAAAAATCAATCCATGAATTGTGGAATCCCTGTAGAAGAAAAGGAAAACATTCAATTACAATGTATTTACATATTTTGATTTGTCCTATGTATGTAGAACAAACCTCTCACATAGATGAAAACTTAAAGCTTTCACAAATCTACTAATTACTAGTGAGACTACAAGAAGTTGACCAAGAGTCGAATAAAAAGATGTTAAATGTTAATGTCTTGATGGCCATTTGTGTGTATAAGGAGTTTTAGATGCTATCTGAAAATAGCCAATTTATCCTTAGTACAAAATGTAAGGTAAATAGGCCTACTGAATAAATCCACAAAGAATAAAACGATGCTTACATTAATAATTTAAAGTTGGAAAACTCATTGTTGTCATTCCACTCACCATTAGATGGCATCGCCCTTCCAATCGTTCCTCAAATCATGTCTCTTGCATCCCCAAACCACTTAAGGCTAATGCCATCCACTTCTGCTCCCGATGTAACGGCAAACGTTTTAAGGACTGCGGCTGTGCACAAAAGGAAAAAGTAAGGTAGACTTAAATACTGTTGTACACAATATTAAATTTGTAAATGTAGAAAAAATAATACTTAGGTTCACTTTTTTTAATTGTTCGGAAACTTTGTCCTATTAAGTACAGATTGAATACACCTCAAAGAAATCAAAAGCAAATAAAAACTACGCACCAATTAATATACTTCTCAGCTGAAGTGACTGGAAACTTTTCCCCCTTTGGTTCCACAGAAACTGTATTTTTCAGCCAGCCCTGAATCAAACAGCCGTTTTAAAATTTTCCGTGCACGAGAGGTGCTGAACCTGTTTAAAAAATCTGTAGTTGTCTCGAACATGTAAAAAAGCTACAATACAAATGCAAAATAAATGAATTCACTGGATTGGATATGTTTAAGAAATAATGCTGAGCCTTACTCCACCCGTTTGTTTTGAGTGGCTGACCGCTGGTCACTTCACAAGCCACGTGGATATACGTACGTGATTTCTTGGCGGTTTCACAATATTTTTTCATATACGTGGAGGCCTTGATTAGCGGACGAGAGGCTGCCTATATAATGTGTGTGAGAGTCTATTTACTCGGTCTGCGCTAGGGTTAAAACTTTATCTATTGTAACAGAAGGGCTGTATTAGAGTATACCATGTTTGTTGATATAGGGATGTGATCGCCGGGTAGCGCATTGTGCGCGCACCCTTTTTGCTGGTTTAATTTTGGAAAGAACTTAAAAGGACTGTATTAGGTCATAGCTATAGGTGGTGTCGCGTACCATTCGAACCGCAGCTGAGCGCAGACCAAAAACAACGACAAAGACAACATTCACGTTACAAAACAAAGAGATTTATTAACCAAGTAAAATAATACCAGAGAAACATCTCATACATCTCTAACACCTACATAGAAAAAGATAGATTAGAATAAACAAACAAAAATAAATACAATAAAACAGTTGCCCTGTGCACAGGGGTGATACAAAGTAATTACAGAGAACACACACCACCCGCACGCATTGCGGGGTAGCTGGTCAAGTGTCCGCTGGGCAACATTATCCTCTCAGACACAGTCAGGTCACTTGTATCAGTCTTTACAGCACGATAGAAATTCTCCTTTACCTTCAGTCATCTGCGAAGTATTTACCACAATTCAAAACGTCTTCGAGCAGAAGAGAAAAACAGGTAACACTTTAGACGAACGTTCGGATATTGCAGAAACTGTAGACGAACGGGTTGACGATGCTGTTTACGTTTACAAACAGAAGAGCGGTTATACACAAGTTCATTCTCCATCTCGCCATCTCCAGACTATATTCCCAGTCACCACCACTAAGGTTTCTAGTCCGTCCTCACGACCGGAACACTAGCTGGAATTTCACTCCCGAAGACAGAGATCTGGCAGACGACACTTCTTTTCTAAACTTCACTCGAGAAGTTACTTTTTACCAACCGCCGACACCGAGAATCTTCACCCGCACTCCTTTTTCTCTCGCAAAAAAATGTAAACAGAAACAAAAATGCGTCAGATCATGACGCGGCAACCCCCTCCTTCCATCAGAGCTAAGGCCCGGGCTGAGTCAGCATGCGACATGCGACAGGTGGGTCTTGGAGGGCGAAGTTTTTTGTTTAATGTTGAAGCAACCTACAGTGACAGATGTTTTTTTGTTTTATCCGCAGGCTTCTCGTCCCTTTTCATATTCATATTCGTCTTATTCTTCGTATCTTCTTATATTCCTCTTATTCTTCGTGTGATCTTCTTGTCCTTAAATTGTTCTTGAGTTGTCGTCACTGCATTTAATTATTCATCATCTTATTCTTCTGCGCTTTTTCTCGTCCTGTGTGTGCGGAGTCTCGACTGTTCTACGTTTCGTCTTCCCTTTGTTTCTTCGTTCCGTCGCCTTCGTCATCCGGTCCTGCATCTTGTGGCGTGTGGTCAACGAGGCAACTCGGATCGAGTGTGGGCCAGCAGAGAGTCGTGTACGTTGAATGGACAGTGAAGTGGTGGTCAGCGCGAGAGCGTCGCTCAAGGCCACAGAAACTGAAGGAGACGGCGTAAAAAGAATATACAGTGTTCTAGAATCTAGATCTAACGTTAGGCATGAAGGCCTCAGGAACATGAACTCTGACAGTACTGTGCGGTAATGTGTGTAGGTGTTTGGCTGTTTGTTCTTTATTCTCTCTACGATCTCTCATTTTCTCTTATTTGGGCGTGGGGTAGTCCCCTGTTTTTTTGCGTGTGTGTGCGCGCGTATGCGTATTTCCCCATTTCTTTTTTTTTTTTAAATTTTTATCTTCATAAGTTTATATATTCATTATTTGTACCGTTCATTTCATCTTTGTTGTGGTCTAAGTTCATTAAATTTCCGATAGGTTCGTCGTGTCCCGCCTCTGGCTGAGTGAGTGGGTGTATATGTTCGTGCCGGCTAAGTGAGCAGTTGTGTATCCGGCGACACCGGGGAAGATCCGCGACGGTCAGTAGCAGGAGTCGCTGTTAGATTAGTCTAAGGCAGGGGTGGGCAATTAATTTCCCCAAGGGGCCGCATGAGACATTGGGATGGTTTTAGAGGGCCGGATTAATATAGTTAACTCAGTTTTACCCAATACTGTATATATAGTATATATCTACTGGCGGGCGGGCGGGCCAGCGGGCGGGCAGGTCAGAGACAGGAGGCGGGCCGGATCCGGCCCGCGGGCCGGCCTTTGCCCAGGTCTGGTCTAAGGTGACCAGACGTCCCGATGAGCAGGCGGGACACGAGGTCAAAAGCGGGACTGTCCCGCCTGCTCATCGGGTGGGACGCCCAATGTCCCGCTTTCTGGCTTTCTGGCAAGTCCATCAAATGTCCCGGTTGTCTTTAAAAATCACTATTTTCGGCGTTTTTTGACGGTGACGACACCATCATCGGCACGTGTCCCGCTTTCGCCCCCGAAACGTCTGGTCACCTTAGATTAGTCTTATAGCGTGTGTTAAAGTTTTTTCGGTGTGTGTTGCCGATTTGCCTGTGTGAATACCAGTGAACGCTGTTATATAAACTGTAAATAAAGTTCTTTATTTGAAATATCTTCGACTGCAACGACTCAGTTCTTTTGGAGAGTTGACACCGTAGATTTAGGACCGGAAAGGAACCATTGATGATGAAATAGACACATAGGACTTATGTTTCGATCGTCACTCAGCATACGGGACAACCATCACCATCCTATTTTCCTGCAACAGTCACAATTAAAAAGTAAGAATCCACATCCATTTACACGTTGCTACAACCTATGCCGGTCATTTGTCTAATGCTAAGTGCGGCTAACAAAGGATAACAAGCAGCAACCGTATGACACATTTACAAAGTCTACCTATAAAATAAATGGAGATTTTCCGACAATGAACAACCCTTAGTTTGATGACGTGACAAACGATTCAAAACAGATCATGCTGAAGCCCCCCCCCCCCCATTCTGTGGTCTGGATGAGACGTTCGGTCGCTTTTAGGTTGTTTACAAAAATGTTTTACAGGATATTATGATCAAGGCTCCTCTTACGTTACAACGCTAAAACATTTACGTTTTAGAACACCTTTGTACATTTTTGTGATTTGAATTATTTTAACGTAAACTACGCACGTTTCTAGGTGATTGGAAACACCGCAGAATGCTTATTTGAAACAATAGATTTGAGCAGATCTCTGAGCCAATGAAATAGATGGTGACAGTACTTGTCGTATGTGTTCCTAGTATGCCTGAATGTAATCCCTGTATGGTAGAAAAACAGTGTATTGGACAAAAGGGGACGACAGAAGCCAACGAAGTAACAGGTGACAGTAGTTCCGTGTGCAATCCTAGTGTGACAGTGTATATAGTCTCTGCCGAAGTGATTGGTGAGATCAGCGGTTCTCAACCTTTTACTTGTGACGCCCCCCCCCCCCCCCCCCCGACGAACACAGGATGTTCGTACCCACTGCTATTCGCAGCTCAGCCTCTGCGTCCACAAGATTTCTGTATTTCGACTTCAGTGCTGTAAATGCTGAAAATCCTTGCTGACACATATACGAAGTTGAAAATGGCAGAACTTTCATTGCTTTTTCAGAAAGCACCGTTGACGCTAATCCAGAATTTTGGCACTGGTGTTGTTTGAAAGACCATTTTCAGGGATTGGTCACTCGAAAGGTCGATGAGCTGCTCTTCTTCTTCCGTGGACAACCCGCTTGTGCTAGGATCAGCCAGAAATGGATTACGAATCCAATCGTATTTAGTCACATCAATTTCAGCAAAGTAATGCTGAAACCTTTCTTGCAGTCCGCTTAGATGGGCAATAATTACATTCTTCACCTGATCAAGATTCAAGTTAACGCCAGCCTTGCACTTACACAAGCACGGAAACATATCAAAAATATTTTCCTGGCGTATCTTTTGCGCCCACAACGAAATTTTTCGGACGAAAGCATTCATCTTGTCAGTTGTTTGTAATATGGTGGTGTCTTTCCCTTGCAGAGAAGTATTCACAACGTTCAGCTTCTCAAATATGTCCGATAAATATGCCATTAGAAGCAGTCATCGGTCGTTCTTAAGCCCCCACCCGCACTGTCTGGTCATGGCCTTCTGTCAGGGACCTAGAGTACTAGGACTGAGCACGTGCGAGGGCGAAAGGGTGTGAATGATGGAAGTTTCCTGAATGCGTGCCTTTTAGCTGTTTAAGAAAAAAAAAAGAGAGAGGTGTGACTGGAGAGGGAAAGGGGAGTCAGCGATGAGAGAATGGAGGAGAGAGAGGGCAAAAGGCGAGAGGAGGGAGATTGGAAGCTTAATTGTTGAGAGGGGGATTGTGTTTTGAGTTTTGGAAATGAGAAGTCACTGCATGCCGAGACAGTGTACTTGAATAGGGAGAAGAGATTTGGAGTTTGAGGCCCCTCACCACTCGGTTACACAATGTAAACTAATTTCACTAATACCGGTATAAGAAATTTTTAAAAAGGACCACCTTCGCGCCCCCCTTGTAGGCACGTCGCGCCCCACAGGTTGAGAACCGCTGGGTTAGATATTATGGTCTCATGATGAGCTATAGCTGAGCCTCAGAGAGAACATTCTGTTGTTAGTGCTTTGTTCTATCTGAAAGAAAAGAGAGAGAAACCACTTAGGGTAGAGATTTTGTAGTAATATGTTAAAACACTAGCTGTTAGTAGCTCCAGTGAGCGTTAAGCCATTAGAATGATCAAGCCATTACACCTGCACATTAGAATTTCCGAAGTCCTATATTACCTGAGAACACTTAATTATGTTTACAGTATTTGAGGAATGAAACAATAATTTTCAGCAGAAGCATTGTTTTGCTAAACTTGTTCAACTTTTATAATAAAAATAGGGCATTCCTGATTCTAGTTTTCAGATCATGCATTTGCAGGTTAATTCACTTTTGATAATTTTTACAATGAGTATGTGGTAATCATGCCCATTAAAGAGAATACCATATGGAATGTGGGGGATTTATTTATTTTTTTTATTTGTGAAAGAGTAACTGACTGATAAAAGAAAATTCTAGAAAATTCGAGTTATCATTAAAGAGTTATCATTATGCAAAGGTATTGTGATACTGTATTTCACTTAAAGCAAACGAACTTTCAGTATCTAGCATTTAAATAAACTAGTAAGATATGTATTAGTGTAATTGGAAATATCATTGAAATATAATAATGTGGCATTTCAATTAACTGAAGATTATATTCATGGGTTGCTGTATTCTTAAAAACAGATTTACAAAGATAAGAGACGAGACATACGCCTGTGCACCACAGTCTGTAGCAGGGATGCCCAACCTACGGCCCGCGGGCCATATCCGGCCCGCGACGCGGTGCCATCCGGCCCGCGAAACTTCTGCCAACAGTGCAGGAAATCGGCATGTTAGTAATAAAAAAAAAAAAGAAAACCGACAAAAAAACCCGAAAAAAGGGAAGAAGAAGTATTTATCCCCACGTAGGGGCGTTTCCTAATCTTTTTTTCGATGGACGAACATTTCGATTCAGTGCTCCGACTTGGTGTCTCTACCATGAGGCCGGACATTCAGAAGTTGGTTTCGGGTAAACAAATTCAAATATCCCACTAATTACTACATAATTAATGGTAAGTACGAGTTGTTTCTAATAAAAAAATGGTATCTGCTCTATTTTTTTTTTTTTTTTTTTTGCGGTGGAGTGGCCCGCGACACGGCTGTCCGAAATGGATATGGCCCGCGATACGGCTGTCCCCAGGCCTGACGAGAGGGGGGGACAGGGGGGTTGGTGTACCCGGGCCCGCGTCTGTCAAGGGGGCCCGGCCTTGGTCAGTGGATTTTTTTTTCTTCTTCTCTTTTTTTTTTTAAGAAAGGTCTAAGGACAGAACACCCAAGCATTACACACAGAAGTTGAGTTTGAGTGTAGATATTGAGATTCGAATTGTAAACGTACATTATATACTGGGAAAATAATTTACGATTACAAGTACAAGGGGCCTGGAGAGGTCGTCTGTCCCGGGGCCCGGGCTGGAGCTCGGCGGCCCTGGCTGTCCCAAATGGATATGGCCCGCAGGCCGAAAAAGGTTGGGCATCACTGGTCTGTAGCATTAAAACCTATCGTGTTCTCATAGGTGGACCGAAGACGTAAGTTAGTTCGTGGTCTACAAGATGTCCAAAGATATTAGTTTGTGGTGGTGGTGTGGTAATATCCCTTTCCGGAAGCCGCAAATGTTTGCCTCTAGTAGTAAAGAGCGTATACACTTTAGTACGTAGCGAGGGAAAAAATGCTAGCTAAAGGTGGTGAAAAAAAGAAAGGGAATTGATGGCGACAGGAAATGGCTTGATAATGGTCCGGCACCTACCTGTTTGTTGCCTCAGACTGTGCGTGCAAAGATGTTCAGTGAGTATCGAGTTCGAAGATCTTCCAGTTCCAAACAGTACCCAGTTGTTCAAGTGGTGATGTGATGTAAATATGTGTTGTTTGTATGCTATGTGAGTGTGGATCGGTGGATATTTTGATGACGGTGAAAAAAAAAAGAAAAGCAAAGCGTAGCATTCCACGTTGGAAGAGCGAAAGGATAGCTTGACGTTTACAGTGGTAAAAATGTAATCCAGTTTCACGGTTGCATGACTTTGTTAAATAGTGCATTCTGATCGATTCTTATTAGCACTAAGATACTTTTGCTTTCACAGTTTCATTTGTATAAGTCAAAGTACAGTAATTATAATAACAACTCAATCAAAGACAGTATTAAGCTGTTTCACGTTACTTATCACTTGATATGAAAATGCAGCTCATAACCTTTCTGGAGGTGTTGCAATGATTTTAAACTCTGCCAAGACAAAATATAAGCTTAATGCACATACTGTACTTTTCTTGCGAGTTTTTGGTAATGGGTGTATAATTTCTGTTGTGACACCAGAGTGTAGTCCTATGTTCTGCAAGTGGAATAATTCTTTTGTGCAATAATTTAATTGTCTAAAATTAAATCATCTCAAATACAACTTATCATTCTCGCACAATTTCATTCATCAACTGGCAGCAGCTGATCAAGTGTTTATTTACTCCATCATCGACAACAGTTGAATCACATGTGTTTTCATTCTGTGTACATGCATAGTCAGTTGAAGGCACTTGGGGTAGGGAAGATCCATTTTTCTTTTCTACATCAGTGCCCAACCAAAAACCCAACAAAAGTAGTCGCTATGATTATAGTGTATCACCAAAGTGCCCTTTCAGTAATAGCAACTAAGTAATTGGAGGCTAGGTGTCTTCCAGACATCACGTAAAAAGTCTCAAAAAATAGGTCTCCACCTTTTCACCAGGCTGGTTCATGACAGCAACTTCTGAACGCTGCTGTGTGCGAATGATTGTAGCTCCTATGTAAACCTGAACCATGAATGTATGAGAGTCTACTTAGGTGCAGCAGATATGAATATGTTATGGTATTGTTTTGTTGTTCTTCCATACAGAGCTGCCACCAATGACCCTCTGGGATAAAGTCTTATTTTATCTTACCAACAGGGAGAAACTATAAAAGGTTCATTTGGTAATCACACTCAACCCACAGTGTGTGTTACACAGCTCCATGCTGCAGCTGTCAATGGAGAGAAGCAGACACTCATTCGTCTTTTAACAGGTACTGCATGTTATGTTTATTTGTGTTTCCTTGTAAACTTTCATGTGAAATGAAATTTTTCCTATTTTCTTCAAGACAAATATCAAGGGTTTTAATCCTGCATAATTCATCCATTAAATCTATAGCCAGAGAGCTTTTATAATCTTTAAACTAATGCTTGAGCATGTATTGCTGATATATAAGCGTATACATTTCAACATGAAGTAGAGTAAATACAATACAATAAGCTATTTGCATGGGCAGGAAGGTCAAAATGGCTTCAGGAGTAAATTGAATGCTGAGGAAATAAAGTCTTGATTAATACTTTACATAAGAAGTGGCGAGACCTACAGTGTGTTCCTTACCAGAAATTAGATTGCAGAGCTCTTCACCCGTATGATTTTTTCCCTAATTTCTTTGGACAATGAGGCAAAATATAGAAATACAATTTTAATATGATTTTTGGGATTTATACATCTGTCAGGGTTTCTGTAATTTATAACTTCAACCTGCTGCTGTCAGCATCCAGTGTAGCTGGTGGTTGGTGGTGCAATGGGTAAAGTGCATGTCACTAGGAGAGTGAGAATCAGGTGTTGTGGATTCCTTTCTCTGGTCTAATATACCTCTCTGCGAATGTAACAGTCTGACTGTAGGTGGTTTTCTCCAAGTACTCCGGTTTCCTCCATCCTCTCTGTTTGTTGTATGGATGAATATTTGTTTCTTTTGCTTGTATGAAGAGAGTTGTGCTCATATATCTAAAAGGCTGTTGTGTGATGCCCTTCAGTGTTTCTGCTTAGTACTGCATGAGTCTGGGTGCATGTGTGTATGTAAGGTGCTTTGAACCGAGCTGGTGCTGAGTAAAAGCGTTATATAAATGTGCTTCATTATTATTAATAACTGAATAAGCCAAATGTTCTTAGGGTCAAAAATTGAACAAATCTACTTGCTTTGCAGAAGAGCTAGCATTCTCAAATACACTCGCTGGAACAACAACAACAAAAAAAAATCTACCTGTATTGATTGATTTTTTTAGCAGTTTTCCCTGCATTTCTTCTTAATATTGACCTTCTATTTTAAATATCTATATATTGTTTAAAATAAGAAAATCATTCCAGTGACTTTCTAAATTTTTGCTGAATGGGCACAGTAGCAGATGAGGCTTTCCATCAGTATTTTCTTAAGTGACATAAGGTAGGTCCAGCATGGTAAGGTCAGTTCTCTCCTTTATTTTAGACAACCACTTATTCTTCTGTCCACCTTGGCTTCAGTTTCCCGCAAGGGTTCCCTAAATGATGATCTTAGAAAGCTTTGCTGGGTCACATGCCCAGACTCAACTGCCTTATGCTATTTTATACTTGCTAGAAAGGAGGGCACCCATACTTGGTATGTTCTTGGTGGTCTGCTTCTACAGGTATGAAATTAAGGCACAAATACATTGCCCCCATGATCCTAGGTAGGTGGGTGGGGAGCAGGGAGTATGTGAAAGTCTGTTGAGAGTGCCTGGCCCCATTTTCTAGTAATAGAGGGCACATAGCTAACCACCTACTTTCATCACTTTTGTGTGTGTGATAACTTAAGGTTTTAAGAACACCTTATCAGGTTTTACCTTGATCAAACACCTTTGTACTATTTTTAGTTCAGTGCAGAATCTTGAAGGCCTTTAAGAGATGGGACGGAAACAATATACAGACAGACCAATTAAAGCTTTACTGCACAGATCCTTCATCTTTTTTTAAGGGGAGTCATTTATCATCCTTGCTGGGATGTTGGAGCTTGACATTTAAGATGGAAGTGGCATCTCAATGGGTCCTCTTCAAAAGAGATAGGAAATCTATACCCACAAAACCTCTTTTTCTTACTTTTTGTTTTTCCAAAATATTCACCTTTATTCTGGTAAAAGTGTCAAGTCAAAGTGTCCATTGTGCTGCTTCATTTGCCAGAGAGGATAGCTTCTTTAAAGTCCCCAGCCTGCTGCTTTGCTGCAGTATGGTTGGTCATGCTGCAGGTGATTGGTTTTTAATTGCCCAACATGTTCCCTGAAGTGGTTCCCAATGGTTTTTCAAAGGACTGTCCAAAATGGAAGAAAGAACCAGCCATCCAACATTCATTCAAGGAATCTGATTTCTAACATCAGTGCTTGCTATCACATATTAGAAGACTTTTTACGAATGGCTTCATGCTAAGTTCCTCTTCCAACTTGGCAGTCATTGCAAAATGATCATCAGCATCTTTGTTTAAACCAAGATCTCAGAGACCTCTGCCCACTGTCTACTATTACAGTGGTTCTCAAAGTATTTCGGACCGCAGGCCACTTTACTAAAGTAAAAAATACGGCGGACCACCAAGGCTTAAAATCACTGTACCATGAATTTCAAATGCCGCATTTGTTTCATTACAATTCAAAATTAAATGTGCTTCTGTGACAGTAGTAATAAGTTTACATAAAATCATGTACTTTGCAAAGTACACCTGAAAATTAAAAATAAGAAAGTGCACTGGGTATACTTAGGGTAACGGATGATGCAGTTAAATGACACAATGCTCACGCTGTGACATAAAGACTTGGTAAGCAGGCATTTTATGCAAACAAGCAGTTGGGCATTGATAAAATGAAAACTCATGTGAAATTAATACTGGACTTATTAAGTATCTGGCGATTTAAACATCACTTTGCTTGGCTCTCGACCAAGGAGTCTGATAGTATTGCATCTTTCAAGAAAAATCTTAAGACTCACTTGTTTAAACTTTTTTGAAGTTTTCATTTGACCTGCAGTTGTTAAGTTAAGCATTGGTGGCTGCTGGGATCACCGCGCTGATACTAGCGCGCTATAAAACTACATCATCATCATCATCATATGATGACCATCAGCTATGGACCACCTGACTTATGCATTCAGACCACACTTTGAGAACCACTGCCTTAAGGGATACTAAGCTATGTAACATAGTGGTTATTATATTGTGGTGCCAGGGTGTCAGGAGAGACAGGGGCCAGGGATTATCTCCCCAGGAGATTGGTCAGTGGCTTGGAACTATGGTTGAATATTAGACAGTGTTGTCTGTTATGCATTCTTTAATTTCAAGGCTGCAGTGTACCTAGCATGGACAATATAACCTCAGCTTTAATTCTAGATTTAGATAAACAGGTAAAGAGTACAAACCAAATAACATAAATAAAAAAATAAACATTGCCATAAATAAAATTATAAGACTACTGGGCTAACCTAACCATAAATTAACTTAAAATAAATCTGTGATAAATAATGTGAAATTTAAGCTAAACAGTTATAAATGAAAAGTTAATCTAATAATAAGCGCATTTGTGTAACACCACCTTTTCCCAGCTATCCTGATAAGCGGCATACAATGATGACAAAAATGGATTATCACAATTGAACAATATTTCAATGACTGTAAATAGCTAGAGTCACTTCTCGTCCCTAAATGCTGAACTATATTCACCCCTACATGCACACACTCAAGCACACTATTCCATGGTTAACTAACAACATAGTGTTAAACGGCGACCAGGTGAAAGTGATGGTGAAAAGTGTTTCTACACTGCATCACATCTGACTACTAACTGCCTAGGTGGGTGACAACTCACCAGCTAGGTCTATCCGTGCTGGTCAGCTCCTTGGTTCACTCTCCTTATCCTTCGATAGTGGTCCACACACTCAGACAGCTTGCCTCTAAATGCCTGTTGTATACTCAGGAAGTTGTTATCCACCTAACCTGTCTACACTTACCGAGTACCAACCAATCAGGATGCCTAGTAGCTTAGTTGCTAGGCTATCTATCTGGCATTGCTAACACTACCAGGAATCCATGGTGACTAACTACACCAATTTATTCTATCACCAAAGTCGGCATGGATTCTTGGCTTATTCAACTGTATCGGTTGCTGTTGCACCAGACATTAAGCCTCTTAGGTAGCTTCCCTGTTTGTTTACATAAACCACTTTGAATTCCTTTATGTATCATGTCATTATGCAATACGGTGTGTATGAGATTAAAGAGAACTGTGAATAGAGTCAGAATTTAGTTGTGAGAATTTTGGATTCAGTAAATAGTCATATTATTTATGCTATTGATGACCTTATTTCAGAATCAGAACCAAGTGATTTGGATGTGGGTGACCAGTTTGGGCGCACCCCTCTTATGTTTTGTGTGCTGGCTGATCGACTGGAATGTGCTGAACTTTTGCTGAAAGCAAGATCACATATCAATATTCGGGACAAAGGTGGCCGCACTGCCCTACACTGGGCAGCACACAAGGTACCAGTGCAAGTTGCAAACGACTTATGATTCTAATATAAATTTTGACAGCTTGAATAGTTTCGTACTATAATTTGGCTGTTCAGACACGCACAGTAGACCAATTCTTATGTACAAAATAACACTATTATTCCTGCATTCCTGTACTTGTACCTTGGTTTGTGTCATTAAAAGTTCTTGGATCAGTGTGGAACACAAAAAGTCTCAGGCTTTGCGCAGGTGGGATAACAAGGTATTAGCACTTACTAGCAATATCTGCAACCCAGCATCACATCTGGGATTATCTCAGCTGATTTTGCTTTATCTGTCTCAACCTGTCATTGCTTTGCCTTCCTTAGGGAACAAGGGATGGATATAGACAAGTGACATTTCTTGTCACCTTTGTCATCCTGTTGACCCTGTCGATCTCCTCCTTTAGACAGTGTATTTTTTTCAAACAGTTAAGGCTTGTATCCTACAGTGGAATTGTCAAAAGATATGAGCTAATTTTATGAGCTCTCTGCTGTATTGCAGCATGTTTCTCTCCTGTTCTTCTGGATTTGCAGGAAACGGTTCATTTACCTCCACCTCTTTCCCTTTAAATTAGCTCTTACTATATGGCTCACTTAATGCAAATAAAAGATGGTTTGAAGCTTCTATGGAATTACATTTAGGTTGCCCAGCTTGTGGAAAAACAACTACCATAGAAGATGAAGAGCATTTCCTGCTTAGATGCCCATATTATGAGATCCTTCGCATGAATAAACAACTCTTCAAATCACATTTTATTCAAACAACAGAGGTTTACCTATCCCTTACTAAAGAGCTATTGATATGCTTAGCAAAATTTGTAGCCAAAGCTAATAAGATGCGAATAAAAGAACTCCTTAATAAAGAATTAATAAGTAGAACAGAGATTAGTTAATTAGTTGGTTTGTTGCAATAGAGTTGGAACATGTAAGATAAGTAGTGTGTGTGAGGGTATGCATGTGTAAAGTCTCAATGTCTGATGGCCAAAGACCTATTCTATGGAGATGTATATGTTGCCCGCTATAAAATGCCACTCAGTTTTAACACTTTACATTAAAATTTACTTTATTGCTTTAGGAGTATTTAAAAATAACAATTGATATAATTTTACCGAAGGACACAAATAAGTTTTAAAATATTCAAATAAAATGAAGAGCAAGATGAGACAAAAGATCACATGGCTTCCTTCCCTTTCGCCATCATCATGTTAGTCAAGAAATATCTGACTTTGTATCCTAAACTGAAAGTTTCTAATTAGAGGATGAGTTCTTTGTTGTTTCTGATGAAAATGATAATGAGGAAGATGGAGATATTCAAATTATTCATCTAAACCATGCAATCAGTAGTCGTGACAAGAAACGCAAGCCGAACTTTTGTTTACTTCTTATGATCACTCGTGATTACTTGTAACATCTAGGAGTATTTTTCACAAATTTTACAAAATGTACATTATCATTTTATTGTGTTTTGCTTTTTTTTTTTTTGCAGAATTTAAAATTTTTGAATGTTTTTAGCGTGTTTTGTCATAAGGTTTAGTGTGCCTTTAGGATTTTTGGATGCATCCTTAGTGTAGCACCACTATGTACAGAGGGTTAATAAAAGAATAAAATGTAAATATCCTATAAAAATATTGAATAAATATTTGAAATATTAGAAATTCTTTAGTTTGAGGCAGGAGACATTTTCCCTCATGTACTACATTGATAATATATTTAGGTATTTTTACTAAAATGTATTTTTAAAAAATTCAGTCCTATATATTTTATTTTCTATCTTTTACTTTTCTGTTTACTTTTCATACCTTGAAAATTTAGTTTATCAGCAGGAGTATATTATCACTTCTCATTTGCATAAAAAAGTTATTGTCCTACAGACCAAATCAACATAATGAAGACAATCAACAGAGGTTGCATGAGTGATGAAGAATTTAAGAAGTGTCTGCAACAAGTAACTCCTGAACAGATTGAATCCGTCCCATCATTCCTTATGCTTCTTTCAGGCCTAGCTGATAGATGGATTGTACTGGCCCATATTGACAAGATTTATGAAGAGCACAAGACAAAATTGTGATATTTTCTTTTTTTATGCCTGATTTAAAAGAACATACATCTGCCTTTGTGTTAGTGTGACAATTAGGCTAATGTCTTCCTTAGTAATAACTCTCTTTTTCTTTTCAGGGCAACTATCGTCTGATGAAGCTTTTGCTGTCACGTGGAGCAGACTATAGAGAGAAAGATAATGAAGGACAGACAGCACTGCATCTCATTACACGGCACAAACTGCCAAAGTGCATGGGAATATTGCTTCGTCAGCTGTTGCCAGGAGAGATTGATGACCAGGATAACAGCAAGGTACAAAGTCTCTATCATTAGTCTTCAGATTTTATCATAGGAAAGTTTTTCAGTATTGATAGGGTTGAGTGGCCTGCATGGGGACAGCATCTTGTGGCATGGGGTCAGGGGGAACACCCAGCCTTTGGCTTGGTGACTGAGTTAGCCCACCCCTTTCTCTTCTATTATTTTGTTCTCTCTTACCAGCTCTTTCATCTGTATTCTTTTCCAAAAAACTCTTTCTTCTTTTACACTGCTGTTTTATCTTTCCTATTCTCTGTCTATACTGATCTTTCTCCAGTCTTCTTTTTTCCATCATATTTTCTTTTCCATTGTTTTTTTTTTTTTTTTTTTT
>SRHC01003415.1:35414-50319 GCA_004794325.1 Pomacea maculata | reverse complement strand
TTTTTTTTTTTTTTGTGTGGCCTTATTTACGCCCCCTGGATTTAACATGCAGAGTGACCTGTGACTGGTCCTGAAGGTTGAGATCCCTGATGGATTGAAAACAGTTGTCTATTTCTACATTTATTCAAACAGAGATGACATGGGTCTCCTTTTATGGCACTGTCCCTATCTCTCACACTATGCCACCTTTCCTACAGGCTGTGATAGTACCCACTTTTCACTGTCAACACAAGCACCACAACCCACACCACTCAGAAACATTAGAGGCAGACAAGTGTGTAGTACAAAATCTCCGCAAAGCCACACTGTAGGTCACTCACTCTACTCCAGACAGACAAGAGCGACACAGCTAAAAACCATAACATCACCAGGTAAACCTACTACTCAGCATCCGACATCTGGGGTTGTCACAGCTAACGCTACTCTGTCTCTAATCATTTTGCCTCCCTTGGTGAGCAAGAGATTGATGTAGACATAGTTTGTCTTCACCTTTTCTATCCCATTATCCCCTGCCTTCTCCCTCTACCTCAGTGAGATTCTCTACATCTTTCTCTAATAGATAAAACATGTCTTTTATCCTTGAGTGGGACTGTTCAAGGATCCAAGCTAACTTTAAAGAACTCCGCTTTCTCGGGTCTCATTTTTCTCTCTCTGTCATAGCCTTAGAGGAGACTCTTCTCCTAACATCCAGCTCGTTTTCATCAAAAGCTTCATATTTTGCACCAGGATTCACAGACTGATGTCTCTTCAGTAGAGGTTGCTCTTTTCCACTCCTGTCTTTTGTTTAGCCAAATATCACTTTCCTGTCTTCTTCAGACTGTTGCTGCCTGGGTTATTCTGGGCAAGACTATCACTGTCAACCACACTAGCGAATGCCCTTGTGAAATGGCAGCTCAAACCCCACAGCATATCCTGCAGACATGCTCAAGTTTTTATGACCTGTGGTGTGCTGTCTAAGCTGGAGGCAGCGGAGCTAAGGGAGAAGCAATGCAGGGCCAGCAGATTTACTGAAGATTGCAACTTTCATTGCAGCTACCAGACTGATAGTATGATGCATGGCAAGCTGAAATATAAAAGAAGAATCTAGTGGGACAGAGGTCCAAATGCACAAAAAATTTCTGACACTTTGAACAAGAAAATAATGCACAGTCATTGAGGATTTTGTAATCTAATTGTATAATTCTCAGTGAAATTGATTACCGACACATCAAAACAATAAATCTGTATAGCTGAAAATGTACTCAGCTTTCCAGAACTAAAACCAGCTTTTATAAGACTTTGTTGGAATTGAAAAAATCCAATAAAAATCATCCTTCAATCAAACTGAATTTCCCTTTAACCTATTTTTTTTACTAATTATTTTTGTAACTCCTTTGTCAAGATACATCCTTACATATGTAAAAGGCAGGTTGACAAAACAATTACATCTTGTCACATTGAATGTGTTAATGTGGTTAAGTCTAGCCTTCAGAATATTCCCATTCCCTTCATTGACAAGCATACTGCATCTCACCTTGTTAATCATCTTTCTTAAGCAGCGTTCTTTGCTATTTCAGAGGACTGCTCTTCACTGGGCTTCCTTTTATGGCAACTTAGAACATGTCAAGATGCTGATTAAACAGGTAAACAAAACTAGTTTTCTTTCCATTTCTTTAGTCCTTTTTGCTCTCATTATGTCTAATTTTGCAATAAAGGTGCAGTTGGTAGGAGCACAAAATTTTTATCTAATTTTGCTCCTGAAAAATTGTCTTAACAGTATGCTAGTGTAGGCCTATGTTCATTCCCTTTGGCAATTCCACTTATTGTCTTATTCACTATGGGGTGAAATAAAAAAAAAGCAAGTACATGTCATCCTTCTCTGTCTTTCCGACCATCAATCTTTGTACCGTTCTGTGCCACGGAAAGTATAGTTTGACAAGACTGTGTTTAGGACACACCTTTGACACTCAATTGCACCTATTGTCGCGTACCATCCCCAGACGTTGCAAGATGCACGCCCCTAACCCCTCGCACAGTCGGCGCGAACGCTCAACCTCCTGCTCGGCCGGAGACAGCTTGTGATGTACCATTCGAACTGCAGCTGAGCGCAGACCACACAGCAATGACAAAGACAAAATTCACGTTACAAAACAAATTTATTAAACACGTAAAATAATGCAAGAGAAACATCTCATACGTCTCTAACTCCTACATAAAAAGGATAGATTAGAATAAACAAGCAAATAAAATATAACGTTTGCCCTGTGCACAGGCGAGTCACAATAGACGCAAAGAAAACACACCACCCGCACGCCCTGCTGGACCTCACTCGTCCTCACGCGCTCTCCCACCGCCAACCAGGGCCCCTACAGACTAGAATAGTGTGGAACCCAAAAGAATAGACCTCTACCCACCCAAAAAAGCTTGTGACGGAGAGACCAGTGCCGGCCGCCAGGGCTCCGGTCTCACACCGTCCCCCACATCCGCCGCTGCCCGTTGCTGGATTAAGACTCTCCAGAAAAGACAGAAAAACGCGTCAAGGACCCCGCGCGCGCGAAAAAAGAAAAAGGTAAAGAAAAGGGGGAGAAAAATCAAAGGAGGGTCCGGTCAGAATAGAAGAGACCTGTGAAGGCCCTGCGAGCAATTGACGTGCGACGACAACGCCACGAGTCGGGCTTTTGGGCTCGCGAGACGGATAGGGTTACACAAGGACCGCGTGATCTGTCCCTTGATCCCCCTCATCCGCGCACACACACCCAACGACAGGCCAGCACAGTACGGGAAGCACAACACGACAACAACGCAAACACGCAACACCTATTACGAGGTGAACCACCACCAATTTGTCCGTGGTGTCAATAAAATTTTAGTGTGGTACATGTTTTAATTACTTGTCCTGAACTGCAGAGTATCTGCCAGCAGTTTTTTATGACAACTTAATTCTTTGTTTTCCTTGTTTAAGTTCGTCCCATTAGCAGCTATTTTTATATTTTTAAGAAGGATAAGGCTGTATCATAAGATTTAAGTTTTTTATGTTTTTTTTGGGGGGTTCTGATTTGTTTGTGGGCCACAACCCTTTTTTACACTTTACTCACTTTTTTTTAACATTATTCTTGCTTCTTGTGTTGGCTTTTATTGATTAAGAGTTTGTGGTTCTATCATTTGGGGAACTTGCCCCAAAACATTTTAAAATAACAATACTTTTACATTGCCTTAGTTGCTGGCTTGTCGTAAAACACAACCAATTAACCAACCAACCAACCTATTTTACGTTTATTCCTATATGCCTTTCGTGGTCTTAAACCACTTTTTATTTAACAGTGTCATAGTCATATCTTCTCTAAAGTGAAGATTGGCCATGTTCTTTATGAATCTTGGGAACAGGAAATAGGTGTACTTTCAAGGCAACTTTCCTCTTTTTATCAGTCTGGATGCCTCACTGTAGATGACTTTACTCTCTTCATCTGAGGGCAATTTCTTTATATTGGCCTATTATCTTTACGATACAATACAACTTTATTGATCTCCAGGGGCAATTCAAAATAGTGCTTTATTATGTTTTTATCCTTTTAACTGAATTTATTTAGCTATTATTATCATCTCATGTCATGATATGACCTCTGTTGTCAACATGGCATTAAACAAACAGTTGAGCCACTATTGCAAAGGAACAGTCATTTCAGAAATATAAAACTACAGTGGTACCTCGACATACGAGTGCCCTGACATACGAGTGTTTTGAGATACGAGCCGCCGAGCGAGCGATATTTTGCTTCGAGATAAGAGCAAGATTTGAGATACGAGGAATCGCACACTACACCGCTGCACACGACCCCAACATGCGGGGCGGATGTTGGGGTTGTGTGCAGTGTCTAACAGTTTCTCCCACCTCAGACTAGACTTCAGTCTGTGTGCTTGTTTCCCTCGTTTTCGAAGCATTTTTGGTAAGTTGGGTTCGCGTTTTTTTGCTTTTTGTACATTTACAAAACATTATCCCATTTATTTTTGTAACCATGGGTCCGAAGAAAAAGATGATGTCTATTGAATTAAAGCGTGAAATCGTAGAAAAACATGAGCAAGGTGTGCGAGTAATTGACTTGGCGAGGATGTACGGGTGTAGCACATCAATGATATGTTCTGAGCTTAAACAGGAGTTGATAAAGGGTACAACCCCAGCTAGGGGCGTTACAGTAATTTCTTAGCTCCGGACTTCTCTCCATGAAAAGATGGAGAAACTATTGACTGTGTGGGTGACAGAGAAGCAGCCTCAAGGAGGAACCTTAACACAAAGCATCATGTGTGAGAAGGCACGAGCGATTTACGGTGATTTGCTGAAGCAGATCCCACACACTTCCACAAACAAAGAATTTAATATGTTTTTATAGAATATGTATTTGTTATTCATAAATAAATGTTTCTTCTTGTAAATACACTTTTTCTTATTCAAAAACACTTAACAAAAACAACTGAGGTGGTGTTTTGGGAGCTGGAACGGATTAATGGCATTTCAATGAATTTCAATGGGGAAAATTGCTTTGAGATACGAGCAATTTGACATACGAGCAAGGTTACGGAACGAATTAAACTCGTATGTCGAGGTACCACTGCACTTTGCTAACTGTTTGTTTACTATTTATTCCCTTGTAAAACAGATCCTTTTTTATTTCTACTTGGACTAATAAATTTGGCATAAATGACAGTTGTAACTGATTTTGTTGCAATATTTTTTTAACCACCCAGGATTCTAACATTGGCATTCCTGACATAGAAGGAAAGACTCCATTGCATTGTGCAGCTAGCTGTTGTGACCCAGAAGCGGTGCAGTGTGTCAAGCTCATTCTGGTACTTTTGTTTATTATTAAAGTTTGTGTTCATTAAAGTTTTATGAAAAGCTTGTAATCTTTTTTCTTTAGGCATTATGTGATTTGATCACAAACATCCAAGTCCTGTACACTTTGTGTTGTTTCTACAAAATTCCTTAATTTTTCCAACAGAGAATATATTTTACATGGCAAGTTCATGGCAACATCCAGTTCTGCCTTTTCGTGATGGAACCAACATCGAAATGACTACTTTCTCAAACAAAATAACCACATTTGTTCACACAAAATTGAATGGGAGTACAACAGAGATTTTAAGGGTTAGTGAAAAGCCTCTTTAAATAGCAAAGAGTGCACCAAGCCGATAGTGCTAGCCTGCTATGCACCAACAGAAGCCTCCAAGGCAGAAGACAAGGATGCTTTTTACGATCAGCTCCAGGCAGCCTCAGAGAGCGTTCCAGCCCATGATATGCTGCTCATCATCGGCGACCTCAATGCAAAGGTGGGAAGTGACAACACCTGCATGGAGCATGTCATGGGCAAGCATGGAATTGGTACCATCAATGACAACGGAGAGAGACTGGCAGACTTTTGTGAAGAAAACAACCTACTGATTGGAGGCACACTCTTCCCACACAAAGACATCCACAAGGCAACGTGGACATCACCAGATGGGATCACAAAGAACCAGATAGACCATGTCATCATCAACTGAAGATGGAGGAGCTCACTTCAAAATGTCAAAGCCTACAGAGGAGCAGACATTGCTAGTGACCACACTTTTGTGATAGCCGCAGTTTCTCTGAAGCTACATCGATCGCGAGGAAAACAGGCGTGCCAGCAGAGAGTGGACTCCGGCAAACTGAAAGATCCAGCCACCAAACGAGCCTTTGCTATGGAAGTAAAGAACAGGTTCCAGGCTCTTGGAGACCAACAAGAGATGATCTTAGATGACTTCAATCGAGTCTTACGGGAAACAGGAGAGAAAATACTGGGTTTCTAACGGAAGAAGAAAGAACAATGGATCAGAGAAGAGACATGGAAAAAGATAGACGAGAGAAAGTCAGCCAAACAAAAAATCAACAGCACTAGATCTGAACTCCTGAAAGAACAACACAGACAAAGATATACAAAACTAAGCAAAGACGTAAAGAAGTTGACTAAAACTGACAAAAGAGTCTACATAGAAACATTGGCAGCTGAAGCTGAAATAGCAGCAAGGAAAAATGACTTAAAGACACTGTACAAGATAAACAAACAGCTAAACAATGGGTTTAAGAACAGTGATGTGCCAGTGAAAGACATGAATGTTAATGTTATCGAGGGAGAGGCAGAAAAACTACAGCCCTGGCGGGAGCATTTTGAGTCAGTTCTGAACAGACCAGATCCCCCTCAGCTTGCAGACATCCAGACCTTGACATCTGCACAGACCCGCCAAGCTTGGAAGAAGTGACAGCAGCAATCAAGAAAATGAAGAGCGGCAAGGCACCAGGGGCAGATGGAATTACAGCAGAGATGTTGAAAGCAGATGTGAATGTGACAGCTCCCATATTGACTAAAATCTTCAGGCAAATTTAGGAATCAGGACAGCTCCCTGTTGTGTGGAAGACAGAGCTCATCTTCAAATTACCCAAGAAAGGAGATCTTGGTGACTGCAATAATTGGAGGGGCATAACACTACTCTCCCTCACCAGCAAGGTCTTCAGCAAGATTGTTTTGTCAAGACTGACGGTAACTCTTGAGAAAGACCTCCGACCACAGCAAGCAGGATTTCGTCCTGGATGATCCTGCTCTGAACACATCTTCATTCTGCCACAGATTCTGGAGTGGAGCAAAGAGTGGAACACACCACTGTAAATCAATTTCATCTGGAGAAGGCTTTTGACAGCATTCACCGAGAGTCCATATGGAAGATCCTGAGGCATTATGGAGTCCCTGTGAAACTTGTTCAGGTCGTTGCAATACTGTACTAGCAATTTCAAATCCCAGGTTGTCTGTGACACGGAGCTCACAGACCTCTTTAACGTCAGTACTGGGGTGAAACAGGGTTGCATTCTGTCGCCGTTCCTCTTCATCCTGGCCATGGACTGGATCATGAAGACTTCCACTGATAGTGAGAAGAGAGGGATCAGATGGACCGTGACTATGACAGCAATAACAACGGTGGAATACTTGGACTTTGCTGATGACATTGCCCTGTTGTCGCATCGCCACTAAGACATGCAAGAAAAAACAAATGCCTTCTCAGAAACAGCTGGAAACCTTGGTCAGTGCAAGGAAAATGAAAAGTATGAGAGTGAACGCCAGAGTCCAAGACAGCATCAAACTAAATGGAGAAGAGATTGAGGAAGTTGACAGTTTCACCTATCTTGGGTCCAAAATGTCAAACACCGGGGATGCGGAGGTGGAGATTCGAGCCCGTCTGACGAAAGCCAGCCACGCCTTCGCCTCACTCAGGAGCACATGAAAGGCGAAAAACATCAGTCAGAAGATTAAGCTGAGAATCTTCCAGTCAACTGTGATCACCACCCTCCTTTACGGATCCGAATCATGGAAGATGACCAAATCCATCTGTAAGAGACTTGACGTCTTCCAAAACAGATGCCTCAGGCGCCTACTTAAGATCTTTTGGCCAAATAAGATCACCAACGAAGAACTCCACTGAAGAGCTGAAACCGAGTCCATCACCATGCAGGTTCAATGAAGGCGTTGGCGATGGATTGGACATGTGCTCTGCCAGCAGACAGCAGACCTCTCCAGAGTCGCCCTGCGATGGACTCCAGACGGCCGAAGAAAACGAGGCCGCCCAAAGGAAACTTGGAGAAGAACAGTGGAAAGGGAGATGAAAGGAAAGGGCTGGACATGGGGTCACCTAGAGCGGGTTTCAGCCAATCGACATCAGTGGCGTACTCTGGTCGAGGCCTTATGTGCAACCCGATGCACGAAGAGGACAAGAAGAAGAAGAAGCAACGTGAAGAAAATGTATACTTCATCTGCTATATAGGAAGTTTATGCAACTGGACTATATGCATGTTCTGTTTGGCCACCTTTGCAAGCATTTATTTCATCAGACTAGACAATAAAATAGTGATACATTTTGTAGAAACAGGATCTCAAAATGAACTGTAATGCCCATGTTTGAGAGCATATGACACGATCACATAGTTGTGAGAAAACAAGTCAAATTATCTGATATTATGAACTTTATCCTAAAAAAACCCCAACCAAATAGAGAGTATCCTGACATGGTAAGTTCACTTACATGAAAGAAAACTCATTGTGCTATCGGCTATTAGCGCAACTGCTTTTTAAATGTAACACAAAAAAAACATCCGTTAACATTAAATAAGTTATCACAAAATAACCATTGAAGAGACCAAAGTTTTCTTCTGTTATAGACATTTGTTTGCACAGCATGTTTTTTATTACTTGACTGTTGAAAAATGTGCAAAATGCTCAATCTTTGATAGACAATACATAGATGATAAAAGATTGACATTGCACACAAAAGTCATCACAGAAACTGACATTTGATGAATTATTATGTAACGAATCTTAGTCTCATATGTCAGTAGGGCATAAATGGCTGGAGAGCACTTTGTCAAGTGGTACATATATTTAAAAATAATATATCTTAGGCTAGAAATGCAATATTTATTTACGAGCAAAAGAGTTGCCTATCTTTTTTCTTAAATTTGCAGGAAACAACACCAAGTGTTATTAATTGGCAAGACTATGAAGGAAGGACAGCCTTGCATTTAGCTGTTGCTGATGGAAATCAGAGTATAGTGGATCTTCTGGTGAGATTGCGACATCTGTGAATGTTTATTCTGTTCTCATGGAAGAATAAGAATCTTCTGTGTTTATTTTTGAGACTTAAAGAAAGATCTTGTATAAATAAAATGGCTTACCACCACTAAAACTGAGAGGCTGAGAAGTTGTTTTCAGAATTCCAAGGTAGGAGTTTAACCTCCTGTAGATGGATTTCCAACCTGAGAAACAAAAAACTAGGTTGAACTGAAATTGAAAAATAAATTTCTGGGATTTTAGACTCTCTCGTTATGCTGTGTTGATATGGTTGCATTGAAAAGCACAGCTGGATATGGCACTGTGTTTGTTGACAGTCAAACATTTTGCCTTGCTCCACTTTCCTATGGTGTGCCCCAAGGCTCAGTACTCGGCCCAGTTCTGTTCATTCTATATGTGAAACCACTTTCATCTTGCATCCTGTCTCACAAGGTTTCTCGTCAGTCATATGCAGATGACACGCAACTTTATTGGTCCACTCCACCGGCTGAGTCTCACTTTGCTACAAGCACCATAGAAGCCTGTATTAACAACGTCAAAGACTGGATAGTAACAAACAAAGTTAACCTTAACAATGACAAAACAATGATAAAATGGAAGCACTCTTACGTCCTCATTCTTTTGTCCACCAAATCACATCAAGGTAGGCGAAACCAACATCACTTTTGGGTCCTTTGTCAGGAATCTAGGATTTATGGTCACTGCACACTGCACAAGTCACAGCTGTCTGTCAGTCTGCCTATTATGAGCTATGCATATATAGCGATTATATATGAAAAGAAGATCTGGAAGTGATTAATTTTCTTTATGGTTTCTCTAGTGTTGCAAGGGTCATTAGCAAAAGTCTGTTTTTGGCTGTGCTGTGGATATGAATTATGGAATTTGTCTGAGAAGTTCATTATTGGTGATTTTATTTGAATTAAGTTCCATTTTTTCACATAAGATTTGTCTCAGATAACTTCCTTAATTAATGGTCCAAGTAAATAGGACATGGGAAAATGTTTTGACTTTTTCAGACATCCGTTGAAAAATGCACAGTGTCAGCTTTGGATAACATGTTCCGCACTCCTTTGCACTGGGCAGCTTTTTTAGGTGAGATGCTACAGATTTTTCCTCTTATTCAGTTTAATTTAGTTGTAAAATGCTAAATATAGCAAGTAAAGATGTGAATCTAACAAAAAAAAATCTGTGTTGAAGTACCTTGCAAAAGTGAAACATCGTAATAATTTTGATCGGACCTTGCAGTTTGGCTCCTCCCTTCCTCCACCTCAGTAACTTTTTAGATATTCATATGATGAAATCCAAGATGCAAAATGCACGGTGCCTTTGGCACCACTCCTGTACAAATTTTATACACAGATGTTGGTAAACCCCACATTTGAAACTTATGTCTGTCATTTATAAGCTCAAGCTGGAAACCCTGCCTACCATGCTAATTTTTTATCCTTGGTATGCTGCCTTGTATATCATTCGTGCCAAGAAGCCCAGACCATTATCTCTCCATGTTATATCCCATTTACAGGGGGCCGGAGTAAATATCCAGCAGGTAAAGCTTCTTCCTTGCCTGCCAGCTCCTTGGACTTTTCCTGTTCCTGAGATTCATCTTGACCTCTCAGTGTTTAAAAAAGTTGACCTCAGAGATCTCATCTTTCTCCAACACCTGAAGGAAATTCTTTCTATCCTGGTTTCTATTCTTTCTTTTACAGCTAGCTCTAAAGTTCCACATGGTGGAGCTGTAGCTGAGGCATCAGCTCTGTCCTGCTATGCACATTAGTCATATTCATCCCATCTTGCAGATGGTTGCTCCATCTCCTTCAAATTCAATTCCATGTAACTGGACTGTTATCTCTACACACCTACACACCAAGATCCGCATCTTTAACACAAATGTAAAGTCAGTCCTTCTGTGTAGATCTGAGACATGGCCTGTGACAATCACCATCACCAACAAGATTCA
Source organism: Pomacea maculata (assembly GCA_004794325.1). Classification (NCBI taxonomy): domain Eukaryota; kingdom Metazoa; phylum Mollusca; class Gastropoda; order Architaenioglossa; family Ampullariidae; genus Pomacea; species Pomacea maculata. The sequence goes on along the minus strand of SRHC01003415.1, from coordinate 39,756 downwards.
GAATTTTGTCAGCAGATGTCTGCGCCACCTCCTCAACATCAGATGGCCCGAGAAGATCTCAGATATAGACCTGTGGGAGAGGACCAACCAAAAACTGCCAGCCAAGACATCAAGAAGCAGAAGTGGGGCTGGATCGGTCACACCTTATTTAATGAGACAAGCTCTGAGCTGGAACCCACAGAGGAGGCGCAAGGTTGGGAGACCCAGACAGACGTGGAGGAGATCAGTCCACAGAGAGGTGGAGACAGCTGGTATGACATGGTCCCAACTGGAAAGGGATGCCCAGAACCGGTCCGATGGCGGGATGTGGTTGCGGCCCTATGCTCCACTGGGAGCAAATAGGACCAAGAAGAATGAACTGTATTCCCTGGCACACTTCATTGTCTGCTTGTTATGGACCTACATGGTTTAGTATCAAGTGTCGCCCAAGATGCACTGATTGACCAAAGCACTTGAACAAATTAAGCAACAGAGTTTGTTATCATCAACCTGTCGCAATATAACGTAACTCGTACTGGGCCCATCAGGAAAATGCTCTTCTGTCAATGCTTGGAGATGAAGGTAAAGTTAATAGGAAGGCAGCAGTAGACATAAATAATAAAGACCATTTGCCAAGGAAGCTGGTGGGTCTCAACATCAAGTCACAGAATTTTGACCTCCCAAACTAAAGGAGTGTGCTCAAATGTTGCAAGACTTACTGCCATCAATGGAGGAATTCACACTAGAACCACCTCTCATAAAGCACCTCTCAGATGAAGAACTCCAGCAGCTTGTCACTCCAACCTTCATCAGTCAGATATCTTGCCACTCTCAGGGAGTCCAAAGCTGTGTCAGGACAGTGAGTGAGGCATCAAAATCAGTCTATGGGATGGATGCAATGGATGGTTGCATTCGAACTGTCATCAAGTCAAGAGACTTTATGCCATGATTTCAGACTAAGCAAGATTTTTGTTTACCACGTGACTAGAAATGAAAACTGGTGCCTGTACTGTTTATAATTATTGTCTGACAGTGCAAATGTTATCAGAAACTGATCTTTTCTTGCAGTTATTAAATATAGAACTTTTGACAAAAAAAAGAAACATTTACTTTTAAAAAAAAAGATTTTTGCATTTTTGGGGGCAGAAAAATGGGAAGCGTTCTGCTCATTGCAGATTTCTTCTTTTACATTTTTGAACTCAGTTTCCCTGATTGTACAAAACCTCAAATGTGACAAAGGAAACGACACAGGTCATTTCAGGTAATACCACTCTTCAGCCGTTATAATCTGACATGGGTCAATTCAGGTAAGGAATGAATTCCAGAGGCTGGACGACTGTTATTGTCTCAGACTAGTGGTGATGCATGATTGGCTGCATTTATGTAGATATGTGAACAGTGAGCGTGGTTGTGAGAGTGACAGACCAATCATGTGCTGTGTACAGCCCAAACCTGTGATGGACCCAGAATCAGGGCTTTGCCACCGAACTCTTGGAGCATACACATCAGAGTGAGATACTTTGAAAACTCAAGTCTTCATCATCAAGCATTAAGTCTGCTATCACCAGTCTGCCACCACCAGACAAGAGACATGGTAGAGTTGCCAAGAGATGTACAGCCCTCTCTTAAAACAGAGTTTCAATTAGAGAAACCTCTGTCTCTTCAAGAAGTCGTTCTACTCTTGGCAGCAGGATACCTTACTCTGGTCACAGAGTAGGCACTTGTAACATCAGGTCTGCAGGTGACAGGAAATAGGACAGTATGCGTGAGTGCTCGTCCCAACTCCTTACAAAGCACCTTTCGTGTTTTGGTGCAAGGTTTCAGACAAAGAAGATCAACGGTTGTTAGACCACCATCTCTTCTGCATCACTTCAAGAGGGTCCTTCATGTAGCAAGGACAATTGTTTGAAACAGCAAAGGACAATTGTGGACCATACCATCAGAGACCATTCTATTCCATGCAGCAAAGGCAAGGCTAAGTGGCGTAAAAATGCATAATGTATAGAGTGTGCAAATGTATGTGTGAATGATTGTCGAGTATGATGTATGCGTAGTTAGTAACAGGTCTTTTATTACTCACTAGATACGTGGATTAGTGGTAGGAAGATAGGATTAATGTGACACCCTAGATAACTAGCCAAGATAAGAAATTTATATTCATATTTACATTTTCTTACATTGTTTATGTTGATGATTGTGTACACTCTCGACATACTTTTGTTATCAATAATTGTTTTCACTAAATCGCATTGTGTTCATTTATTGGGGGTATGCACTGGGAATTGAGTCGTTGTGAAGTTAGCAATTTAATGAAAGTGCATCGCGCACAGATATATGTTGGTGTGGATGACGGAGTAGTTGATTGTGTAGTTAAGGCTTTAACTGCAAGTTTCCATCTATGACATGTACCTAATACCTCATAGGTTTTACAACAGTCTGCCCTCTCCCATCCTCAGGAACAGGAAATGAGCATCCCTCAGGGCAGTAAACATTGGCTACCTTATATGCATTTTGAAGACCAGAATTTAAGCAATGACTAGACCTTCATACATACATGTTGACATACATTACCTTATATGTCTGTATATTGTTATATATGGTATATTGCAATGGCGTGAATGGCTTAAGCAGAGAATGTTATGCCTGTAATAGGTTTAATGTGTAAATGAAGAATAAATGTTTATATATTTAAAAAAAAATTTAGTTATTAGATATTGGATAGTGGATTGAAATGGCTTCAAATCAGAGACCTGGATAGAATATTGGGGACAAAAATAATTCTATTTAATATGGGTCTAGAGTAGGACGATATTTGGGACTTCTGCAGATGTGATAAAAAATCTTTCATCATATTTTTGGAAATGTTAATATATCCAAGATTTCTGGCACTACTTGATGTTTGTGATATTGTTATGTATGTTTGTTATATTACAATGAGTATGATTTGGTTGATATGTTTATGTAATGAAATGTGTTTATGGAAAATAAATGTTTAAAAAAAAAGATTACTTTTTGTTGCTGTGATATAGCCTTGGTTACTTGGATGGCATTAAGCACAAACACAAACAAATCTATAGCTCCAATACTGCCATCTCATTTAAGGTTTTTCAACCGATGCAGCTTGCATCCATATGTATTATTTGATGCTTGTAACTCACATCAATTCTGTTAACAGTGTTTTATCATTGGCAGCAGTGAAGAATTTTATTCTAATATGTAGAAATGTATATTGATTTATTCCTAATTCTGTCATATTTGTTCATAAGAGAGATAAAACAGGATGTTATATTTCCCCTGTGTCTTTTAAGGTCATTCCAGGATAGTTAAGCTGCTACTTCAGAACAGTGCTGACTGCACAAGTTCGGATTCTAATGGTGCAACACCTTTGCATTATGCTGCACAAAACAACTTTGATGTAAGGACTCCTTTTTTTTTTTAAATTCAGAGAGGCTTTCTTAAAAGCTTACCTGAGAACATTAATTAGAGGTGCTAAAATACTTGCTTCACTTATTGGGTCATCTTAAAAGTTCTTTCTTATTTTATTGTTATTCAGAATGACGGATATTGAATATGTTGTAGATCATCATGCTTGTGAAGGATTTCCTTTTTTTTTTGGTTATGCATGTTGTTCCTTATTAAATAATTTAAATATGTTTCAAATTTTAGGAAACAGTTGATGTCTTTCTCTCTTGGAAAAATATGGATGAACCTGACCTTGAGGGTCGTACAGCTTTTATGTGGGCTGCTGGGAAGGGTGCAACCAATGTTCTCCAAGTGTTTTTCAAGCACGGGGTTGATGTGCAACAAGAAGATAAGACAGGAGGAACAGGTAAGTGGTTCATGTAAAACTAACCATTTTTAAAAATTATTTATGTTGTTTATATTTTTGAGAAGGCTTTTGACTCCATCGACAGGGAAACCATCTGGAAGTTGAAGTAGCACTACAGATTTCCACCAAAGTTCATTGAGACACCATGTGGCATTTTCAATGAAAGTGGGTGGACTTTGTCAAATACAGATTGACCTGCATTTCAAGCCCTCTTTTCCACCTTCTCTCATTAAGGATCTGGATATTACTTCAGACTGCCTGCATTTGCAATGAAACACAATGTACAGTGATACCTCTGTTCTCGAACGCCTTGACTTATGATATGTGATATGAAGGAGACTTATAACGCGCAAAATCCGAATCCTTGGGAAACGCTCAATGCGCCGAAATGTTACAGAAAAGGACATAAATAAAACATTAGCAGCTGCAGAAAACCAAAAGGAAAGTTAGAATCAAACGATCGGACGGCTAAAAAAGGACCACAGTTATGAGCGAACGATCTGCTGCTACAAAGCGCATGACCACTACTCACAA
>SRHC01003415.1:0-35404 GCA_004794325.1 Pomacea maculata | reverse complement strand
CCAATGTTCTCCAAGTGTTTTTCAAGCACGGGGTTGATGTGCAACAAGAAGATAAGACAGGAGGAACAGGTAAGTGGTTCATGTAAAACTAACCATTTTTAAAAATTATTTATGTTGTTTATATTTTTGAGAAGGCTTTTGACTCCATCGACAGGGAAACCATCTGGAAGTTGAAGTAGCACTACAGATTTCCACCAAAGTTCATTGAGACACCATGTGGCATTTTCAATGAAAGTGGGTGGACTTTGTCAAATACAGATTGACCTGCATTTCAAGCCCTCTTTTCCACCTTCTCTCATTAAGGATCTGGATATTACTTCAGACTGCCTGCATTTGCAATGAAACACAATGTACAGTGATACCTCTGTTCTCGAACGCCTTGACTTTCGACCAAATCGGTATTCGACCAGGAAATTCGAGAAAATTTTGTCTTGGAATCCGAACAAATATTTGGAACTCGAACATCCAAACGTCCGAGATGAGCCGAGTTGAGCCGAGTTGAGCCGAATGGCGTTCATTCGGCCCAGTGTGCCTTGCTTGCGTCATCAGCGTGAGTGCAGAGGAGAAAAAAACAGCAAACAATTGACAAATTCTTCCGTAAAGAAATCAGACAAGCAACTGCAGAGCAAGATTCTGATTCTCCTCAGCAAAAGATACAGAGAACAGAAACACCCGAAGAGCAGTTACCCTCTGTTTTTATTGAAGAGGACTCCCCTTCAAAACAATAACCAACCCCCTTCCCTCCTCCCTCCACATTCATTCCCTCCTGCCATAAAGTTTGGTACAGGTACAGTAAATGAAACACAATTTACTGTACTGTACAGTACATTTTATTTTGTTTTTGTTTTTGTTTTAATAAATACACTTTTATTTCTTATTTCTTGTTGAGACTCATGTTTTTCTACATATTATATACAAATTAGGCCAGTAAATAGGCATTTTCTGGGGCTTGGAACGAATTAATCCAGTTTCCATTATTTCCTATGGGTTTCATTGCTTCGGTTCTCGAACAATTTGGTTCTCGACCGTCCTCCCGGAACGAATTATGTTCGAGAACCGAGGTATCACTGTACTGAGATTAGGGAATTGGAAGGGCAGTATAGGGGGACACTGTATACTGTTTAAACATAATGGATATTCAAAAAAGGCCAATACAATACAAGGCCAAGGTTTCAAGGCTTTCAAGAAGCAGGCAATTTAGAAACAAACACAGTTAAAAGATTTATTTTCCTTTTTGCTTTAAGTTGCATGCACTGGAGCTAGCATGAAAATCTGCTTCAGCTGCTCTCGTCCCTCCCCATTCGCAATAGCAAAAGGGTTAAAGAACATTTTCCCAATTTCTCTGCTATTAAATGTCTGTTTGTTCCAAATACCTGACTTCACTGAGGTCGGGTATTTGCAGGTCAAAGTCTCTCTTTTTATACCTTCATCATTGTGCTGCTTCAGCTGCCAGCATTATGGCCATGGAGCTAGCTTTTGCAAGTCCCAAGCCTGTTGCTTTTGCTCTGGTGGGACAGGCTATGCTGCAGTTGATCTCAAAGCACCAAATGTGCTAACTGTGGCAGGTCTCATGTTGCTTCTTCCAGAGACTACCCGAAGTGGAAGGAAGAGGCAGCCATTCAGCACGTACGCTTGAAATCTGGCATCTCTTACACTGATGCTCACCATCGCGTAGTGGATGGCTCCTCAGGAACATCTGCTGTAAGCTCCATTTCCTACTTGGCAGTTGCTGCAAGACAACCTTCAGCCTCTGTATCTATCCAGACGGACATGACATAGGTCTCTTCTGAGGGCCCTCTCCCAATCCGTCAGGCTATGCCCCTCCTTCTACAAGCACCCAGTCATCACAAGCATCTCGGATCACACAAGAATCACAGTCCAAGTATCCCTCTTCACCAATCAGAAACACTGTATGCCAGCAAGCAAGCAGCACAAAATCACCAAGGAACAAGAATACCACACTGCAGACAAATAAGAACGCAAAAACAAAACCAAATTTGCCTGAAAATTTACTACTCGGCAAAAAACATATGCAGCTGCCACAACAGTAACATCATTCCCTGTTTCTGTTTTACCTCTCATAGCTAAAGGGGGAAGGATGTGGATAAGCGACGTTCAGTATTGACTTCCCTATCCCTCCGCCCTTCCTCCTCTTTCCTCTTCTTTCTCTGCTTCTGTACGGCGCTCTGCATCTTTCCCTCACAGATGAATATGTCATCAATCCTTCAATGGAACTGTTGAGGGATCTGAAATGCCTGGCTAGCATCTTGTTTCTCTCCTAATATTATAGCACTACAGGAGACTCTTCTCCTACCTTTTACCACCTTTTCCTTCAAAGGCTTTCGAGTTTTACATCAGGATTCTCAGACTGATGTCCCTTCTGGTGGGACTGCTCATCTCATTTGCTTCCATCTTTTGTTTAGCCAGATTAGAGACTCTAAAGAAAAGGGCAGCCAACTCCACGTGCGCAGTGGAACAGTGTTGACTCATCTCGCGTCCGCTGTATAGAAGCTTAACTTATTGACATGCAGCTTCCAGTCGCTTTGTTTTGTGTCCGCCAGCATCTTGAAATCCTTTCATATTGAAGAAATATTAGTATTCAAAATCATGCATTCACAAATGAATAACACCAGCAAAAGGTAATAATGTCAGGATTGACTTTTGTCACTCAGTATGCTATTCCGTAACATCATGAGGTGTGCTACAACAATCCTTATATAGCTCCTCAAAGGATCAAACTTTATCATATGCATGTAGCAAGTCTAGGCCAGTGTCATCAATGACTACATTGTCAGGTACACAAACTATTAACAAAAGTAATCTACACATCCATCATGTAAGTCCAGAGAGAGCAATCTAACACTGAATAATCTGTTCCAGGGGGCTTCATGTACACTTAGTCATGCAATTTTTAGGTACACAGCAGATACTTTCTCCTCTGCCAGTCTGCTAGAACAGGTTCTACACCAGCAGGAGGTATACTAATAGCTATTTCAATAATTCAGTCTCCTAACCCAGGCATAAACCCTGAAATCATTTGTCTGGGCAAGGATTTCTATGCTGTGTATTTCTAGAATTGTCACACATGGTCATTCACAGTATTACCATTTGGATGGTAGTTTCAGGAATCCACAAATCAGTTCACTTGCTGGTGAACTTGCAACTTGACCCCTAATTAAAATTTGCCACACGTCTAGATATTTACAATACAATGCAATACAATACAACTTTATTAATCCGCAAGGGCAATTACAGGTATGATGCAACGCCAGCACACTAGAGGGAAGATTATGTAGGAGATGAAAGGGAATAGATTCTGGCGACATACACACACATGTGCACACACACCCACACACACCCACTCATATAGTAACACAGCAACAGGAGGTTCAGTGGGCACCCCGCACAAGGTCACCTCAGGCTGACACATCATCACAGCTAGTGGAATTTAAGAATTTATTTAATTAATTTATTAATTTATTTTGTTATTTGCCACAAGTCTAGATATTTGAGCCTACTACCCATGCTACAGCATACATCATCATCACTGAGGCTTTACATACACATATTTCTTTTGATATGGCCTAAATATTCATCTTTATGTAACAGCTATGTTTCACTTTTCTACCATGGATTCCCCTACCTTATTAGCCCTTAATTGATAAGACCTCTGTCCGTTCAACATTGTGTTACCAGGACTCGACGAAGCTTAATGTCAGAAAATTAGTGAAGAAGCTGTGCAGGTGTAGAGTTCAGAGAGGTACTGAAGACCAGTGCCAGAAATGGCAGCGTAAGCCGGAGTGGAAAGTTTATAAGTTTATTAGACTATAAGATCAGCAGCTGACAACCAATTAAGAGAGTGAATGATGGATGATATATGCTCACATGTTGTGATGTCCTCTTAGCATCGATGTCTGCTTAAATTTTAAGTTTGCTTTATTTGGTTGTCTGATTTGTGCTTTTTATGTTTTGCATACTTTTCAGCACTCCATGCAGCAGGATTGGCAGGCTATGCTGAAACAGTCCAGCTGTTACTAAAACATGGTGCATCTATCAATGCAACAGATCAAGCAAAACATACACCTTTGCTCAGGGCATGTGAAATGGGTCACACTGATGTTGTACAGACATTGATTGACCGTGGAGCATGTGTTGATATCCTTGATCAAGATGGTCGATCACCCCTTCACTGGTGAGAGCTGCATGAAAGTATATTTTTCAGTTTAAAATTTAAACTTTTAGTTGATAAAATATAAAGCTGGTTGATTGACCTGATTAACTATTCTACTCACAACATATTATGGCCCAGATAGACAATAACTTGCAGAAATCAACTAAAGTATATAACTGTTGATGTTGTGATATATTTAAAGTTTATCATTGTAAAGTGTGAGAAGAATTTCATTTGAAACAAGTTCCATTGCAAGACGCTGGCAGTAAGAGTCCCAACCCACATAAGTCACAGAAACTGCCAGCGTACTTTGACACAGCCAGAAGTGTATGTGGCCAACATTTACTGGCAAACATTAGTGCATCTTTCATGCTGAAAATAGCCTGGATGGTATCACCTTGAATTCTATGGTGGGTGGGAAGCAGAAGGAATGAATCATAAATCATTGAACTATGGCTTGAAAAAAAATCCGATCTTGAAAAATGCATTAGGGAGATCGAGTTGTCTTTTCACAATGAGGATGAGGTGAGAATGTGAGAAAGTGTACCACAAGCGGAAGGATGATGCAGCCATTCAATGCATACACATGTCTCTTACACTGATGCTGGCTGTCGCACAGTGGGTGGCTACTCAGGAGCAACTTCTGCACCAAGCTTCACCTCCTACTTGCCAGTCATTGCAAAATAATCATCTATTTCTATCTCTATCCAAACAGACATGATGTAAGTCTCCTCTGAGGGTTCTGTCCCACTCTCTCAAATTGTGCCACCTCCCTCTTCAGTAAGCTGTGGTGATACCCATTCCTCACAAGCAACACAACCCACACCTCTCAACAACACTACTTGCATGTAAAATAAAATCTCCACAAAGTAAACATACTGCACCCCAGACAGACAAAAAAAGACACATCTAAAAACAAAAGCATCACCAGCAAAATCTACTAATCAACATCATACATCTGAGATCACCACAACTGATTCTGCTGTGTCTGTTTCTAATCATTTTGTATCCCTTGACGAGCAGGTGATAGATGTAGATGAACGATGTGTTTCTTTGCCTTCTCTGATCCACCGTACCCTGTCTTTTACGTTCACCTCTTTGAGATGCTCAGCATCTTTTTCTAATCATTAAAATTTTTAGAGTAAATTTTCTTTCTTTAAGACTTACCAAATGACTTGACCAAAGGAAATAAAGGGTGACACAAGCTCTATCAAAAGTTAGCTCCTTGGCAGTGATCTAGCATGTGGACCATCCACCTCCAGGCCATTCTGTATAGTGGGAGAAGGTAATACTTAGTAGAATGTACTCATCTATATGCCACGCATTCCCACCTTTTACAAGGCCAACCCCCACCAGTTATAAATAAATTTTTTACTGTGGTACATTATTTAATTACTTGTCATGGCATCCAGAGTATCCACCAGCAATTTTTTACAGCTAGGACTTCGTTTTTCTGATGTCCATCCCATTGGCAGCTAATTTTTAATTATTAAAAAATGGTGGGTCTTTGCAATAGGATTTAGGCTTTTGGTTTTTAGGTTCTAGTTTAACAGCGACCTTTTAGGCTACAAATTAACACCCTTTTTGTTTTTTAACGTATTATTTACCCCTTTAAAGTATTCTTTTCCCTTGTTAGTAGTGTTCATATTGTATCACCTGGAGGTCCAGTTTCAAGAAAGTACAGAAGTCACATGTTTATAACACGATTCTTGTGACCAACTGTTTGTGTTTTACTGCAAATTTCATGTGTATTGATTGATTGTTCCTAACCCGAGAGTTAATTCCCCTAAAGATCATCAGTCAAGCACAACAATGGCAAAATAAGTAAGCAGGAGCAAATGAAAGTGAAAACAACAAAGAAAAGCATTGTGATATAGTTTTTAAGAGCTGTATTTTAACATTAAAAAAATAAACTATTAGGTGTTTGAAGTCATTGTTTGTGGAATGAAAGCAGACTCCTTGATCCTACTATGACCCCTCTCAGTTATGACCCAGTTTTGATGGATTTTGATAGGGAGGTTGCTAAGACATCTGTCAGTCACCTAGTTCTTTTTTGGCTACTTGTATATTTAACTGTATCGATCATCAGCCTACATTCAGTCCCAGTGGCTGAGCTACTGGAACACTTCAGGCCAAAATAAATTTCTTGTCTTTCTTACTGCCTTCCTCTTCATGGGTGCATTACCAGCCATTACTGCTGGCATGAGTTCACCCAAGCTGTGTGCATTTGTCTTTCCCCGACAACTGGTATCTATGGTACCAGTTAATAGAGGAGAAGAAGAAGAAGATTTTTGTAATTCAGATATCGATATAAATCTTAATAATTGTTCACCAGACCAAAATTCTATATATTGTCACCCCCAATAAATCCAGTCTATTGTAGGTGTAAGATGAACATAACAATATTCATATATTCTCAAAGTTTGGGATCCTGGAAGCAGCAAAGTTTCTGATATACAACAACTTGGAATGATTCAAGTGACTCATCCTACATAATCTTCAGAGATTTCTTTGCTCATCCATGCATGTTAGAAGGTGGTTTTATGGTAGTATTATATGGTTCACAGTCTGAGAGCATTAGGGTCATTGCACAGTTGCAAATTTTCAGCTTTTTGGAGCCTGTTTCATACGAAAGTTCTTCTTCATCAGCATGAGTGATGTCTACTAATTTTTACAAGGTGCCTACAACTATTAGAATCCACTGCTAAGAGGACCAGATAGCTCAGGGACCAAATATTTTGTGTGACCTTGTGTCCAAAAGTATTTTTTACAAATGCTTTTAGATATCTCTATTTTGGATCTGTAAGAAAGTGCTGCTTAAAGATAGGTTGAGATCGGAACAATCTGTTTCTAAATACTTTTAATTTAGTTATAATTTTGATTTCACTTCCTATAATGTTTATTTTTTATAATTTTGTATAAAAATGATTCAAATGTGTTCATATCTGTTAATGTTAATGGTCAAGATTAAACACCCTAAAAGTTAAGTCTGGATTCTTGACACTGAAAAAAAGCATAACTAAAGAAGTAATGAAATTCTCCTGGTCAGATCATTTTAAGTTGTTTAAAATGATGTGTTTGCGTGTGTATATATAAAAATTATTTTCATTATTTTAAATATGCTTTCTGTAGGGCTGCACTTGGTGGTCACGCCTACATATGTCAGATTCTTATCAAATATGGAGTTGACCCCAACATTAATGATCATTCTGGGTGAGTTGTCACATTTTACCTTAGTAGTTTAAGAATTTTATAGCCGAATTTTAATAATAATAAAAACATATATTTGGCATATCCCCATATGAAGGCAAGGGCAGCAGGGAAAAGGCAGGATGTCAGAGACATCACAATCTGTCAGAACATAATACACTCACATGCACTGTTAAGAATATCAAGAACTTGAAGGACAATAGCGATGAGAGTATGAGAATAAAGGACAATCAAGCAAATTCCTCTAGATGAGATACCTTTGGATTAGGGTGACTTGTTATTCTCATACCTTTACATTGTTTTAATTGCTGGAAGTTTAGGCATGGGATGTTAGCTGTCAAACAACAACATGCATATAGTGTATTGAAACAGACCAAACCAGATAAATCCCATGGTACATTTAAATGCTCTAACAACTAAGGATTTTATCTGGTTTCCTTATGAAACTTGTCCAGCTGGAAGAAGGATTTGTACTGTCAAAACAGAACACTGGTGTCCCTTAAGTTCAGCAGGTAACTGTGAAAAAGAATACATAGTAAAAACATTCCTGCTGACATATATTTCATCACCTTTTGTCTTCCTAAAATTCCTGAACTGTTTCAGATAGGGTACCTTCAGATTCAAGTGACTGTTTATTCCCCCACTCTTCCACTGTTTTAATTGCCAGAAGTTTGGATATGGGGCAGCTGCCTGTCACTCACCAGCAGTGAAACAGACCACTTTCCAGAGAATGCTGTGGAATGTTTAAAAGCTGTTACTGCTTAGGATCTCATTTAAATGGCACCATTAAAATATGTCACATCGTACATCAGCACACTAAAACTGATGTCCTTTTGACAATTAGGTTAATCTTTTTTTGCTTCCACCTTTTATTTAGCTAAATTCCACTTTCCATTTCTACCTGTCTAGTCTATTTTGCCCTGGTTACTCTTTCCTGGCACTCTTAATCTTCATTTACCCTTCTATATATGTTTTATGTTTTGCTGGCTTCCAAAGGCCAGTGATTCTATTTGTCCAAAGCCCTGCATCCCCCTATCGCTGTCTCTGCATAAATGAATTAATAAGACTACTAACCTAGCGTAACTATAAAAATATCTTTGAAACGAACTATAGGAAGTATGGGTTTCCTTCACTCATCCACAACCAGAGCTGTAACATACGGTAGGGCAACTTAATGAAGTAAAAGTCTAAACTCTTAAAACAGAAAAACAAGCTATAAATGAACAGTAAAGAAGGTAGTGAACCATACAAATACAAGGTTTAAAAAAAACAAAATAATATCAAAGAAAACTAAAACAGACTTTTACTTCTTCTTGTTCTTAATCACCCCCAGTGGAGAATAGGGCTGCTAAAAGAGACTTAAGGTCTTTAAAACTAATATAGTTCCTAAAACTAAATAAAAGTTTAGAATGGGGCAACATAAAGGATCTGGCAACCAGTACAATACACATGGCAGGCATCCTAGGCACCAAGAGCAAGTGACAACAGGAAAAGAGGGCACCAGCAACCCTTCTCCCATACTCCCCCAGAAACCTTCCCCTCCTTGCCCTGCCTATCCTCCCTCTCATATTCACCCCAGATTCCCATCCCCACAGTGTGAAATTACCTTTAGGTGATAACGCTTGTTCCTCCTAAAATCAACTAAAAAATTTTTTATGCAAGAGTTCAACCAATTAGCTACAAGGATTGACTAACAGATGAAAACAGTGAGGAGTGAACTCCATGTTGATGCACATTGGTAACTTTATTATTGAAATAATGTAAACTGTGACAAAATATTTTAACATATTTTAACCCTATTAGGATATCAGTGGACTGTGATGCCATAAATAGCAAATCATCATTGCAGACACAGCCCTTTGCAGTGTGCAGCATATGGAGGGTATGTCAACTGCATGTCTGCTCTCATTGAACACCATGCTGATCCAAACATGAAGGACAAGGAGGTTTGTCTTAAATATAGGAAGTTCATCTGCTTTCACTTTCATGATTTCTTAAGATTGTGTGAATTTCTTGTGCACTAAAATAGCAACATCAATGTCAAGTTATCATTTTTAAATGGGCTCTTACTATGATATGCAACAGATATAAAAATTATCGACCTTCACTGCCCCTATGGCCATTAATGTTTGTCTATGAGAGACCAATGATGACAATAGCTTTGAAACAAAATCAGTTTCAGTGGTGATGGGTTCAGATGGCCACTGGGTTGGGAAGAGTCTCCTATATGTAGGGTATATGGTGGGTGTAATATTTTAGAAGTACACATGGTTGTCTGCTGAGCTTTTATGGGCTTAAATGGGGAACCATGCTCATGTTGACCTTCCAATTCTTTTTAAAAAAAAAAGTCAATAATGATAAATACATTTAATGTCAAACTGAAAGATGTATGAGCACAGACATAATAATAATGTGTACTTGTAATTTGCAGCTGACCAGTAATGATAAATGAACATTACGTATTTAACAGTGGATGGTGAATACATGTAGGCACTCTGAACAACTTAAAGATGAAGTACAATCCTTAACCAACACTTCCCGTGACTTAAGAGCCAATAAACAAAAAACACATCAGACCATAACGGTTGAGCTTTAGTACTTCCATCAATACGAGTTTGCATTGTCTGCTCTTCTTCTTTGATGTTGATAGTTAAACTAAAAGCGAATTTGTGCTGTGGTCTTGTTCTAGAAATGAAAGCAGAAAACTCGCTTGCAAACAGTCCAACAGAGATATATGTCCATTGTAAGATGGTTTGATGGAACTACACATGGTCCCACCATAAGAGATTTGAGTCAGAGAACACTCTCACATTTACTGTCACATATCTGTGGTTCAGCCTCTGCAGTTGCAGAAGAAACTGTCTTTCAAAGGTATCCGTGGACAACTGATAAAGTCGTACAATCCCAGCAGTGAACACTGAACTGCTGGTCCTCATCTAATGTTCTCCTAAAAAGATATTGAACAATACAGTTATGTCCGGTAGTTCTGTAGTTTTGGCACTGTTTGCTGTTTTTTATTAGAAGGGATATGACTAGTGATTGTATGCATTCTTTGAGCCATTTTTGGCATCTTTGGCATAGAGCACAGAGCCTTTGTTATTTTGAGCAGCTCAGCTGGGACACTGTCAACGTCAATAGTTTTCTTCCCTTCAGATTGTGTACCACTCTTTCAGTGTCTTCCCATAAGACTGGTAGATCTGCAAGTTCACTGGATCTAGTCTGGTTGTTTTGAAGGATGTTAGCATCTGTCTTCAGCTAGAATTTGTACAGGTTTTGCCTAATCATTGTACCATAAATATACATATTCACAGGATTAGCTGATTCCTTAATTATGAAGCCCCTAGCTTGCTAGTGGTGCTTTCAGAATTCTACAATTAAGGGCAAAGCTAATAATATACTCTTTAAGTTCATGTCATTTGGTAAATAAAATTTATTTCAGAATTGTATTTTTTATGCATTGCTATTCCTTCCTATATTTGCAATAAATATTATAGATATAAATAAAATAATATCAAACAATATAAAAAATATCACTATTTCTACCACCAAAGGAATTCATTGTAGAATACATTTTTATATTTATATTACAGGGTATGACTTGCCTTCACTGGGCATGTAGTCGAGGGCATTTAGATGCTGTCAAGCTTCTGATTGAGCACAATGCATTTCCCAATCACATGGAGTTCACTGAAGACAGGTAATATTTTAAGCTCTTTATGTAAATGAAATTAGCAAACCCAGAGATTGATCTTAATCTATTGCACTCACAAAAATTAAATTGTTTTTATACTTCACTAAATTATTGGGCTTTCTTACAGTGAAGTACTACTGGCAGAAGTAGTTAAACATATAAAAAAGTTGCAATCTTTTTATCACATTATGTATTCTACAAAAAATAGTTTCTTATAATAATGCTTTTACTACTAATAAACAGTTATGTAAGATATCCATACTGACACCACTTGAACAAAGAGCAGCATAGGGAAGCAAATATAGAAATATATAAATACAGTCTGCAAGCTACAAAAATACAGTGGTGGTGTGTGGGGGGTAGGGAGGATGGTAGAGAAATATGGTAAAAAAAGGAGACCACCAGTATTGGAGGTAATTATGAAGGATGTGGGAAGCCTTTTAAGCTGGTCACTGGGAAAACTGATATGGGTAAGGCACTCCTCCAGACACTGGGACCAGAGAAGGCATCATAAGATAGTTTCTGTCTGAAGGCCAGAATAAAGCAAAGAGTAATGAAAGTGCTATGTTTGTGATGTTTGCATGGAAAAGTTTGGATTTTTTGGGGGGGTCAGCGAGAGACATGATATCAGGGCCAGAGAGAGAGGCTCTATGGTTGAGTAGGAGATGATCTTCTAAAGCACAGGATAAATGACCAGTCCCTGGCTACCAACTATGCATTTCACTGGGAGTTAGACTTGATAGATGCAAATGTATATAAAAGTCCAATGCCATCAAGGCCTTTTCCTTATCTTTTTCATCTCTGAGCATGTTGATAGTTGCAAGAAGCAAATTTGTAGAAGGGAGGCTTGTAATTGCTTCATGTTGCACACTGTATCTTTTCTGGCATTCACAAGCCCCTATGTGTCCAGATTCTTGTACCCTCATGGGGCTGAATACCTAGCCTTTCTCTGGCTGGTTGACTGAAGTAGCATGGCGTAAAACGTAAACAAACCCCCTTTGCTGTCATGTATGATGGGAGTTAAACACCTTGTGTTTATATGCCCTGTTCTACAGCAGGCCTGACACTACTAGTTTTATTCAGTTAATTCCTTTCTCTTTCTACTTGTCATTTATATCTCTTGCCCGCTGTTCCTTTGTACTCTTTTTCAGCAGTCTCTCCCATTCCTGTCCTGCTGTTTTATTTTTCCTATCTTTGATCTATTCCAGTCTTTTTCTTGTCTTCCTTTTCTAACCATGCCTTTTTTTCTCCTGGTCTTTCTTCTCTATGGCCCCCTGTATTTTCTGTACAGGGTTACCCATGTTGTAGGAGGATGGAATCCTGAAGCTTGAGGTTCCTGATGGCTTCTACTCCATCATAGGAACAAACCTCTTTGACCTAGCCCAGTGATGCCCAACCTTTTTCGGCCTGCGGGCCATATTCATTTCGGACAGCCGTGTCGTGGGCCACTTCACCGCAAAAATACAAAAAAGAAAAAATAGAGCAGATACCATTTTTTATTAGAAACAAGTTGTACTTACCATTAATTATGCAGTAATTAGTGGGATATTTGAAGTTGTTTTCCCGAAACCAACTTCTGAATGTCCGGCCTCATCGTAGAGACACCAAGTCGGAGCACTGAATCGAAATGTTCGTCCATCGAAAAAAAGATTGGGAAAAGCCCCTACGTAGGAATAAATACTTCTTCTTCCCTTTTCTCGTTTTTTTCGTTGTTTTTTTTTTATTACCAACATGCCGATTTCTTGCACTGTGTGCAGAAGTTTCGTGGGCCGGATATGGCCCGCGGGCCGTAGGTTGGGCATCCCTGACCTAGCCTATACAGGAGGTTGGGACTCCATGGTGAATGAGGAGCAGAAGCAAACAACCATAAAGCTTAGTTATGACTACAAACTAATCCAAATTGGGGAATCAGTGTTGAGAAAGTGAAATGAAGGTCTTTGTACAACCAGGATGAAGTGGGAGAGTGTGACCAAGAATGTTGATTGAGCATTTACCCCATTTTCTCACTGTAGAGTGTGCAAAGTAGAATGAATCACTCTTGTCACTATCCCCTTTTGCTGTAGACTGTGATTTCAAAAGCATCTCATCAGGTGCTTTGTCCATAAAATGATTCAGATCTGGACAATCTCTGGTCCGGTGTGGGACACAGAGAGCCTCTATAGCTCTATAAAAGAGGGACAGAATGGTATTTGTTATCTTATTAAAATGACTGTTCATCAGTTCCTTAACTCCTTGAGGTATGTTATTTGTTGCATTGACCTTGCATCTTGACCTTGAAGTTAAGGCAAAAGGTATTTCCAAAACAAGAAAGTCTTTAATGCTTCCTTAAAATTTGAAACAGGCTGAATGATTAGAATTGAAAATAGCATTGAATTCCATATATCAGAGAAGGATTGCTGACCAAATCATTTAGAGCAAATGTTTGGCATGGTCTCTGCTGTGGAACAAAGTACTGCAAAAGTTTTAATTATGGTCACCAACTGTTTGATGAAATGCACAGGGTACCTCATTAACACTTGACAGTTCAGTTGAACATAACTGCATGAAAAATCACATTCACGTGATTAACGGGCAAAAAACACCGAATTTCAAAGATAAGAAAGTGCACAGGTCATTTGTGAATGCAGGCAATGAGTTAGCAAGGAGTTATAATGTTTGATTGTACTAGGCTTAGTTTTATTAAATGTTGATGAAGAATCACAATTTTTTTCTTTATCATTAATGAACTCTGAAAGCTGTGAGTAAAACAAAGCATAACATATGAAAGTCAGTAAAGAATATTTTTCCTCCTTGCTGGAATGAGATATTCTGAACTTGTACAGATACACACCTCTTGACTACGCTCTAATGGGTGAATATCATGATGTGGCGCAGTATATGATTGAACAAGGGGCACTTTCAATAACTGGAATACAAGATATTGCTGCCACCAAGATACAGGTTAGTTTATATTGTACCTTTTTTTCCCCGGTGGGCCCAGCTTCTCGTGCCAGGGGTGAGCACTGTAACGGAGAGTGCGTTACAAATGTATGCGAGCGCGTGTAAACATCTACATGTAAACTTCGCTCTCCGCACTCTTCCACCTTTTTCAACAAAAAGGTCCGGCCAACAATTAACACATTTAATGTTTTTTGTTTTTTTTTTTAAAAATGAATGGTAATGAAATGAGAAAGAAAACACTAAAACTGTTCTATTGCCTACTTTCTACCGTCCGTAGAAGGTTAATGACTTCCCCAACATTCGACACTCCGTTCATCAGGTAATCCGATACGAGCAGTCCAGCGACTCGCTGTCCACACACACACTATATCCAAACGAATTATATCCAAGCCGGTTACGTCCAAACGTGTCCAAACGAGCGTAACGTTAAACCTGGAGATCAAAAATGTTCGAAGACCAAGGCAACACCCGCTGTATCCCTTGTGTTGGTGTGGTCGCTGTACTCCTCGTCGGTATGAAGGTGTCGTTCAGGTCTTCCCTCAGGTAGATAAGTTTTAGCGACCGTTGTAATTTGATGCTAAAACTTCGTGAGTCTGTCCACAACACA
The DNA here is from genome assembly GCA_004794325.1 of Pomacea maculata. Taxonomy (NCBI): domain Eukaryota; kingdom Metazoa; phylum Mollusca; class Gastropoda; order Architaenioglossa; family Ampullariidae; genus Pomacea; species Pomacea maculata. The sequence goes on along the minus strand of SRHC01003415.1, from coordinate 20,785 downwards.
GATCTCTCGCTGTATACCCTCTAGTACCAATATAGCCACTACACTCCTCCTCAGCAGACAAGGCGATGATTCAGCTCCACCTCTTACGAGGATGAACGTTGACGTCCGTTAGCAATGTCGCGCTATACTTCGGAGGTCTTACTCCTCAAGCTGCTCTTCTCTCTCTGTCCAGGGCAACGTTAGTTTGCCTAATTTAACTTTCTCCTCTACCTCTCTTGACCAATCAGGCCATTAGCAACTAGGTAACTAAGACGACTGCTTAATTTATTAGCGATTCTTCGTGGGGTCCATGCCGACCAATCATAATCTCTGTTTCGTGTAGTCGGCATGGCTCCCACCTCAATTGGCCGCAGTCGCCATAGTTACGCCTATGACAACTTCCCCTACGTCAAAACACATCGAATGACGTGAAATAATCTGCATGGGGATTGCGTCAGCATTCGCGTGACTGCTCTCCCCTGGTACCACAGACAACAAACAATTAGAATAGAAAAAATAACATTCGCTTTGAATCGCGAATCGTTACAAGCACCCAGCCTCTCTCTGGCTGGGTGACTAAGCTGGCACTCTGGTCCAAAACAAGCTACATGCCACCTTTCTGTCTTTCTGACCGCCTACCTTTGTGCCACCCTTTGCAGCGGGAGGAGGTGATTTTTAGTAGATTAAAATTAGTACACATATATGCCACTCAAGGACACCTTTTACGAGGTGAAGCACCACATGTTTGTCCATGGTGTAAAGGAGGTTTACATGTTTTGATTGTTTGTCCTGAGCTCCAGGACTTAACTATCAGATTTAAGATTTTTATGTCCTGATAAATGTTGTCTCTTGATTTTTTTGGTTTGTTGGTGATCTTTTTGGGGCACGACGCTGCTTTTTACGCTTTACCCACTCTTTTACATTATTGTTTACTGCTTGGGTTGGCTTTTTCTTTTTAAGAATGTTATGATTATATCACTCAGGGGTTTTTGTCACTAAACTTTTAGAGGTAAGAATACTATTTATTCTCGTGATATAGCCTTAGGTATTAGTTGCTGGCATGGCGTAAAACACAACCAGTCAACCATCCTTCAGTGAAACTGTTGATGGATCCAACCCAACTTTGAAGAACTCATCTGCTTAGCATCTGGTTTCTTTTTTGATATCTTAGCTTCTCAGGATACTCTTCTCCTACCTTTTACCTCTTTTTCTTTCAAAGACTTTCACTTTTTATGTCAGAACTTGCAGATTGACATTTGCTTTAGATGAGACTGCTCTATTTCTTCTGCTCTTCTTCTTTGCTCCAGAGACGCTTTACTCACTTTTTAATTACTTCCTTGCCTCCAGCAATTAGACTGATTTTTTTCTGCAGTGTATTTAGTGGCTTTTACAGACTCTTAATTTATGCTTACATGGGTTAGTTATCAGCTTCTGGTTTTCATGAGTGTCTTTGTCTGAAGCTCATTCACAGACATTCTCTCTTTTTGCACACCATTTCACCTTCCTACTGCTGTTGTTTCATTTTTATTTGCCTATTTTTATTTGCTGATTTATTAAAAACTATAAATATTGTTTATTTTAGACTTGATTATTTTGTGTGTCTCTCACACAGTATAGCCTATCCTGCTGGCACAGCAAACTTAATAACCGACTTTGTTTTCATACACTTTTAAGTAAGCATAAATTATTTGCTGATATGTAAAGGTACACTACAGTTATTCAGTGCCATTTAATTTGTTTTTAAACAGTCAGCATTTCGGGGCTACTGTATGCGCAAAACATTCTTCGAACGGAAAAAACTTCTCATGAAACATGAAATGTTGAAAAAGGAGGCAGCAAGGTTAGTTCTCTGTGATTTATCTCTGAAAGATAAGCATTGCATGTTCATAATGTCTTGAGATTCAATATAAAATTAAGAACTTAATATAAAATATAAATATTCAATATAAAATTAAGAACTTGCTTTATACAAGAATGTTTTGCATCTAGGAAATTTAACAGAAGAAGATAGTTGTTTTAATCTGAGCCATGGTCTTTCCTGCCCTTCTTTCCAAACCCTGATCTGGGACTTTCTGATAGTGTTTAAATATTGTCGAAAACGCTTTTTTAATTTAAAAGGTTGGAAAAAAATTGCAAGCGCAAATAAGACCAAATAAAATATGCCAGTTTTAAAATTGTGTTAATTAAAATTTGGCTTATATACTTTCATTCTTTTCATTTAGAGAAATAAAATTGGATGTAGACATTTTATGCTTGCATTGATGTTTTATGTAAAGTGATGGTCTGATATTACTGTCAGCAGACAGCAATTTCCTGAAAATAATCAGTAATACATATCAAAACTAATGACTGGTGTGCTTTCTTCAACATGGAGATTTTTGTTTCAATGACAAGTAATCTCATAGTGGTCTAGTGCCATAAAATAATTAAAGAGAACCCATTTCAAGAGATGAATGTGGATGAGCGACGTTTAGTGTCACCTTCTCCATCCCGCTAACCCCTGCCTTCTTCTTCTCCCTCTGTTTCTGTGAGGCGCTAGCGTCTTTTCCTCACAGATAAATTATGTCTATAATCCTTCAATGGAACTGTCGAGGGATCCGAGCCAACTTTGAAGAACTTCGATGCCTAGCATTTCGTTTCTGTCTTGATATTATAGCACTACAGGAGACTCTTCTCCTACTTTCCATCTCTTTTTTTCCTTCAAAGGCTTTGGAGTTTTACGTCAGGACTTACAGACTGATGTCCCTTCAGGTGGGATTGCTCTTCTCATTCGTTCCCACCTTTTTTACGGAAAGTGATATCTGCCTTTTGAACGACGGTTCTGACACCTTTTTCCGTCCTCGCAGTAGCACAGGTTCAGCAGTCGATATATCAGTGGTCAGCCTAGCACTGTTATTAGATTTTAACTGAGTTGTAGATGATGACCTGTGCGACAGCGATCACTTTCCTATCATTTTACAATTGTTAACTAGTCTGCAGCAGGACGATATCTTGATAACGGCGGGTGGAATCTGACTAAGGCAGATTGGCCTTCGTTTCAGACCCTTTGCTCCACCCGCCTCCTCCGAAGTTCTAGTTTTAATTTTGAAGTAAAAGACATTGGCAATGATCCCACGTTGCATCCTGTTAAGCTCTTCACCTCAATTTTGACTGAAATCGCCTCAGAGACGATTCCTGCACGAAGGCATCGTAATAGCCGCCTACGTGTGCCTTGGTTTACAGAAGAGTGTAGGGTGGCCCAGCGCGCTCGGAAGAAGGCCCTTGCTTTCCGCCAACCCACTCCTGAAAATGTGATAAGTTTTAAAAGTAGTAGAGCTCATGCCAGTTATATTTTTAAACATGCAAGAACATTTGCGTGGCAGAGGTTTGTGTCCTCACTGTCCTCCTGCACCACTTCCCAAGTAGTGTGGGCGGCCATGAGGAAGATAAAGGGAAGGTTTCAGGCTGGCTCGATAGGCCATCTACAGGTTGGAGATTCTGTTCTCCACCAGAGGCACGAGATGTTGCTAATTCCTTGGCATCCACCTTTGCTCACAAGTCCTCCTCTTCGCACTACTCTCCAGATTTCCAGCGCTTGAAATCTGTTCAGGAATATTATGGCTGTGACTTTTCTTCTGATAACTCGATCGAAAAGTACAATCTACCCTTTTCTGTGTCTGAACTGCAGCAGGCCCTTCAGAAGTACAAGGAATCTGCAGCTGGCCCAGACAATATTTCTTATCAACTGCTTACTCTTCTTCCACAGGTCTCTCTCCTTCTCCTTCTAGACATTTTTAACTTTATTTGGGTGTCGGGGGGAGAGAGACAGTTGTGGTGTTCATCCCAAAACCTGGCAAGGATCTCTCTGATCCCAACTCTTACCGTCCTATCGCTCTTACTAGTTTTCTGGGCAAAACTCTTGAACGCATGGTGAATGTTCGGCTTACCTGGCATCTCGAATCTAAAGGTCTCCTCTCTAACCTGCAGTGTGGCTTCAGAAAGTGCCGCAGCACCATGGACCATTTGATCCATTTTGAAACTTTTGTCAGGGTACAATTGTCGGCAAAGAACATGTTTTAGGGGTGTTTTTTTGATTTGGAGAAGGCGTATGACAATACCTGGAAGAAAAGTTTTCTGTTGGACCTTCACTCCATTAGCTTTTGGGGTCCTATGCCACTTTTCATCAAGAATTTTCTTTCGCATTGCCTTTTTCAAGTGAGAGTGGGTCTATCCTGTCAGATCCTCAGGAACAGGAAATGGGCGTCCCTCAGGGCAGCATTCTTTCTCCAGCTCTTTTCAACATCAGACTCAATCTTGAAATCTGTCTGTCCATGTTTGGAGGCCTGGTACGTAGATGACTTTGCTCTCTACATTCGAGGTCGATCTCTACCATTCCACAAACGCCGGCTACAACTGTGCGTAAACATTGTACAAAGATGGATGACAGAAAATGGCTTCAATTTTTCACTTACGTCAGTATGCATCCACTTTTGCAAACTGAGAGGTACGTTTCAGCGTGCTTCCCTGTATGTCATTCGTACCAAGGAACAAAAGCCATTATCACTTTGTGTAGCACCTCACCTACAAGCTGTCAGAGTAGATATTCAGCAGGTAGAGCCTCCTTATCTACTACCATCTCCTCCTTGGACCCTTTCTTCCTGTTCCAGAGATTCGTCTTGATCTTACAGCTTTTAAAAAAGGGGACACTAGTGACCTCATCTTTCTCCAACGTTTTCATGACCTCCTTTCTGACTATCTTGAATTCTGTTCTATCTTTACAGAAGGCTCCAAATTCCCAAGTGGCGGCCCAGTTGCTGCGGCAGCAGTTCCGTCCTGCTTACCGCAACGGACTGCTTCAGTCCGACTGACGGATGGCCGTTCTATTTTCACTGGTAAACTACACGCCATCTTTATAGCCTTGCAGCATGTTCACCGCTCTTCGGAGCACAACTTTTTGATTATTTCAGACTCTCTTTCTGCCCTCCAAGCTCTCCTTTCCAATGATTTTGACCACCCTCCAGTTGTGGTCCAGTTTCATAAAATTCATGCAGCACTCATTCAGCGAAACAAAGACATTGTTTTTATTTGGGCTCCTGGACATGCTGGTATCTCAGGCAATGCTGGAGCAGACCAGGCTGCCAAGGCTGCGTGTCAGTCCCCTGGCAAATTACAGTCACTTGTTTCATCAGACTGTAAACCTTTCTTCTGGGCCTACATTCAGTCCTTATGGCAACGCCACTGGGACACTTTGGGGCAAAATAAATTATATGCCATTATAAATTATATAATAAATTGTATTATATAAATTATAGTTGCTGGCACAGCATTAAACACAAACTATAAATGGTATAGTACTCTAACTTGTCCAGGAAGTACAATTTCTTGTGGTCATCTGTGACTACAAACTTTATTGCATATATTTAGTCCCTCTAGCAATGCTGGTACTGCATAAAACACAACTGTAATTGGTCCATGGCAAACTGCATAGTAACTATGAATTCAGTCATGAGATGTGCTATTGGTTAAAACTCACTAATAGGAATAATGATAGATTGCCTCATAAAATGTTTAAAATGTTTAGAATACTTTGTATAAAATGTGGTGTGATTTAGATGGTAGAAATAAACCTGGTGTCCAATATCAAAAGGAAATTATCTTCTCTTTGATTTAGTTTTTTGTGTGGATGAACCTAGTGTTAAAATAAAAAAAATATATTTAGAAATTGAAAGGAACATTGTGTGCAAATGGCAGGATAGGAATAGTCATATTATAATGACATATTCTCATTTTATTCTACACATGGCATTTTCCTAAGTATATGGCTGTGTGTTTTAAATATTACATTATTTTCGTTATGAACAACATATTATACAGGACTAAATTCCAGTCTCTTTAAGTCCATAGATGTTAACTAATAAAAGGTATTCATTCGTAAATTTTCTTAGCATTTAGCTGTAGAGGAAAATATCATGTTTTACTTGTGTTGTGATAGTATTTCACATGTAGTCCACAAGCACAAGAATAGACAGGAACACACAAGCTGCAAAAAAGACATTGTTGTAGGTACATCTGTCATTATACTTATGTATAAGACTAAGCCTTTACAAATTTTGATGTAATTTTTGCCCTTCTCCTCCAAAACCACTCAGTTCTAATTTTGCGTGTGGTAATTAACAGGAAACGTGCTGAAGAAGGTAAAAAGAGTGATGATCACAGAAGAGATGCAGAGGATAATGGAGATTCATTCATTGAGAGACAGCCATCTGTTGCATGTGAACATCCTCCATTCCTTGAAAATCCTGAGATTTACAAATAAACGATTATTGCAGGACAGCTGACTAAAGACACTCATGAAGAGATTCATTGATATACATAGATCCCTGACTCCATAGAGGGTTGGGGAAGGTAAGGCTGCGAGGGTAAGGAGATGGGCACTGCCCTCATGTAAAGCTGGCCCAGAGAAAAGTGAGGTCTCTAACACCTCAGCCTGAAACGGCCTGAAAAGGTTAGGGGATGACCTTGACTTGATATACTTAGTCCTCTTCCTACCTAGATGGTGCATAAGGGATCCACTAGCAACCTCTATTTTTGTCTATAATACATTTATATATAACAATATTGTAAATAATAAATTGAAAACGGGTGACATTTCAAGCAAAAAAACCCCAAATATTTGAAATATCAACATCAGCAAAATATTTCGCAATTTTTTTATTTTTTTTTATTTTTATTTTTTTTAAAGGAAGATGGGGGGAATGGGAGTAGGCAAATGCTATCAAGGCATTCAGTTTTTATGTCTTTTAACATTAGTCGTGTTTGTATTGCTACTGCCATATTGGGTCACCCAGATGGTATGTGGGGGACATTAAAGTTCACCTTGACTACATTTTCCCGTAAAAAGCTATACACTTTTTGAAAAAAAAGTGATATATTTTGGGGAATAAAGTGTATCAACATTTAAAACTGCTGCCTTTATGCTGCATGTTCTTGCTTGAATTATCACCCCTCTTCGTTTTCTACACTGGCTTCCAATTCGTTCTCGCATCCAGTAAAAATTGTGCAGTTTTAATTTCTTTGCTGGCACCTGCCCTGATTATTTCTCTGAACTGCTTTTCCCTTACGTCTCAGCTAGACAACTCCGCTCCTCGTCTGATGATCGTCTCCTTACTCATCCTGTCACCAAAACAACAACATATGGCCACAGGATTTTTGGATATTGTGCAGCAAAACAATGGAACTCTCTCCCTTTCCATATCCACCACCTACTTACTATTGAATCCTTTAAACGTGCACTGAAAACGCACCGTAAACATTATTCCTAACAACCTTTCCCTTAATGCTAGTCCTTTTTCACACCCATCCTTTTGCAATATCATGTTACTCTCAGCTCTATTCTTGTTATTTGGTTCCTCTTTGTGTTTTCTGTATTTGATTTTATTCTTCATTTAGTATGGTTGTTTATTCTTTTATAGCTCATATATTATTTGTTTGTTTTCCTGTCCCACATATGCTGTCCATGTTTCGTTCTTGTTCTTAAACGCTAAGAGCATGTTCCTTAGGAGTGTGAGTATGCACTTTACAAATTTTGCATTTCTTATTATAATAATATAACAGAATTGGTTGTATTTGGTTATCCAACAATATAAAAAATAATAATGGGTTAAGATCTTCTAAAGACCATAAAACTTTCAAGATACTATCTACTCCTTTCCAGCTTTCCTTCAAGTTCTTGTAGGGGGCTGAATAAAGACACAACTAGCTGACAAATACAGTTCAAGATATTTATAAGCATTTTTGTTTTTGATGAACCACTCTTCATTCTTTGAAACAAAACCACCATTTCTAAAACTACAATATTCGATTTATCAAAATTTACTTCACGTTCTAAATGTTTAGAGTAGTCATATTGTTCTGGATGTTTAACTGATTCTGCAAATCCACCACTATATAGGAAAACATGGCAACATCTGTAGAGGGCCGGTAGTCCGGCGTTGGTAGGTTTTGGCAGGAAGTGCTGAGGCATGCGAAAAAAGTGCTGATGCTGACGCTGCAAGAAAAGTGCTGATGCTGACGCATGCGAATTAATGCTGAAACGCAAAAAGTACCCGCCCGAGTTAGTATATAAGGGCAGAGTTGAGACGAAACGGGAGGAGAAGAGACGTCGGCTGATCAGAGAGAGAGCACAGACGTGTGACAGTAGGCGACACCCGGAGTTTTAGCGCCTCTGGCGATGTGGAGCAGCCGTGGCCATTGTACAAGCACGTGTAATAAAGGTTCACACACCGCTGACAAGTTCCTGCCTTTTGGTTCGAGTGTTGGACTGCTGTTGTTACCATTCGACCCCCCCTTACCACTCGGTTACATCTTTGGCGCTGCGAGCAGGATTGTCAGCAGGTGTACACAATGGCTGCAGATGGAGACAGTACAGCAGAGGCTGTACGAACGTGTCATTTAGTCCGCCTTCAGAAGTTTGCCGGAGGGCCAAGTGTCGGCGAGTTTGAGAGAGAGGTCGAGATAGCTCTCGCCCTAAGCCCGATGCCTGAGAGTGCCGCGTGTGTTTATATTCTGAACGCTCTGGAGGGACCTGCTAGACGGCGAGTGCTGATGTTCCCTCATGACATGATAAACACGCCGGAAAAGATTTTGGATGTTTTAAGAGAGGCATACGGCGAGCGGAGAGATGTTATAGACATTATCGCTAGTTTCTATAACCGCAGACAGCTGAGTGAGGAGGCGGTCATCGAATATGCTGCGACCCTCCGGAATTTACAGGCGGAAGCGAACCGCCTGCTGAGCGACGCCATATCCAGTACACACCTGGCGACACGCTTTGTGAAAGGACTTAAACACAGCCAGGTCCGACGTGAAACATCCAGACAGCTGGCCGACCATGGGTCTTCTTTTGTCGATCTCCTCAACACGGCCCGACGTGCAGAGAGAGAGATGTGTAATGACAGGGAGGATGAGATACATCGTCTGACTGCACGAGTCAGACAACTGGAGATGGAGGCGGCCTCCCAGCTTCACACGACACAGCAAAGTGATTTCCCCTTCGAGGCTGATCGTCAGCACAAACAGAAATGTATGCGACGACAGCAGACAAGACAGCGGAGCGGCCAGCCACCAGCACCTCCCCATGACAGCGATGGTGGAGGGGGCAGAAGGCGAGGTTTCTGCAGGTGGTTCAACGTGGCAAAGGGATGGGGATTCATCACACCTGATAATGGCGATCGAGACGTCTTTGTCCACCATTCAGTTATTCACAAGGCAGGCTTTCGCAGCCTCGGCAAAGGTGAATTGGTGGAATTTGAACCCAGACCGTCATACAAGGGCGTTGAAGCCACGTTCGTCTGTGGTATCGGAGGAGTGAAATGCCGAGGCAGTGATCGCCGGCCGAAGGAAAAGTTTCAAAGCAAGCCGGTGCAACTACAACAGCGACAACCACAACGACGGCAGAGCCAAGCAGAACTGCAACGGGACAGATTCCATGGGCAGAGCGGCCGGAGTACCTGTAATATCACCAGCCGGCCAGTTGATGACAGTGACGAAGGAACTCCGTTCTGGTATGGTACTCTTCCACCCCGTCAAGCCAGAACAAGATTAATACCAAAAGTGACAGTGCCTGTGGTACCAGAAGTGACAGTACCTGTGGTTCCAGAAGTGACAGTGTGTGCGGTGCCAGATAAGACATTGCCTGTGGTTCCAGAAGTGACAGTACCTATGGTGCCTGATATGACAGTAACTGTGATTCCAGAAGGGACAGTGCCTGTGGTGCCTGATATGACAGTAACTGTGATTCCAGAAGGGACAGTGCCTGTGGTGCCTGATATGACAGTAACTGTGATTCCAGAAGTGACATTGCCTGCAGTATCCCAGCCGCACAAATGGCAGCGGTTTGCTGTTAGACAGGCATAAAGCTCACATGTGTAGAAAACGGTTGTGTGACACTATTCATTGACACTGTAGATAACATAGTTGTGGTGTAAGCATTGATTAGTTTGTTTTGATATTTTGTTTATTTTCTTCTTGTTTTGCCACGGCTGAGCCTACGAGATGTCATTGACAGTAGTGACATGAGACAGATTGACGGAATGCCTGCCCTTATATACACATCGTGCCTCAGCAGCAACAGATTGAAAATATTAAGATACCTGTCCGTCCCCCGAGGCAAACATATTAGGTGAGCTTGTATTTCAGCCCTAGTATTGCTAGCTAAAGCTCATCAGCGAGGACGCTGTTAGAGAAAGAGTCGGCGGGGATGTAGAGGGCCGGTAGTCCGGCGTTGGTAGGTTTTGGCAGGAAGTGCTGAGGCATGCGAAAAAAGTGCTGATGCTGACGCTGCAAGAAAAGTGCTGATGCTGACGCATGCGAATTAATGCTGAAACGCAAAAAGTACCCGCCCGAGTTAGTATATAAGGGCAGAGTTGAGACGAAACGGGAGGAGAAGAGACGTCGGCTGATCAGAGAGAGAGCACAGACGTGTGACAGTAGGCGACACCCGGAGTTTTAGCGCCTCTGGCGATGTGGAGCAGCCGTGGCCATTGTACAAGCACGTGTAATAAAGGTTCACACACCGCTGACAAGTTCCTGCCTTTTGGTTCGAGTGTTGGACTGCTGTTGTTACCATTCGACCCCCCCTTACCACTCGGTTACACATCATTGGCAACAAATTAAAAAAAACCAGTTGTTTAAGGTCTGGAGAGAATTGAATACCATTGCGTCACTTATTTCTAATTTCTAAGTTAGCTCATTCATAAACAGAAAAATCTGAGGGCTACAAGTTTCGCCTTGTTTGAGGCCTCAAAGGCAATCAAAACAATCAGTCAAATCATTTCCTATATGAACACGGGCCTCGACAACGTAATACTTACTTTTAACAGCACTTAAACTTTCCCAGGCCCTCTACATCATTTGTATGCAAAATATGCCCAAGTTATATTTCTATTTATAGAGTCAAGTGCTTGCGAAAATCTATGAATGCTATATACATTTTCCTGCAGCTTTATTCTTGAATACGGAAATGGCATGTTTCACTTCTGTAGTAATTGGTTCACAAGGTGACCAGACGTTTCGGGAGAGAAAGCGGGACGCGTGCTGATGATGGTGTCAAATCAAAAATCAAATCAAAAATCAAAACAGACTTTATTGTCTGTCGAGGAGACCAGGACAGAAATTTGTCTTCGCTCACAAGGGCAAGCATACATACTCCTACAGACATTTAACACACAGGAGTAAATCACACAGTTAGGAGTAAAAAAGTGTAGATTGCACCATTCCATCAAAGCAGTTTATGTTTATCCTAACAACAAACCTTGGGTGACCAAGGGCCTAAAAGCAGTGCTTAACAAAAAGAAACGTGTTCTTCACGGGTTCTGCCCACGACAGAAAATTGGTACATAGAGAGGTCCGAGATGCTATCCGTTGGGTCAAGGTGAAGCACAAGTCCAAAATCGAGTCTCAGTTTGCTACAGGTAACATCCGAGTAGCTTGGCAGGGACTCAACAACATGGCCAATATTGACGATCGATCGGAGTAAGGGGTCGAAAGCCAAAATCTCGATCTCAGGCGTTGAGAGTACGGCCCTGCCTAATGCTCTTAATGCTTTCCTTGCTCGTTTCGAGTCTCTTGACTTCTCAGTGCAAATTAAAGATGTGCGTAGTTCTCTTCACCCTGTACAGAAGGCTGAGATTTGTCATGAACATTGTGGAGCTGTTTCAGCGAGTGAATATTCGTAAGGCCTCAAGTCCGGATGGTATTTGTGGCAGAACATTACGTTCCTGTGCACACCAACTTGGAGGCAATTGTCAACATCTGTTTCAGCGCTCTATGGATTTGTAGAGGGCCGGTAGTCCGGCGTTGTTGCTAGTTTTGGCGGGACCAGTTTTGGCGCACACCTGCTGACTGTCTCTGCCTTTGTTTGAGTGCTGGACGTTTGTTGTCGTCACATACGCCCCCTCCAACACTCGGTTTCATCTTTGGCGCTGCGAGCAGGATGAGTGTCAGCAAAGAGGTGCACAATGGTTGAAGAGGACGACAGTACAGCAGAGGCTCAACGAAAATACAAGCTATTTCGCCTGCAGAAGTTTGCCGGTGGACCAACGAGTGTCGACGAGATTGAAACAGAGGTCGAGTTAGCTCTCGCCATAAACCCGATGTCTCAGAATGCGGCTTGTGATTACATCTTGAGCGCGCTGGAGGGACCTGCCAGACGTCGAGTTTTGATGCTCCCGCATGACGCAATAGATACGCCGAGAAAGATCTTGGGTGTCCTAGTGGAGGCGTACGGCGAACGGAAAGATGTCGACATCATTGCCAGTTTCTACAATTGCCGACAGCGACGTGATGAGGCGGTCGACGAATACGCTACGACGCTCCAGAATTTGCAGGCGAAAGCGAACGGCCAGTTTGTTAAGGGGCTTAAAAATAGCCATGTTCGAAGCGAAACGTCCAGATATCTGGCTGACCACGAGTCCTCTTCTGTTGCCGACCTTCTAAGACCGCACGGCGTGTAGAGAAAGAGGAGGGCAATGATGACAGGGAGGATGAAATAGATCGCCTAACCGCACGAATCAGACAGTTGTAAATGGAGGCGAAAAAGGAGGTGGGGGGAACCTTTCCTCTGACTTTGCCGAGTAGTGATGATTTCAACGGCAGATCTGTCCACGCCACTATAGTATTGAGAAAAATGGTATTTAAGATTTAGATTAAAATATTCCTACCTTATCTCCCGCTCAGCCAACTTTGCGGACGTGAGGGGAGGCGCTGTAACAAATTATCGTGCCGACGATAATCCGGCACCTTCGTCATCTTGCGGAGCTGTTGCTCCCAAACCGTACTTCATAGACGAGAGAATCTCTTTGTCAAGTTTCGGTTCTTGCAAGATAGTGTCATAATTTTTTTCACAAGGATTTCCTGAATTTTCGCTATCAAAGTTGCACTTCACAATTAAAAGTCCTTTCAGTAATTCCACTTTTCACTGGCGATGTTTGTTTCATCACCGGCGATGTACCACTGGCGCGTGCAATAACGTATTTGCCGGCAGGTCATTATCGTCACGGGTCAAAGACCGGAGCCCGCAGAGCAACGAAAAATAAATCGGGATCAACAAGACAACGCCATAAGGCAAAAGCCAAAACCGAAGGCTCGGGTGCGAATCAGCGTACGGTATTCAGATTTTTAAAGACAAGCGGGACATTTGATGGACTTGCCAGAAAGCCAGAAAGCGGGACATTGGGCGTCCCGCCCGATGAGCAGGCGGGACACGAGGTCAAAAGCGGGACTGTTCCGCCTAAAGCGGGACGTCTGGTCACCTTATTGGTTCATGAAGCTAAATGCTATCATTGCATCTGTCATTACTTTTTGCCACTTTGTATGTAGCATTTCAAAGTACCATGCCATTCACCTTTCTAAATCTTTCTGCATGCCTTTCTTTGAACTGGAGACTCATATGAAAAAGATTGAGAATGTAAAACTTCTTTTATATTATAGTAGAGATTATGCACACAAGAGTCTGATGTCCTGAAACTGTCTTACATTTTGTACAATTTACATTCTGCTCTAGTTTTCGATTTGTTCGTTATAAAAATTTTAAAAACTTTGTCTCAGTAAATTTTCTTCATGGTAAATCAAATTTGTGTCGAACATCAAACCAATTAAAATATACATGTAATTGGTTTTAGCATTAGTAAACTGTAATGTAACTTCATCTGGTCACAACATAAACTGTCTTACTTTAGTATTGTACATGGTACCAAAAATAAGAGATATCAATATTTGCAGAGATTATAAAGCATTGTCAAGTAAATTATTTATACTTATCAGTGTATATGATATTGTTTAAAAACTAGAATGTTGTCAATTCTTTACTTGTCTGGAAATCAAGCTTGTGCACCATACATTAAATTATATCATGTTTTGTTTGCTACGATTGATGTTGAAACTTAGTGAAGCATCTTTCCAGCTTTTGTGCTACATTCTAGAAATGATTGTAACAAAACATTTATTTTTTAAGATGAAATAGCGTGCAGAACTAATTTGTCAGTATGCATTATTTAAGTCATTAGTAAGTCACTGACTGCAATCCTGACCTTCTCCTGTGAAGCTACTGTTTGTGTAAAGCATGCAGAGAAATGTAGGATGATCTTCAGAGGAACATTTAATGTGACCTTGTCACCTGCACTCTACAGTGCCTTTCAGACGAGGAAGACAACTAAATAAAAACAATGACAACAATTTAAATTTTAAAATAAATATAATTTGAAGTAAAAGAAAACACAAAACAAATCCAAATTTCCCAACCCACAATGCGAACACTTCCACTGTCACAAAACATCTAATGTTCCTTCCGACTATATGCAGTTCCCCACAAAGTCTCCAGTTGAAAATAACACCAAGTTTCCACTTGAATATAACACAAAGTTTCCGCTTCTAAGTAACACAAAGTTTCCACTGACACTGATGCCCTTCCTGAAGTTATTTCTAATTCAGTGCTGGTCGGCGAACCCCAGACGGATATGATGAATAAGCGAAAAACAAAAGTGAAAAAACACAAAAACTTTTAGAAAAAAACAAACCAGTCTTTAGACAAATGGCTAGTTCAAAACTTAACTATTTTTAACCATATCCATAAAATATACACAAATATATCACACTCATCCAATAAAGAAATTTCCCCATTCTTCAAACATTAAAACACAGACACAGAAAATCAACAGAAATACACACTCGCCTCAACAGGTTCAATGTTACACTACGGTACAAATATGGCAAAGATTTGCACAGTCCAGTCAGGACTAACTTCCAAGTCTGTTCAGGATTTGTACCCAGTCCAGTCAGGACCAAAACACCAAGTCTGTTCAGGACTTTACAAACAAAAAGTCCGATCCGGGCGCACTGATAACACCGAGGAGACTGTTACTTCTCTCCGCTCCCGTCAAGGAAAAACTCAGTCACACCACAAAAATCCAAAACACTCCAACACTCTTTCCTTTGTTCTTCGAACAAAAACAACCTATCAACACTAGTTGATTAAAAAGACCGGCCGGCTATCCCTGCATGGCACGGCCGCCTCAGACTGTTGACACTGACAGCCACATTAATTGCTGTCTTTCACACCTCCCACTTCCAGCTACTTTTCGCTGTCCACTTCCAGGCTAAAAAACATAAAAAAAACCCAGCATGGTTTGTGACAGACCTAAAAATGAGAACGACGTGGTGCGACTAAGTTGCCTAATATATTGGAAGAGGGTTATCAGCCGAGAGAAATCGTCTTCAAAATTGAAATGAGAGTATTGACTGCATGTGTGTGTTCTCGTTTGGATTTTATGTTTATCATCAAGGAAAAATTATTTTTGTCTGCACCTGTAAAACTGACTAAAGAAATATTCTTGGATAAGAAGTGGACTTCTTTGGAATGTTGCGTAAGCTCTTTACTAAGATAGAAACTGAGGTGTTTGTTTTCTTCAGCAATACTATATCAATCTCAGTAAAGAGTTTAAGTAGCATTAGCAGACATATGCAGAATGTTGTTTAGTGGATGAGTGCAAACTTTTTGAAAGATATGAAGGCATAACAGAGTGGGCAACTATGGAAGCCCTTTACACGAGGTGTGGTTAAACACATACATCTAGTATCACATACATCTACATATGCTTTGAAAAACCCCTTTCTCAGAAATCCACCTGCATATTGCACATTTAATATGCGGCATATTTAAATAGGGCGGAATTGTTTCGAAAGTTAATTTGCCAAGAAATCGAGGATGATCAACATTGAGATGATGTACGGCGACTCAACGAAATTTAAACCAAGAAGTTGTCTACATCTGTATGTTAAGGCATATGGTCATTATTTATCTTAAAACTGTTCGTAAAGATTTGTGAGCCGTGTATCAGATTATCTAGACTAAATATATTTACATGCCCTTTGCTCCACAGGGGGTGAATAGGAAGAAGAAGAAAAAAAAGAAGAAATATTTACATACTTTCATAATAGTTTAGTATTTATAAAAAGTTTTCAAGATATTGATTTGTTTATAAAATACGGAAAAGAATTAAATGTATCAGTAAAAGTGCTTATGGAAATTATGTGGTGTCATGGTACACAAAATCCTCAAATGTCTCATATGGGCGTGATGTTTTAATACTAAAAAAAAAATACTGTTTGGTAGCTAGTGATATATATTCATAAATCGATATACTGTAGTTTTATGAATGCTATCAGAGTCATAAAGTGTAAGTGCAAATTTCATATATCATGTGAACAGGCCATGATGAGAAGTTTAATAAAGACCACATTCTGCAAAAAGGAAACAAAATTAAAAGTAGAATTGTATCAAGTTTTTTGGTATTGTTTTACAGGACTGCATATGCACAGCATCATTAATATAGCTATAGAAGTTGTAAAGTATACAAGATACAGCTTATAGAACTACTTGGAATTATAATCTCCATCCAACTGAATGAATGCCTAAAGTTGAAAGAGCGTATGGGAATAAAATATAAATTTTCTTATGGTCTAATATAACAGTGAGTTTTGGAACTTTGCTCAAGATGCAGCAATTACCAATTTGGTTTATAACTATACAATACAATAAGATTGTTTTTGCTTATCTTGCAGCATTGTTAGTGGAAGTAGATCTCTAGGTTACTTCACTGTGTATGTAATTCACCATAGACTAGATCATTTGGTGTGCCTATCTAATCCCAGGAAAAGTTTTAAGGCAAAAAGTTCAAGTTCTTCACAATATTGAGATACCTTATACATAGATGCCCAATAATAGTAAATTTAGTAATTAGATGTATGGTTAAAACTTGTATGAATAAAGGGTGATAGCTTGTCTTGTAAAGTTTCCAGTGTGCTTTTTGATTTATATATGTAAAGGGTACAATGGATTGGATATCTAACATAAGAACAAAGTTATTTTCTTTCGGGTTTTGCTTTGTGTGGATCAGTGATGCCCAACCTTTTTCGGCCTGCGGGCCATACACATTTCCGACATGTGCGTCACCGGCCGCTTCACCGCAAAAATACAAAAAAAAAAAAAAAAAAAAATAGAGCAGATACCATTTTTATTAGAAACAAATTGTACTTACCATTAATTATGTAGTAATTAATGGGATATTTGAAGTTGTTTACCCGAAACCAACTTCTGAATGTCCGGCTGCATCGTAGAGACACCAAGTCGGAGCACTGAATCGAAATGTTCGTCCATCAAAACAAAGATTGAGAAACGCCACTACATAGGGACAAATAGTTCTTCCTTTTTTTCGTTTTTTTATGTCTTTTTTATTACTAACATGCCGATTTCTTGCACTGTGGGCAGAAGTTTCGCGGGCCGGATGGCACCGGGTCGCGGGCCAGATATGGCCCGCGGGCCGTAGGTTGGGCATCCCTGGTGTGGATGAATCAGGTAGTACAAAATGTAAGTTTATTTATAGGTAAGTTAGAGAATGACAAGTTCTGTGCAGATGACAACAGGGCCGGAGCGGAGTAGATAATTATAGGTGGGCGACGATCAGAGGAAACGGACGACAGGCCACCTTGACTTATGGAGGCGATCAAGGCCCAGGGTCGGGGGTTTAAGATGGAGTAGTTACGGGAATAGCGCAGTAGACAGTAGTTCCCTTAGTGCTAGAGCGATAGCGTCAGGGCCGGGTGGATTTGGTGGTGAGTCACTTGTTCTATTAGTATATAGTTTTGAGTAGATGTGTAGTCGGGGCTTTTTCCCTGGTGTTCCAGCAGACACGTCACTCTCTGAGTGATCTTTCAGTGGCAGGCAGCAGGACTGAGAGAGGGAAGCCCGTTCCGTTCAGAACGTATCACTCACTACCTGCTGGCACTTGCGGTCTGGTTGTGTAGATAGGAGAGTGTGTGGTGTAACTAAGAGGCCGATTCTCCCGAACGACAAGCGAGGGAGTTAACTTCGTCCGGCAGTAATACGTGCGAGGCAGCGGCTGGTAGACCCCATCGTGCCACCGGTACAGTTGTGGTCGTCTCCAGAGAACAGCAGAAAAGTTATTTCCACCTTTGACAATCGTCGCTGCAGTCCTTTGGCGAGGGCAACTGTTGTGGGGCAGCAGCAGGAAATCTATGAGTAGGCAGAGTATTTGCAGCCAGTTGTACTCACCTTCAAGAACAAAGGGCAAGGTAGTCGAGATGTGCGAACAGTGCCAACGAACAGGGACAGTTCGTGTTCGAGGAGGACCTACTATATTCCAAGACTGTGAATTGTGGGTCAGGGACGGACCGCGTGTCCGGACATATGTGCAGATACTGACGTAAGACCAAATTATCTCCTAAATCCATTATTCTGTAATTGATTTCATGTCAACCTAATTTGCTTTTCTGTTTTAATTATAATTATATAATTTGTACAACTGTCTTGTCAGTTGTGGTTGCGCGCGCGGGTGAGTGTGACTGTTAGTACGCGTGCGGATGTGTGAACAGGCGGTTGACTGAGTGTGAGGGAGAAAGTCGGGTGGAGCGAGCCGGCTAAAGTGACCCCTTTCCCTTCGGGTGGTAATACCATCCCTCTGCCCCACCTCGTTTCATCACAATTATTTTCAATATAAAAGACACACTACAGATGACAGTTTTAAAATAAGTTTGCTATTGGCTTCAACAAATGAAAAAGTTGTAAAGAATTTGGCATTGTATCTTTTGTATGCGTTTCAATTCAGAAAGTTTACAGTGGAAGATTAATCATTGTGTCTAAGTAATTGTTTTCGTATTTTTAAAATGTAATATTGTAATATTGTATTATCATTGTCGTTTGCTCTCCCTCGTATGAGGCAATGGCCCTTGAATGAATAAAAACAATCACAATCATTCGCTGTGTATCACTGTATGTGTTTACTTATATCTCAGTATGCATTTTGTAGGAGCGCCATTATTGAAATGGCTATGATTGTTCTTTGTTATACCATTCATTTTAAATACATAAATCAAAACAAATAAACAGATCTAATAACAATCTACCAAAAGCATTGATTTCTACATCATCAAATTTTCTACAAGGTTGTAATATCTCATCCACAAGGTTCTTTCTGGTAGATGTTTTACTTGCATAACTTTCTTTTAAACATCCTCATGTACTTGAACACTGGCTGTTCTTTGCGTTCTTATCTTCACATAACAAAATATAGGGTCGGCATCCATAATGGGACAGCTTTATAGGAGACATAAAATAAAACTGAGGTAGGCATAGTACTATAGGCTGTCACTTACTTAAAATGTCCCAATTTTGAAGCCTGCTTTGTACACCTTCAATGTTCAAGCACACACACACTTAAACGAGCAGCTGTTTACGGTTTCCTCACATACCATGGCTTGCTAGGTTGGTTGGTTTGGATTATTTAGTAAAAAAAAGTGTTTCCAGCTTAAGATGATTTCGCACTATGGGGGAGAGGGAGGGAGGAAGAAACCGAGGAAACCCATGACGCCCAGCCCTGCGGACAGGTGTCACATACAGCCTCGAGACGAGAGCTAAACCCTGAGAAAGGAACTGCAGTAATCGAGCCTAGAAAGAACAAACGCACAAAGGATAGTTTTGGTAGAACATGTGGATAGATTGTGATGGATGGCGTTGATCTTACGTAGCTCATAATAGGCAGACTGACAGACAGCTGTAACTTGTCCATCAAGGGTTATGCCAGCAGTGACAATAAATCCCATATTCTTGACGAACGACGTAAAGGTGAGGTTGATGTCGCCCACCTTGACGTACTTGGGCAGACTGACGAGCGATGTTTTATGTCGTCTTCTCGAGCATATAAGGGCTTCCGTATTATCATCGCTGATCGAGTTTCAGTTTGTTTTTGAACTGTCCAATCTTTGACATCACTAATAAGACTTCTAATTAAAGTGCTAGTAGAAGAGTAAAAGTCAGCCAGCGGAGTGGAGCAGTACAGTTGTGTGTCGTCATCATATGATTGATGGGAAACATCGTGAGAGTGGATGCATGATGAAAGCGGTTTTGTGTATAAAATGAACTGCATGGGCCCGACTACTCATCCTTGGGGAACCCAAATAGAAAGCAGAAAGGGCGAGATGTTAGACTGTCGACGAACACAGTCTGGGTCCTATCAGTGAGATAGGAGCTGAACCATGCCAATGCAGGTCCAGAAATTCCATAGAGGGTGTGACATCTTTGAAGAAGCAGAGAGTGGTCGATAGGGTCGAATGCAGCAGACAGGTCCAGTAGAGTTAAGGCAGAAGCATCATCACTATCGAGGACAGATAATATGTCTGTGGTTACTTTGATGAGAGTAGTTTGGGTGCTGTTTAACTGTCTAATGTGCCGGCTGAGCTTGTGGGGGATAAGAAGGTAAGTAAGCCCAGACCTGTATCAGAACTACTCCGCCATGTTCTTAGAGATAAAAGACAAGCATGCAGGTACATAGAATTGGTGGCTCGATTAAAGTTGATATAACTCGGCAGTACATGCCTGTTTTTACGTAGAATTGTAGACACTTTAAAAAGTTTATGCCTGTTAAACAATGTCTAAAGGTCACTTTGGGCTGTCTCAGTAACTGTGGATCAGGTGTATAAAACACCATTTATGCTGCTCTTGTCCTTCAGTGGTAAACTGCTGTGAAAACAGATGAGCGAGTAGAACAGCACACTCTGTATATGGGATTTATAAAATAATTGAAGATATCTCTGGAAGACTGAGAAGGGCCAGATTTCAGAGGAAGAAGAGGTGTTGTTGAGCCTTCTTCACGATATCTCGAGTGTTTCAGCAAAGTCTACTGTCGACGATGGTGCCCATTGTCGCGTGTCGCATGCTGACTCAGCCTGTTGCGTCAATGAAGTTTGACGTAATTTG
>SRHC01003414.1:121796-296605 GCA_004794325.1 Pomacea maculata | reverse complement strand
TGTAGATATTGAGATTCCAATTGTAAACATACATTATATACTGGGAAAATAATTTACGATTACAAGTACAAGGGGCCCGGAGAGGTCGTCTGTCCCGGGGCCCGGGCTGGCTCTCTGCGGCCCTGGGGTCTACACCAACGTATGCACATCCTCGGATGTTAAAGGGAGATCAGTCGGCTGTGTGTATGATATCTGCAGCTACCTCCCTTGATTTTTTGGGGGGGAGGGAGGCGATGCTGTATCTTTATCTCATCGTCGAGGCTCTGTTAGTCGCGACTTAACTGATACATTAATGTAAGGGAATGATAAAATTTTCGCATTGCCCTCTTTTATTTATGCATAGTCGCGGCTCAGGATGTTTATGCCACCTGGTGTACACTTTTCATCACCATCTTGTACAGCATCGGTTCTTTGTAAACCTGAAATGCTTTTCAGCCTATTAACTGTGTCTGTGTCATGGGAATTGAAATTTATTAATTTTTGTAAATTTTCAAATTTATTTAGCAACGTGTATATTTATTTCACAGTTGATGATCTCCCGGAATTTTTTTTTTTCTTCTTTTCCAGTGTAACAGCTGCATGCCTTCTGTAGGCATTATAGGTGTCAGGTTTATCTTGAGAAATACTGTCACCAAAATTCACCTTGAGTTACGGAAATAATGATTACTGCATGTGGACTATAGATGGGCCTTTTAGCACTAACAAACAGGATTGTCAGTGGATGACTTTACTAGCTGAATAATCCATAAATAAACATTCTCATAGAAGAAACAGACTTTGCCTCACTCAATAATTTAAGTCCATTAAAATGTATATCATAATATACATGTTGACAGTTTCTGTTTTTGTTTGTAGGCAAATATTATTGACAGAATAAGGCATAGATGAAGTTACCATCCATGATGAAAGAAAAAATCTTGTTTCAGAGTCATGACATTGGAGTGATGATCTGAAAATCACATAGAAAGGCTGCCGTTTGTTAGAAACCCTACTGACTTCATGGTGATCTACATCTACTCGAGTAGAATGCTGTTTGGTATTGGCTTCAGTTCAGCTAGACTGCAGGTGAAGCTGGTGGTGTGTAGTGCATGGAACCGTGCTTCATCAAACAGCATACCAACAGGCAAGAATACTATATACCAACATGTGAATGCATAGTGCTTGTTGTGACTTTTAAAGTTCTAGCCACAGGTGGAACAGTGTCTTCTGTCATTTTCTTTGAGTTTCACCTAATATATATCAAGTGTACACATACACATCAGATGAAGTATTCCTGCTGAAACACTACAAAGATGATAACAGATTGTAAATGTCTATGTCACACTGTGGTAAAATATAACCCATATTATGGTGAAAAGATAACACATTACAAAAAAGGATACATAGATGTGGTTTTAACAAAATTATGTATTTTTATTTAATTTATAAACATTCATTTTCCATTAAACATGTTATAGGCTTAACACATTCTATGTTTGAACAGTTCACATCATTGCAATATAACATATATAACAATATAACAGACATATAAGCAGAGGCGGCGTTAGGGGGTGGCAAATGGGGCGGCCTCCCCAGGCCCCGCTCTCGAAGGGGCCCCGCGCTTCAGCCCCTATGTCATCTTTATGACTTATTGCTAGCTGTGTTAAACAAGTTGTGACCAAAAAATTGACGTTCAGAAAACACTTCGAAGTTTTAATTAAGCAAATTATTGAACCCATGTCTTCATGTTAAACCCGACAATAACATCAAGCAGTTTATTAAGTTATCGTCACCATATTATTTCGCTTTAAGAAAAAGCCGTTACTGTCACAAACGGTGGGGAAGGTTACAAACAATTAAAACACTAAATTCGTGCGTTATCTGGCGAAATTGATCCAGCCTATCTAACTGTATATAAATCAGTGCTTCCGGCATCATATCAATAGGGATGTTGATACATGTACTCCATTACCCAGGCCCCGCGCGGATGGTCGGCCCCAGGCCCCGCGTTTTCTTAACGGTTCCTAACGCCGCCTCTGCATATAAGGTAACATATGTCAACATGTAGGCATAAAATGCACTATTTTAGCTGAAAATATATACTAAGGTTTGTGTCTCTGCACACTTCTTTTCAACAAGATAGCTTCATTTTCTTTTTTGTATGATCTTGGGTACAGACTATTGGGAAGATCATCCCTGAAACATGCCAGGTGATAACTGCTGCTCTTAAAAATCAATATTTGAAGGTGGGTAATGTTTTCATCATATAGACCTTTGCTGAACAGCAATAAGAAGTGAACACTATGAAATGATCTGATCTTTATGAAAACTTCTCAATTCTAGTTTCTGACTCGACCTGAGAACTCACAAGTACTAATCTTAGTTTTATTTCTAATGCAAGTCCTCATGGGGTGGAACATAATGTTGTGTATGGTATGTATATATACTATACATATGTATATATGTATGTATCTCCTAGTCCATAGTTGTATGAATATTGTGTATAGTATGTGTGTGTGTATTCTAGTCAGTAGTTAAATGTTTTATGAATATTGTGTATAATATATATGTGTGCATGCACACACATTCAAGTCCATAGTTGTATGAATATTGTGTATAGTATGTGTGTGTGTGTATAGTCTAGTATGTAGTTGTTAGATGAACAGTTTTACTTATGACAAGTATATCGACTACCTATTAAAACAAAAATAAGTAGGACACCATCGATTGTACTCACAATCACTTCAGTTGAGAAATAAGCTAAGAATTTCACCAAGAGGAAGATAGCTTAATGATGGCCAAGCATTTAAAAACCATCACTACTCCCACCACAGACTACCTGGCAGTAGCTGTGATTGCTGTGCTGATATGTCTTTTACCAGGATGAAAAAAGGTCAAATCCAGTGCAAGTCTTGTGGCCTGGAACAGCTGACTTGTACAAGGGGTGCAGACACTGCTGCCTTAGCAAAGGTCAAACAGTCATAGAATTTGTTTACTTTTTTATCATTTCTCTGTTCAACATCAACATCTTTCACTTCATTTTATGATATTCTCTCTTTACTATGCTTTTGACCAAACCACTTATTTCAGCAGTACTTTTTCAACAACAGCAACAAAAAATGGCCCATGATGATTGTTCAGAAGGCTGCTACTCAACCTGTAAACTGCTGCTGAATGGAAGTCACCCTTGTTATATGGGAATACATTTGGATATACTAGTGTTTCAAATACCAGCACTTCTAATGAATTGCTCTGTTCATAAAGGCTGCATGCATGCACTGCATATGTGACAGCACAGCAGAAGTAAGCATCATTTTATTCAGATTAAAAATGTACACGCAAACTTTGATTATTTTTGTTTTTTGCTTTGGGGATTTTTTGTTTTGATTTTACCAATACTTTATTTTCCATTTAGGCTATTATAATTCTTTTAATTACAATATTCTATCCTTAAAGTTAAAATCAAGTAATGGCATGCATTAAAAGACAGTTGAGAATAAGAATAAAGTTTCATTGTGAAAGGCTTTTGATATCTGGTCTTAATATTTGTCTGATTCGTGTATTAGCTCTGCATCCCATTTCACAGGGAAAAGAACTGATTTTTTTTTAATCCAACCATGCATATTCTAAAAGAAAAATCTTGTTTTTCAAAACAGCGGCACACCATGTGGGGTGTTGGCCAATACCAGCCACTTAACAAGTGCCTGAGCAGGCTGCTCTGGATCTCATGCATAATACAGAACCAACAACTTTATGTGAAATAAGATTGCCACACTCATAGGACACCAGGAACCTCTACTTTCAGCAGTCAAGTGATATAAGCTGGTCTTCTTTGGTCATATGACCTGGCATGGCACCTTGAAGGGTAGTCGATGCTGTGGTGGCCTGAGAAAGAACTGTCTTACAAATGTCAAAGACTGGATTGGCTGTCCTGTGCAGGACCTGCTTACTATCGTCCACAATAGGCAAGAGTGGCAGGTCCTGTCAACTGCCATGTCTGTCCTTGTGCTTCCCCAATGACAGATGCTGGTCAAGGGACTGACTTGACTGATCAACTGCTTCCAAACCAAGGCAGTTGCCTCCCCTGCCCTATAATTTTCACCACATCTCAAGTAAGGCAGTTCATCTTGTCATGGTAAACAATAGCCAGGATATAATTCTGGTATTGCATGCAAACAATTGTGAGCATATAAATCTAGTAAGGTGGTCAGATATTATTAAACAATATACTTATAGTCCAGCATGTAAAAAAATGTATTTATTGATATTGTGCTTAGTATTCATAGTTTTTACAAATTGATCAATAAATAACAAGTGAGTTAAATAACTGTAAATAAATAGAACCAAGTTAAATAGCTATGAATAGTAACAAGTGAGTCAAATAACTTTAAATACAGAGTTTTTAAAACCACTAAATAAATACAACTGAGATGAACAATTTTTTGAAGCTTTAAAAGCCCTCTCCTTAACAGGTCATAAATCATGTAAAGGATGACAGATGCTAACAGCAGAAAAAAGGTTTAAGCAAATGTGTACAAGGGACAGATTAATATATCACGATCAAAAAGTTTATAAACATGAGAAATTGAACTGTTTCTTACTTGCATGTTAGTTCTTTTTCTCTATATGTTATGTAAATCCATGTAAAAATGATCAAAATAATTTATAGAGCCATATCACTTGATAATTAAATTATGTGTTTTGTAAATTTTAAAGTTTTGTAAATTGTTTTCTTCTCTTCCCATTTATGGTCACAGCATTAAAATATAGAAAGGAAATATGTAATGATAGTTAAGCTATTAGAACATACTGTTTAAATTTTAAATACCTTTAGAAGATTTTTTTTTTATTTTGCTTCCAGAATTTCGTCCTTCAGTTTGTGTCTGTGTGAGAGTCAAAAATCTCCTTTAAATAAAGACAGCTGTATCAGCCCTTTCAACTGTCAACCCTTCCATCCAGCTTATCTCCCTTTCACCAATGATGCCACATCAGCCACTCCCTGTTCTGTCTGGGTATACAGAGTGTTTATTTGCTTTTAACAATTGACTTCTGACCTTTGATATTTGCCATGTGCAAACTTTTGATGATCAGCAATTGTGCAATTTTGAACTATGATACATGCGGGTGTGAATTGTGATTGTATGGGAGTGTGCTTGGTGAGGATTTGTATGGTGGTCATGACTGGGGAATGATGTGATTTTTTTATTTTGTTGTGTTATGTGGTTTTTGATTAATAATTAGTTATAACTGTGTGAGCTGCTTCCTAATTGCCCCCTGAAACAAATTAAAGTTGTATGACATCAAATTCTTATTCTCTCATATGATCACTGTGTCGTGTCTGAAGACCTGATGCTGTCATAAATTGAGACTATTTTTTAGGTCCTCATATGTTCTCCAGTTTAGTGGACATGTCAGGGGCTTGGGTCAAAGCTTGTTCAAAAGAAGACATGTCTGAAGTACCTGTACAGAAGACCTCCTGTGAATTCTGCAATACACATTTTTCTGTATTTCAGAAAGACACTCTTTTCTCATATTCCATTCATGGAGGCTGATGTGATTTGATGAAGTTATCTTTTTTGCAGTTGCTATGGAACCATCATTTTTTTATTAAATGCTTGTGTTTTTCCATACAGATGCTTCAAAACACAACAACACGGCGCTTGTAATTGGTACAACAGGTGACCTCATGACATTTGCACCTCTCGGTGATTATTGTTGTTCTGGCTCAGTGAGTTTTTAAACTGAATAATAAGGCATCTATGCATGATTTTTGGTTAATGTTATGACTTATTATTCTGACTGTATTTTTCTTGTGTTGAATTCACTCATGGAGCATTTATCCTTTCTGTAATGCTATTTTAAAAATGTGTAATATTTTCTTAAGTTGTTTAAATGCTCATGTCCCAGGTCACAAAGATAGATTTTGTCAAAGCCTACTGTAAATGATACTGTCAAAAGGCTAACACGGCAAGTCACAGTACTCACTGTCACTTGCACTTCTTCTGCTTACCTCCAGTAGAAACAATTTCAATGACTAGAAATATATCGAGACAGTTAGCTGTAAAAGTAAACTGTTTTTTGCATAAAAATATATTTACTTGTGTCCTATAAGTGATTTTCCTGCACCATTCGTCAACTTTTGTCCAAAATATAATCACCTAGTTTATGTTAGAAATGACATGCATTTTACATTTACTGCATCATTCCCACATAGACAATGATAATCATTATCTCAAGCAGGCCTGATGAGAGGAAATAGCAGGGAGGGAGGGTGTTCTCTGGCCTGCAGCCATGGAGGAATCTGGACTTGGTTAGTCATGGGTTTGTTAGGTTTTTTTTTTCTTTTAAACAAAAAGTCATCACAAGGAAACAATAAACAAAACTTCAAAGAATGTTATAAAGTGTAGGCTTCATCTCTGCTAGAGTTAATGCTACATCAAATAATTGTACCCAAGTCTGTGACAACTGCGAACATCACACATGTATTAGATGAAGGATATAAACCTTGTGTTGTCTTTAATCTTTGGTTCTTTTAATCTGTTAAGTTTTTCAGGGTTTCACTGGTGACATTTTCCTATAGAAAGGGTGTGAATAGTTTGATCTTTTTCTCTCATTTACTGACCACTCACATGTACAAAGCTCTAAAATGCTCCTCATGTGAGTTGTTGATTCTAGTTGTGTACACATTTCCTAACGTTTGCTGTTTGTATTAAATTACTAAATAAAATGTAGATATTTTTAGTCAAATTATAATTTGTAGGCATACTGTAATACGGTGGAAACATAAACAACTACAATTAATGATAATGATGTTGTTCTTGTTTACCTAATTTTTTGCTATCACACTTGGAGGCCAGCTTTTGAGATAAAACTTGTGGTCATCATGCAGTTTAACAGTGTTGCCTGTGCCTATCAGCTATATACTGGGATAGGCAAAGGTCACAAATATTCAGTGATTCTACAACTGTTTTTTAAGACAAGCATCCATTCTTATTATGTTTGTGTGTTTTTCTTTCAGTAAAGTGCTTTGAGCCCGCCTTAAGTGGTGGAAAAAGGGGCCATACAAATGAATTTATTATTATCATTATTATTATTATTTAGCCGACAGAGCAAAAAAAAAAACCCTCAAATATTACAATCTGAAGACCACTTTGTTTTAAAGATTTTGAATGAATCATTAATCAAGAATGTATCATGTTCTATGTCAAAAGTATATGTTGAGGTTAAAGTAGATATGGGAAGTGTGAAAGGAGGTATGGAAAAGTGTCTGAAACTTTGTTTATTTACATTTGTATAAACTCATAATTTTTTTGTTGTCTTTCCTAACACTGTAGCTGGGTTTTTCCCTTCTCTTAGCATTTCAGAAAACCTAAGAACAGGTACTGAAAAAGTAAGGTCAAGGATGCACCAAATATTCTATATGTACATGTATACATAGCACATTTTACCAGAATATACACCTGTCAATGACCTCTTCTAAATCAATGTGGTCCATGTCATGATTTTTCCACTCAGGTGTTCTTTTTGTAAAATTGGTCTAAGATGTTTTATTTCTTACTAATTATAATAGCAGTTTCTTGGTTAATTTTAACATTTATTTCCTTCGTCAGTTTGGCAAGTTTTTATTCATTGCAAAATATTGGTAAACATTTTTGTCATGACATTTAATTTTCATCTGTCATGATCTGAAAACAGCATGCAGCTAAATCTGAGTTTTCTTTCCTTATAATGTTCACACATACGGTTAATGAGATTTGTAATCCTAGTTTAACAATTTTTCAGCTGCACTTATTAAGATACAGATCCATATATTGTGACAAAGGAGTTGCTTGAGATGTTGCCTGCATTTGGTAACTTCATATTTTATCTTCTTCCTTTATTTATCCATGTTTATGCAGTAGTTAAATCGTGCAAAACTTTTCATTTTAACTATTATATTAAAAGCTTAATTTCACTTGTTTAATTTTAACTTTTTAACCATCTGTAAGGCATTTAGAATCACATTGTAAAATAAAGATAATAATGTCACTGATGCTCCAATGGTCACATCATATGACTTAGATACTCTTAAAATTATCTTCAAAATATATAATGTTGCAAACATATATAACTCCAAAAAACTAGTATCGTTACTAGTTAGTGTATGTACTCATATATATAACCTACTCAAGTGTGGGACTAAAGGTAAATGTTAAGGTGTGACCATCAATAACAAATTAAGTCTAGCAAGTTGCAACCACTCAGCTTGTGTTTTATTTAATAATGATAATAATCTGAGCAAATTCTTTAATTCTATATTAAAGCAAATGAAAAATACGCTATTTATCATTTGTTGGTGTTTTTAAGTATAGAAAATTATGCTTGTATTATGAATAATATGAAGATTTTCAATTTCTCCCATGGGTCGCCTGACGCTATGAGTTGTCTCCCCTTAGACCGCGGGCGGCTGAAGCTTCCTCCGAAACTGCGGCTACACCAGCAACTGCACCACTGCTGCCCCACATATGTCAGCATACATTAGGGCACTTCCTCTCTCTGCCACTGCCAGTCTTTTCTGTGTATTGTTCAGTTTCAAATAAGAAACATTTGAATGGCTCTTATTTTTGGTTTAGTTCTACTGCGAAAAAACTAAAATGTGTTTACATATATGTGTATATATGTAGTATGTGGTTGGGCTTGTGAGCAACAGAAAATTAATGTCCTGGCTTGGACTTACTCTGACAGACAATAAAGTTTTGATTTGATTCTGATTTGATTTGATGTCTATTGTCGACCATCTGAAAATCTTGCTGGAAAATGGCAGTTGATTAGAAAAAAAAGGTATCTTTATAATCCGCTGTGAATCAAAGGTATTCTTAGAAAACCTTAGCAGACAACAACAGCTGTGAGAGATTACACCCATGTGCAACTGCGATTTGCTGTGAAATTATTTCACCCCGGATCATCTGCATGGTGTCGTGAGAGTGAAGACACGAGATGACCCCGGGTGAATTCTTGGAGAGAATGTTGGAATGCTGAGAATGACTAGGCAAATCTGAAAGTGCCCTCGACATTCAACACTCTTTGGAAAAAAAAAAAAAAACAGAAAAGCTTCGTCTGCCAAAGATCGCAGAACGTATTCATCGAATCAGTTTCATCTATGACTACTCCACACTCGCAAACGCAGCAACTAGAAACGAATGTCTCGCTCGTCAATCTGTTGTCGGTGAGAGCTCAATTAGAGTGTTGGGGATCATTGTTAATTAAACTAACGGTGAAGACAAATTATGAAGTCAATGAAGCTGGACGGGTAGCTCTGGGAAGAGGGTGGGGGAGGACTATTGATGTAAAGCAGTGTTGCAGCCAACAGAAGTCGTCGCCACCGAGTGAGGAGTGACGTGGTGGTGCTGACGACGAGGGCGCGACTGCATGCGGTGCGGCAAATCAGGCGGAGCGCGGCAGCGGAGCGGAACTCGCCACTTGATGGATTGCTCATGGGCTTGTAAATGGCTGCCGTGTGCTGCAAGATGTTTGCCCCGAGACTGGCGCCTGCCATTTCGCTTGGCGATGTTAATGGTGTAGAACAGCGCGGCGAGCGACCCCCGTGTTTGTGTGTGTGTGGAGCTCGTCTGACCGGCGATGTAAAGGTTTCTACGTAGGAAAACAGGAAACTGTTTAAAACCAACTATACTGGCTCATACCTGGCCCCTACCACCGAGAATGGGCCTTCGCT
The DNA here is from genome assembly GCA_004794325.1 of Pomacea maculata. Lineage (NCBI taxonomy): Eukaryota > Metazoa > Mollusca > Gastropoda > Architaenioglossa > Ampullariidae > Pomacea > Pomacea maculata. The sequence continues at coordinate 286,914 of SRHC01003414.1, read as the reverse complement.
GCTGTTGCTGTTGTCGACACAAGAGTTGAAGATTTAGAAAGATGTCACACCAAGAGGCTATAACCCACTCACAATCTATGTTGTCTACCTCAGTCTGTCTAAAGACACGGAATAACAACACGCCAATACACTGAGGTCATGGTATGAGAGAAAGGTGCTTTTGCCCCACTTTATTCATAGGTGCATTAATTTCACAGACCCAAATGGTTTCGCCTGTGTCCCCAGCTTGAAATATTCTGTTGAAACATTGGCTAGTGTCGACTGCTTAAAACAGCCACCGGTGGTGCACGTGTTTATTGTATTTATTATCCTTGCAGGCACGCAACCTCAGGGGAAAACAAAGTAGTAAACAAAATACGGAACTCAGTTGAGGCTCCTTGACTGAAATGAGTACACTTTAACCCCTTCAACGCGGATCTATTGAAGGGCAAATCCGGTATCAACAGCCGCGGTAATAACAGTCTAATGGTGTATCTTAAAATTGTTGCGATTAAAAAGCTCTTAGTTGTTTCCGGAGGCATCTGTATTGCCAAAGTATTTATTCAGATAAAACTGCGCAAGCAGACTCGCCAGCCTGGACAATGGTTCGCTGAGTATTGCAACAGACCCTGGGTTCCGTTTTGCTGGTTGGGGGAACATGAGGTATTGATTGGACGACTGCATCCCCCGGAACACGGGGGCGGCCCTGTGGCACAACAGTTAGCCTGTCACCAATACACTGAAGGCTGGCTGTCCTGGATTCAGCTCTCGTCTCGGGCACGAGTTCTGTCTCTGCGTGTGGCATCTGTTTACAAGGCTGGCTGCCTTGCCATGATATGGCCTTAGCTGCTGGTCCGGCGTAAAACACCAATTGCACCCCTTAGCTCCCGGAACAGGGGGCAATGATAAGACTGAGACATTCATAACTTTATTTGATGGAGACTCCTATCCCATACAACACTACCCTAATCAGTAGATAACGGTCCCACTGCCTTGTCAACAATCTTGGAAAAGATAATTGGTAAGTAAACCCATACATGTAATCAGGATGCGAACACGGTTTCTGGGTGAAAGATTTCCACGATGAAAGTACCCGCCAGGGACCAGTGTCCACTATGGAGCCAATAAGGTATACAATGCACTTTATGGAGACAGTTATCGCACTCAGAGAAGGAACCTCCACTGGCACGTGGCATGTCCGCACCAATGGGCCCATGAGCTCAAATGCTACAAGTGGGATGTCATGGGCTTGGCAGAGATCAGATGGACGGGCTTTGGAATGTTAACAAGCAGACAGTGATTTTGAAACAGGAAATTAAATTATAAATTATAGTTAGCACAGGAAGTAATCAGCACACTAAACCTGTACACTCCCTCTCACGCACCATGAGACAACAGAAAAACAAGCTTGGTATATTCCTTTGCAGTCGACTGACTTGCTTTTAAAGACGTTTACATGCGCATATGAAATGGCAGACAAAAAGTCTTAATATATCTTAAATTTACATAAAAAATTCTCCCAACCCATTTACAAGTACACCTACACTTGACTCAGACCTCGTGCTGTGATGCCCCTCACTTCCTGCTCCTGTGTGTCATGCTGTAGCTCTCGTGGGCCCACATCTTGGCCACTTGATCCAGTCTTTAGAGATCGCTGAAAAAATGTTAAAAAATCATGCTGATCACACTGTACAATAATCAAAACACATCATGGACTCAAAAAAACACATAGGCAACCAGAAAACACCTAAATACTTATTTCTTCTTGATTTAATAAAGTGTCACATTGCAATATTGGCATCCACAGAAGAAAACCAAAACAAGAAGAAAACAATTCAATTAATAGGTTCATTTATCTGTTATTCGAACACTATCGATAGCTATCTTTTTATTCTGTAGTTGCCAAAATGCCTTCAAAGATAAATGCCAACAATATTCATTGTTGCAAACATAACTAATGCTTCTAACTAGAGGGAACTAACACCTTAAACCACACTCAGTGATTTTCGTTCCATGTTTATTTCTATGTTTATTTACAAGTTTTCTTTGTAGAAACTGAATCATGTGACCTTTCGTCATCTACTGCAAAGGTGTGTGTGGTTTCTTTTAATTAACAGAGTACATTCAAAGATTTAGTCATCTAAACCGCTTGTAACTGTGCTTACTTCGCAATATAAAAATAATAATTAAAAACATTAGCAGTCAAAAATGACAGAATTGTATCACGTGATCCAGTCGATCATTCCGTATCGCAGTCATCGACTGACTCGGTCATCGACGGACGTGTGTTCCTTCACATGAGACGTTTCGACCACGCAGTACATTTTCGAAGTTCGCATTTATTCATAATTAGTCTGTGGGTACTATATTAGTATATAGCATTCTATTAGTATATAACACCACACATACAAACACAAAGAAGAAAGCAGCCTTGCCATGTATACAGCTGACATTTTATGGAGCTGCATGACAACAGTCCTCTACTCCGCCAAAGTCTTCAACGGCTGATCCCGGTGTTAAACACTGTCCTGGCGTGCGAGCGAAATGTATCGAAATACTTCACATCTCGCCATAAATCAAAGGAACATTTCTACCTTGTGTGCCTACCTGAGAGGTGAAAGTCTATCTTGAGTAAAAGATGATCATGACACCAGCCTCGGGTAAGTGCATGACGACCCTCCGCAACGAGTTACCTGTAGCTTGATTCACTTTGCACAGCTCCCTCCGTTGCCCCCCACAGCTGTCCAATCAAAGGCCGCCGACGGTGCTGCCACCAGGTTGTGTGTGTGTTTTTTTTAAGCCTGCAAGTGCATACCCTGCCCTCCACCTGACTGACAAACGTGTCAAGCCCGAGGACAAACGATAGAGGTATACCCGGGATTACTTCATGTTTTCATCCTCACACAGCGGGGTGGCCTCTACCTCTACCCTCACACACACACACTCTGGTAGACATACTTGCACGATGCGCATGATTTACAAGAAATTGTTTTTCATGCATGTATTTGCTTGTCACATACATGACACACACGGGGGTACTTGACCTGCAGACATGACATAAAATTACATACCTTCACATGTACATGGGGGTAGTGTTGAGTGGCAGCAGAATGTGTGTTATTTCGAAACCCCACCATACCGGCTGTCTACGTCGGTCACCCTTGACCTCAGCAGGACGCGTTTTGTCACTCGCGCCAGGTAAACATTATCTCGTCAGCAATTACGACCAGCACATAACAGTTTCCGTGCCAAGAGGCCATTTGCCGCCAGAGACCCATGTCACCCCGTGGACACAGTAACGAGCACGTGATGTCATGACGGCAGCGAGAGCGAGGCTGCATCTTGCTACCCGTTTGTACGTATGTCTTGTTGTACCAGGCGAGCATGGAGGTGGAACTTCTTGTGTGGATGCTGATACTTTCGCACTGTCCCTCGTAAGGGTGGAGGGACAAGGCTGTAATTATCAGGGTTTTTTTTTTAATCGGCCATCAAGAGAGATGAGATTTTGGGTGACCAGCAGATGACATTCGATTCACCCATGTACCCCAACAGAGTTGGACGGAGGTGGACGGAGGGAGTTTACAAGACCTGAGCCTTATTTTAACCGATGCAAAAATATTTAAAAAATAATTCCTGCCACCCGGTTCATTAAAGGCACACAGCTCCACGCCCAACTCCACTCTGTTCACTCTGCTCAGCTCCATTCCACTCTGTTCAGTGGGATCGAACCCAATAGCTCTCTTCAAACAACTTGCTAACTTTTCTGCAGTGTCATCTCAGTACCACCAACCACAACCTTAAATGCGCAGTCACGACTGAACGACGTGCGAATGACAGCAAGAACAAATGATTCGTCCTACTTTCATCCAAAATAAATTCTTCACACCATTAAACGAATCGACCTTCTCGTCATCAGCTTCTACGCACTTCATCTTTATCACCCTGAAAAAAATTCATTAAAAAGAAAACTGATGCAATTAAACACCACCGTTACACAGAAAAGATCACGTGACTCGCGTAATATAAACGTCACCACACTAATTTCCATAGCGCTGCGCAGCATTGACACACTGATTGCGACTCTCACCCCAACACACACACCCCTCATCTCTAATGTTGGACGAGACCTTTAACTCGCTTGATGGTGATGAATGACAACCTGAAGGTTAATATAGGATCGCAGCCACACAAGGACAGTGACGTCATGGCTTGACCTCTTGTCCCTGCAGGTGGATGTTTGAAGACTCTTATCTTATATAAGTTGTGGTCGCATTTAGGGGAAAAGAAACTGTGGACTTTTGAGAATTGGCTGGAACATACGAAAAACGCAGTTGGACATCATACAAGCGTATTGCTGTATTGAGAGACACGTAGAGTGCACGAGCCTGCCACCCCACACACTTGCTGCTGTTGCCGTGGTGTCTGGACCACTGGACCAACTGCTTCACAACTGAGCTTGAAAGTGTTGTCACGTGATTTATCTTACTAGCTACATTGTAGCTAACATGTGATTTATCTTACAAGCTGCACTGCTGCAAGGAGTCAGCACTCATGTTTCGCTAGTTGGGGTTGTAAACAAAGTTGATTGCACTTTTTCTAACAATGAGACCTCCGTGTTTTTACATTAGTCACTCAAACAGATGTATAACAACAGTTGATGCTTGAGTCAACAGTCCTGCCCAGGGCTCCGGCTGAATGACAGGTTAGCTTACAAATATCTGGCGACCCTCGTGTCATCACGGACGTGTGTAGGTGGACTGATGTTTCCCAACTCTCAGCCTCTTGCAAACTTCTCTGCTGCTAGTTCCGGCTCGCTTAAACCATGAATGCGACTAAACCGGAAGCTTTGTACACACCAGCCTCGTTCTAGTAGTTTAGTTGTTTTGTGTTCCTTAACGGACACACTTTTTCAGTAAACTTTAGTCGGGAAAGTTTGTAAATACAGGTTTGGTGGTGTGGTTGCACATATATGAAAAAGGAAGTACATTTTGGTCGACATGAGGGATCTTTTCAGAAGTGTACCCACTGACAGTTTTCTGGTTTTTATGATCACATGTGGGTGACATATTGGTATGCATTTTCAGGATAGTGTTTGTATTTCTATGAATAACAATATCTTATTGAGCTGTATTATTAATGATGCTTTTTGGGGTGCTGGACTACATTTAAAACATATTCCCTTCATTTGTTTGTCCCACTTACACTAAACACCTTCCTCTTATTTCTTCTACTTCATCCATGCGCTGCCTCCCCATCTTTTGAACACAGCTACAACTTTCAAGCATTGCTATGTTAGCATTGAATTTACATAACAAAGTATTTACACTTCATTAACATTACATATTTTGAAATTCTGCAGATTTTGTTTTGTTTTTGTTGTTTTTTTGTTTGTTTGTTTGTTTGTTTGTTTGTTTTTGCATATGGATAACACTGGGTGGACATGATATTGAGTGTAGCTGTAACTGATCACATATAATTTTTACTTCTGAACCCTTGTCAGTGTCTGGCACCATTAAAAGTCACATATTTTACTACCAATTTGTTTTCTTGGTGAATTTCTTTCGCTGTATTGTTCTTGATTCCCTCTGTTACAACTTATTTGAAGTTGTAATAAAAATTATGCTTATGCAAGAAAGTATTTCTTCAAGTCTGCTAAAGTCACACACCCTGTTTTACCCAATGTAAACATTGCTGAAGGAAAGCATTTATTAACCTTACACACTTTGTTATTGTTCTTATTTATTTATGTTATATTGACACTGATTGACTGTTCACACTGACAAGATGTCAGATTATCCTTTTCAGTGACAGAACACAGTCTTTTATTTTGAAAGCTATTTCACACATTGCTTGTAGTGTGAGCTCACGACTGGTGAGTGCAGACAGCGACAGTTTAATGGGTTAATTAGTGCTTGTCACCTTTTTGACAGATTCTGAGAGCACGGTGATTTAAACACTGCAAGTCTTCGACTGAAACATTGGCGTGTTGAACAAGAAAATTGTGTTGCCCTTGTGGACTAATACAGTTGCAGTGTGTTGTGCTGTAGGTCCTACTCAAGACCCTATGTCTTCGAAAGTATTTTTCTGTTACACAGTGTATATATATACAGCAACAAGAACAAGCAATGCGTCATCGTTCACCGACAACAAACGACTGTGTACATGGGTGTAAATATTACTATACAAACACTGTGGTCAGCTCTCCACATACAAACGATAACCGCTGATGGAGAGCAGGAGTTCCGTTGTTCTTGAGCACTGAGTAGTTTCTGTGTTGTGATATCAGTAGAGAAACATACAAATGGAGATTTGAACAGATGACGAAAACCATCTTCACTTAATTCCTCGTGTTTCTCTCTACAACTTCATATTAGATGAATTAATAATATGAAATTAGTCTTTTGAGTGTGATATGCCACCACTTGGGTAGGTCTTTACACACGGACACTGGCGAGAAGGCAAGACTGAGGATAGGATATACTTCCACCTCCACTCTTTATGGATAGTTCAGCTTTATAGGAGGCAGAAGTAAAGGTCAACCTTGACGATGATCAGTGAGTTGATGAAGACCGACTTTTCTGAAGTTGTAAAAGCAATACTTTCAGACATTTCTGCCCCTCACTTCAGTTCCTCCGTCACTAGACGTCTGATGTACCTTGCTCTACCTTATCGAAAGCATCGTTTACCTTTTCTCGAGATAGAAACGATGTCAGCAAGTCTATTATTTAAGTTTTATTTGACAGATGAACACATCAGTGTGCAAAAACCTTTGGCCAAGTCAATCTCTCTCGATCGCGAGCTCGCCCCCTCATCGTTACATGTTCACTTTATTCACTTCTCTACAATGCTACAACTGTCTTGCTTCTGATTACCTCCCGGGCCTGGCAGGTGTGCTAGTACAATTTACGTTGACAGAGGACCGTTCTTACCACAGACAGGGGAGAAATACGAACCAGAGGACGGCTTGAGTTTCGGGCTGTAATCGCCACGTTGTGTGTTAGAGACACTTTATGGCGCCCATTCCAGTAATTTACGGCCTCCAGGCTTCTCCCGGCTTAACGGCCATGCCACCGTCGCCCGCTGTCCACGAGGGGCAGGACTGTGGACAGACATCGTTCACAGCCTCCACCTCCAGCTCATTACTGGCGTCCAGTCCAGTCCAATTGTTTGTTTCGTTTCTAATAACCCTTGGACTGGAGTTGTCCGGGAGGTCAGGTCGTGGTCTCCACTCAGTCTTTCCGTGTTGCGCGGAGGATAAGTGGAGAAGAAGTCTCCGAGTCTCGTTCTAACAAGAACAAAAGAGAAAAAAAAAAAACCTCTGCTAGCTTCATATAAAACTTGGTTTAAAATAGCTGAACATGTGTCAGCTGCTGTCTCGAAAATCCTGGTTGTTGAAATTGTCTAGTAAAGTGACACATCAAGTGCCCTTAAAGGGGCAACTACCTTATCGAAATGACAATCTCCCCCAACTCTAAGTTTTTTTTTCCTCTTTTTTATTTTAGGGACTGTTATTATACTGTTTGAGATGTTTACGTCATATACATCACTATTTCCCAACTGAAATATCCTGACCTCCTGAACTAGCGATGACTTACTATGACGTCACAGGCAGGTAAATCTGAGGTCACGTGTTCAACGGTTTGTAACGTTACATGCCTGGCTAACGTGACGTTTGTTTATCTGGCGACAGCGTCTGACGCCCGAGGCCTCGGTGGTCCTCCTCACTCCCAGTGACATGGTGCAGCACTAGCCCGGGTGCTGACCCAGGTTGACTCCAGCGTCGTCGAAGACCGTATCGTGTCGCCCGGGTGTGCAGAGTTCGGCGATAAGAGGCGGCGCCAGTGGCTTTGAAGTCCGGCCTAATTGTGCGATCTGTCAGCCTAGACATGGCAGCCTTTTCAACACGACCGGCTCAATCTGTTTCCAAACACCTCCGGTCGTGCACGATTGATTGATAAGGTTTACGAGAATACTGCCCCCGCCTTTGATCTGCCGCGGTGGCTTCCACGCTGTCAGCGGCGGCAGACGCATTCCTATGTGTCTGGCGGCGCAGTCAGGCCGTTAGAAAAACTGGAAGCACAGCCAGCAACCCCCCAAGCCACCCGTAACACTCCACAGTATCTTAGTCAATGATAGCTAAAGTCTGCCCACCCGCCTTTGATTTTAAAGTCGGTTAATCCATCATCCCCCTAAACATCAGCTAGTAGCCAAACTGCAGCACCTAACAACCAAGGTTGCGTATCGGGCTTCGCACACCTTCCAACTGTCAAAAACAAAAAAAAAAAGTCCCTGACGCCCGCCGCCAGTAGTTCTACTTCCCTTCACCCAGCCTTTTCATCCAGTTGCCTATTTACAAAGTGTACATTAACGGCGCGTTGAGATATAAATCACCCATGATTGACGGTGGAGTCGTCAGAATGATTGATGGGCCGGACCCGGAGGTGTCGTCTGGCACGCAGCCAGCTAATCGGCCGTCTGATAGTTGATTGGTCTAAGAGTTAAGTGTGACATCTGTCCGTAAAAGCTAAGTGACAGCGAGCTGGCTCCGCCTTTCCCCTCCAACAGCCAATGAAAAGCAGAGATCGGCATTTATTTACGATTTCATTGGCAAACGCTGGAGCCGTTTCATCTCGGAGTAATTCACAAGTGTTGTCGGCTGGTGTTGTGTGTGTTGTCTAGTCGGGCGCCATGTTTCAATAAAACTTGCCGGGCACTCTCGCCGGCCTTCACCGGATGATTGACAGGCGGGCGAGGCACGCTGTTGGCTGCCGACGTGCCCCGTGAAGCGTCTTGGCGAGGGACTGCATCACAAGCCGCTGGAGTTGTCGCAGGCCCACGCACAGCATACCGCTCTCGACAGGACCAGGCAAGCTCGTGTGTTTGATGCCGGCTAACCACTCTCTTCTCTCAGTCCTCGAGTCCCTTGTTGTCTGAACTGCGGGCTGACCGTGAACATCACCGAGACCTGTACTGACATGGAGTCTTAGTCGCTACACACCTTTACACCATTCAGGAGACTTGCACGGGGGAGGGAAGTACGTGGATTTGTACGGAGTACAGTCACTTGTCACATCGCCATTGTACTTTTTGCCATTTAGACATGTTGGCGTCGGGAGTATCGCAGTACCTCCATCCGGATTATCTACAACCTCTTCCCACCACGGTATGTACTGCTCACTCAGTCGTTAAAGTGTGTATGCGCGTGTCGATGTAGAGTGAAGTGAGTTACTTTGATGTATTTCCTTTGATCGTTCAGCTCGTGTGATCGCTAGACCTACAAACCGTCCCACACATCCCGTGTCGACAGGAAACCAGTCACACCACGGGATGTGCCGTGTTGTTTGTGTCAGTTGATGAAGTCTGACAAAGTTTAGTCGGTGATTATGTCATGTGGTTGTGAGAGAAGTGTAAGTACCTGTGTGGCGGTATGGGCTCCGCTATGGTAGTACGTGGCCCCTGCTACTCGCCACACCCGCTACTGCGCATGTGTAGCAGTGAGTCACGAGCCGCAGCCAGGCTGTCTGTGTCCGCTATAGCTCAGCGGTCGGCGTTTTTAATCCTGACAAGCAGTAGAGTAGAGCACAACAAAGGTCTTGATGGTATTAGAGCGGTGATACAGCTATAAGGCTACGTTTGTACTATAAATATACGTATATACATTTGTGACATGTCATTGTCACACTACTTGTTAGTACGGTGTAATCACGTTATGGTATTTTAACATAGAGATGGCGTTGAGGCACCAGGTTGATGGGGGAATTAACAACCGCAAAGGTGTAAAGCCAATTCAAATCTGTTCTCGGGGACAAATGAAAATTTGCGGAGCAAACAACAAGAAACAAATACACAAACAGAAGACGGCCGTTTGGTCAAAGGCCTTGCGCGGCAGTTTAAAGGGTTGGTTGAGGACTAAGCCCCGGATGTCTCAATGTGACGTGCACATAGTATTCATCCTCTGATCGACAGATACAATAACACCTCATAGTTGTTTTTTGAGACAACTGTTTCCTTTTTTGTATTGTAAGCTGTTTGATGTACCCTGCAGGTCGACAAGTGAGTAAGGAAAGAAAAAACATTAATGTTCACGTGCTGCAAGTTCCTTCTCAAGGCAGATGCACTTTTTTCCTTTTGCGCAGACGGCATGTCAGTTTGTCATCATTTATACATGTAGGATGTCAGTTTGTCATGCATGCGTCGTGAGATGTCAAACCCACCAGGTGACAGGGTTAGCTTTTTGTGAGGCGTCTTCCTGGCGAGTCAAAGGGCGTGCGAAACAGATTGGCGAGTGCTGTAGGTCACTCCGGCAACATGATGATAGTCCAAACTCGAGATGTTGCTAAACAGCTTGCGACACCTGTCGGGGAGCTGTGACAAGACTGCATGAGCACGGCAGCTGTGACAAGACGACATGAGCACGGCAGCTGTGCCACTCCAGTCTTCAAACCTGTGTGTTCTTAGCAACACACTCATAGAAAGTACCCATGGGACGAGAAGCGCATCTCCTGTGGTGTTGGCTGCAGATGTTGTCATCACTGGCAGACAGACCTGAAGCAAGCGGCTGGTCTGTCTATGGGACGGTTATTGACTGTGAGATGTGCGAGAGGAATTCCGCGGGGCCACACAATGCGTGAAAGACAAGCAGGTGGGCATAAGACTGTCTGGTCCATAAATCATTACATCAACTGGCAAAGCAGACACAAGTAGATGATTACATCTATCGTACCAGTGAATTGCCACTGCAGGGACACATTTTAAAAAATTGACAGTTTTATTTCGCGAAAACCATAATCCACGTTTGTCAGTCTTCTATCTCAACCTTACTTTTGTTGTTTGTCATCTTGGTGACATACACCATCATTCGCGAGCACATTACAAAGAAGCAGAGCAGTTGGGCGACATATTGTGACATTATCACGTCTGGAAGAGGTCCTTCACCCCACCACCCCTGTCTTTGCTAACCACCCCAGTTCCACCCATCCCATGATTTCCTGACTCTTCACGGTCTCGCGTTAACAGGCGAGAGCACTGACCCCGCCTGCCTCCCAGCATCACCAGATCGATGTGGTCAATATGGCGACGGCGCGAGGTGCGGCGGCTAGTCGGAATTACAGGCCGATGATTAGCATTGTTTGGCCTGCCTCTTGTCGGCTCTTCAATTGCTGCGGTGACTGTAATTGTTGTTTTGTTCTGAGGCCATTGTGATGTCGCTTTCCGACACATCCTAGCCACACAAGGCCCCTTGTTGTCCTGCCATAATATTGACGGCGAATCTTGCGGCAAGGATCGTTCGCTTGACAGGCTGTGTTGTTGTGTCTAGTTTTTGTTTATTACACATTAGTTACAGAATATTAAGCCCTTTCTGTTCCTTCTACAAAACCGCGTTTCACTGGCACATCTGTTTTCCGCCACCTGTAAAAATGGCCAGGTGTACCTGTGGAAGTGTTCATGGTGTCTGAACACACCTGAGCAAATACGATAGTTCATCACGTGACAGGGAATATGACACTTGTGGAAGCTTTTGTGGTCAACATGTTGCAACGTTTGGATAAACAAGAGTCTAAGCTCGCTGCGTACTTAGTTTTAATATAATTAATAATGTGTGAAGGCAGTTTGAAGCACGTCACACCCTGTCAGCTCCACTGTATGGTGGTCATTGTTGTGGAGGTTGGTGCCCACTGATGTCTGCAGTAGTACAATACCAGCCCCGTGTTGGCGCAGACGACATCTCTCTGCCACTGGCTTGTGTTTCCTGGTCGTCCCTGCACCTCGCGAGCAGTGATGGGCCACACCCCGCTGTCGTCACGCCGTGTGCACGCACATCTCTGTCCCGGTCACGTGGGGTGGGTGTTAGGGGTGGCTTTAATATACGTGTTGACCTGACCCTGTCCATAAACTCACAGGCCATTGCTTTCCCAGCATTGGGGTGGTGGTGGGAGGTGGGAGGTAACGCGGTCTTCATTTTTACTTGCACCTGTGTGTCGCAGGTATTAATGTGACATAATCAACTGTCCGTTGAGCGTTTGAAGGACAGCAACAGCAGAGCGAGCGTCAAGTACGTTCTCCGTCCTGTCACCTATCACAGCCCGACAATTGCTGTTAACCTGGCCGTGTCAGAATAAATCATAGGGGAAGGGGGAGCTGCAGGCACTGTCAGATTGACAGGCTGGGGCTCAGGTGTGTCAGCCCGTCACACGCCGCCCCGAGCATCACTCACGGCAAAGGTCGCACTCCTATCTATCTTGCGCCATGGTGTTCCCAGCGCCAAACGGCTTCCTGCACAAAAAGTTATTCTGTGGCAGCTCCATCCAATCGTGTGCATTCATTTCTGAGCTTTTTAAAATGTTTTGTCTGACCGAATATAATTGTATACACTTAGGGCATACATAACAGTGATTGTTCCTGTCGAGAACAAGATAACTGATGTCATGTGAGAGATAAGTGTTAGACTCTCACTCCCTCCTTCCCTTCCCCTATATGCATACACAAGCTTAGGTTTTTTAAAATGCTGTGCTTTCATAGTAGTTAGGATGGGGGGAAATGGCTCAAAGAAACGATTTTGTAAATGGCTCTTCTTCAGTTTCAGCTTATTGGCCTTTTATTTATTATTGGTATATTTAATTAAAAGAACACTGAAATCGCTCAGTTTTGACCAGAATAACAAGATTCTTGTTTTAAGAATAGTACTTCTGAAATTTACGAGTTTGTTTTGTTTTTTTTTAAGAAAGGAGATTTATAGAAATGCTATTCACTAATAACTCAATCATTAATTTATTTGGACATTGTGATAGAGCTGCCCAGATTTGAAAATTTGTGTTGGAAGTATAAACCGTTTAGTTTTCAGTGTTTGCTCATCTGTCACAGTGGAATGTCATAATATTTTAATTTTCCATACTGCATGTTTGACAATGTGTTCTACAGATTGATGTTCTAACATATTTTTAAATGCAGTTTGTTTCTGTGTTGACAGCTGGATGCTAAAAAAAGTCCTCTTGCACTTTTGGCCCAGACATGCAGTAGCATTGGAAAAGATCCCACACCTTCCAAACCTATTATCCCACCACTGGACAAGAAGGAAAAAGAAGCATCAGATAAAGTGGATGAGTCCCTGAAGCGTCCCTCATCCAGAGGAAGCAAGAGTAGTGGAGAATCAGGGCGCGATTCAAAGCCAGGCTTCCGTACTATTCCACCCAAGGATATCCCACCTCTGGTGCCTGTTGGCACTGGCACTGAGAAAGGATCCAATGCATCAAACAGTGACAATGGCTGTGGTGGAAAATCGCACAGTGGAGACTCTGTTAGCCATGGCTTAATATCTACTTCTTCGCACAGTATCCTCAGTAGCAGCAGCAGCACTGCCAGCTCTGTGCGCCCTGTCAGTGTCACTGGATCTAGTAATCAGAGATCAGCATCTCGCAGTGGCAGCGCTCGTGATGGAAATACTGACTATGGTGACACCCCAAGCTCAGTGGTCAGTGGTACGCGACATTCAGCATCTGCTTCACCACCATCCAGTGTAATGAGCAAGCACGCTCCTCCAGCCCACAGTTCCCTTCCTTCTATACCCAAACCATCTGTTACTCACCCCTCTCTGCTGCCAGGCCTGACTTCCGCTCACCACTTGGCAGCATACCCTCACCTGTCTCTCATGCCAGGACTGGCCTTGGACCCAGCAGTACAGAGCTACCACAATGCCCTGGCTGCTCACTCCAGCTTTAGTTCGCTGTCTGCTGCTGCAGCTGCTGCTGCCGCGGCCCAGTCCTCCGTGTTGAAAGCAGGTGGAGGGGGCTCTGCTTTATCCCCTTACGTTGCATATGCTCGAGTTAGGACTCCTTCCGGGGCCACAACTCTGGTGCCAGTATGTCGTGATCCTTACTGCACTAACTGCCAGTTGACACTTCAAAACTCTCATCTGTCATCCACGTGCAATGCTCCAGGCTGTTCTCAGTGTGCCCACGAGAAGTCGCTCATGAGCCTCACCAGTGGAGGGCTGTCTGGTCTTGGCAGTGCCTCCTTACTTCCCCCTATTTCTTCTGCTGGTTCACTGTCAAGCTCAGTCACAGGCTTATCATCATTACACTCTCTGTACCCGCTGGCTGCTCACCAAGGACTGCCTTTTGTGTGCAGCTGGATGGTAGGCAATGACTACTGTGGCAAACGCTTCACCTCATCAGATGAGCTGCTTCAGCACCTGAGGACTCACACATCTGGGGTGGAGGCATCTTCTCTTACGGCCAGCTATGGCGTTCTGGGGCTGCACCCAAGCTTGGCAGCAGCCACTGCAGCTGGCTGTCACAGTCACTATGCTGGCAGCCCACTGTCTCCAAACTCACTTCGACGCAGCTATCCTACAAGTCTCAGTCCAGTCAGCTCCTTGCTAAGTGCTAGTCGCTATCATCCCTACAAGTCTCCTCTTGGAGTGGTCCCCCCTCCAGCACCAACATCACAAGCCCTTCCCATGGGTTACTACTCACCATATTCTCTTTATAGTCAAAGACTGGGTGCTGCAGCGGTGCCATGACTCGTATCACACTGTTTTCTCTGAAAGAAAACAGCAAATGGCATCATGATAAAACAATCTTGCATTGGTGAAGTTGTACAATTGTTGACAGCAGAATGGATATTTAGAAGTTGTATAGGATACTCTCTCAAGAACTTTCTAATGTTTTGTCCTGTGCCATAAGCACATTTTGATGCCACCTGAATATTACCCACCATCTACCAACCTCCCCACCCACACACCCACTACAAGAAAACCCAGAAACTTTGAAGTGAAGTTGACTGAAACTGTGTTTTGTGATTTATGCTGAACATGGCTATTGTCTCAAACCATGTGACAAAATAATGTCACCAGGATGCCAATCAGAGGTACAATGCAGATAAGATGGACAAGACTGTTGCCATGAAAAGCAGTGTTTGATACGTGCATGAACAGAATGTTCATAAAGAGACTTTATGCTTGTATTGCATGTTCGACATAGGATTGTGAACAGACTCACTTTGTTCATTCTACTGATTTTCAGAGTATCGGGCGGAATAATCTGTAGCATGAACAAAGCACTGTACAAGTTAGACAAGTGAGTGTTGTACTTTGAAAGGCAGAGAAGTCAACAGTCCCTCAACATAGTGTGCAACGATTGCAGGTATCATGTCCGCTCAGACGTGTGCCCATGATTCCAGATGCAGTCTGCTTTATCTGTGATTTAACGTTATTTCCTGTGTACTGATGTGCTTTATTTTCTTATATACCTGACATTGAATTTGTATTTAAATTGTGTATATATGGCTAATAGATTTTAAGTTGCCATAGGTCAGTTATGTTTGGGTTATGTTTTTAAAGAGAATAGTACAGTGTTCAAAGTACTGACGAAAACACAGGTTACAGGTGTTAGCCACACCGCTGGTGTAGATGTGAGTTGCATAAGGTTTTGCTCATTTGACCTCAGATTAAAATTTAGACCTGACATGCAACACCAACCATACTGCTGAGCAAAGTAATGTATTCATGGATCAGAAATGCAGGACTAAAATAGTGGTTAAAAAAATTCTAAAGCTTTGCTATTAAAGACATTCAGTTTGTGACAGCTGTTCAGTGAGAGTATGGTTCACTGATTAGGGAAGATTCTTTGTCATAAATGCTTCACTTGTTAATGTGAAATTCTTTCGGGGTAGAGTATATGTGTGTGTGCATCTGTGCATGCACCTGTAGTGTCACTTTTTCACAGTCTTTAGTTTCCTGCCACAGCAAATCAGCATATCTTTGTGGATGTGCTTATAACTGTCGAGTGATTTTATTTGCTTTTTGTCATGTTCCTTTTCACCAGTTGGCATAGTTTTGAGGGAAAGAAGTATATAATTATGATTGTAGTTTTATATTCATGTGCTACAGATTTTATTACACTTCACACAGGTCACTTATACATTGTTTAACCATCTGTGTATCATGCACTAGTTTGTGTAAAATCAGATTATAGAATGTCCTCGGGTGCTTTTTCCTGGGTTGATCACTGGACATGACTTTGGACTGTACAAGAAACAATTCTTTATATGAAAAAAAAATGTGCTGCTGTGGTTGAAGACATCAGTCTGTTTCTGGATCATGTGATGTTTTGAGGATTGTCAATAAAATAATTTGCATTTGATGCACAACTAAAACATTAGTGCCGGCATCAGTTTGTGTGTGCATGAGAGAAAGAGCGAGTGAGGTGAGAGAGGGATTGGAACACTTACATTAACGCCGACATGGTCTGACAAGACTGACACACTCATCACAAGAGGAAGCAGCAGCTTACCGATGACCTGATGTCGACAGCTAGTACCCCGGTTTTCAAACTGTCATACTAAAGTATGACGGGTGGAACGCGAGCACTCCTCGACTAGTATATTTATTCATAGTGAGTAGGGTTGGAAGGTGGAACTCTCAATTTGAATTTTCAAAAGTGGCACTCGTCTGAAAGTTTTAAAAGCAGGATGCTAGAAGGAGCAAGCAGGGTGGTGGTGACAACAACACAGAAAAATCACCATCAATCATGCTAACACAAACGTAATTCTAGGACCTTGTGGAAGGTTAATATAATCGTGATGTGTGTGGTTTGTCCTTTGACCTCGCTACACCTGCTGTCAATACGGGTACCTTCCTTGTCTGTCTTTCTCCTTCTCTGTAATTCTCTTCACATTTGCTGTGAACAGTACCCATCCAGATCCCTTACCTTTTAGGAAAGCTTATTTGTTTTTCTTCTCGTCTCGTTTAATCTTTTTTATATCTATTTTCTTTTCTCAAACACTGCTGATAGCTTGGTGCTGAAGCACAGACATGAGAGGTGACACAAGTTGCTGGATCCTGTTTTCCAGGCAGGCAAGAAGCGAGGCAGAATAGCGGCGAGAGGAGGCCAAGGTGTTTGGTGCTGGGTGCCAATAAACTGCCCACCTATCAATCTATGCGCTTGACACTTGACATTACCAACCTACCCTAATGTCTACCTGTTGGCTGCTCTAGCCAGGTAACCTAAGAGGCTGTCGGCGTCGATAGGCTGGCGTGATAGATTTTCTCTGCCAGCTTTATGGAGGCGTGCGGCGGTAGACTTCAAGAGACTACCTGGCTGTTGCTTTATGGCTCAGGTCGGCATTGTTTGTGGGTATATTAGAAAACATATATCACTAGATGTCATCCTACACCAGCTTACTCAAGCCCTTAGTAAATCTGTAACTTGTCACTAGTGGGATCCTCAGCTATATCCCCTGACGATGTTCCCCTTTTAAGCAAAGGTAGAATTTATTGCCTGCGAGCACCGGGTACAGGTGAGGCCGGCCATCAGCCAGTGAATGGCGATGACAAAGGCGAGGCTTTCGCGCTGCTCGTCTTCAACTGACTGCTCAGTCCACCACACGGCTCCCCGTGTTGTTGCACAAGTTTACAGGCTAACGGGGGGACTACACCTACACCTACAGCAGTGACAGCATGCACTGTCCGCCACCGTTAATTAGTGAGAAGGGGGGAGGAGCAACAGGTGTTAATGTGCTTTGCTGAAGAAGAATGTAATAAGTGAATGGCTTGACAAAATGTCAGGGAAGTTAGAGAGCGGTCGCCATTGTTTAGGGATTTATGTTTGTGTCAGCCATCCATACACACAGGTAATTACTTGATGGTCAGAGTTCACCATCACCGGGACATATTCCGTCCCCAGCAAAACACACTGGCACAGTTCTAGGTTTAGTTGTCTTACATGGTTAGTTCACTTGTATGTAACATGGTTAGTTCTGTTACATGTTTTGCTGGTTAGTTGCATGTGTAATTACTAGCTCTTAGCCCTATATTTATAGAACAATTGTGCCTACAAAAGCATGACATTCAGTTGTGCGCAGGGTTACAATTCCCCTTACAGTCAGCAGAACTACTTCCACTCCATTATAGCCGCCTTACTACAGGCTGGACAATATTTGTGTGTAGTGTATAGAGGTGTCTGTAGAATGTATGTGTATACAATGTACAACAGAGCAGCAAGCTATATAGGTACAGTGCACGGTGAACGGAGCTCAGCTTGTACACAGAGAGAGAGCTACTGTAAGTGTAGCAACTAAAGTCTATGGTGTTTTGTATACTTACATTATTGTTGTTGTTATTGCTTCTGTTGTTAGTGAACGAATGGAGGTGGGGCGTATAAGAACATGCCGTTGGAAAGAAATATCCAGGCCGTTAAATAACAAGAAAAGGGGAAATAATTCAAACCAGGCCTAAACAACCCTGTCTCCGGCCATACCAACAGCTTGTCAACTTTCCAACTTTCACAGAAAGAAATATGAAACACTTAAGAGGAGATATTTGTGTGGAAATGTGTTGCAAGTGCTAACGCGATATCCGCCTTTCCTCGGTGGTGTGCGGCGTTCCTCCCATCCCCCGCCGACAGTTGGGGGGGACCGTGTGGCGGGCCGGGGGTCCGTGTGGCGGGCCGGGGGTCCGTGTGGCAGGCCGGGGGTCGGGTTCTCACCCAGAAGCCCTTGTGCGTGGATGTGCGATCTCTCAACGTCATCCTCTGGCATCCCGCGCGCCAGCGGCTGCTGGCTGTTAATCTGAGAGTAAATCTCTGGCATATTAGCTCGTGTTCCCCCCTGTACTGACACAGCCCTGTCGGCCACCACTCGGCTGACGATGTGCGCCACCAGCAGCAGCACGGCGCTTGGCTGTCAGCCTGGTGTGTGCTGTCTGTCTCTGTCGTCGTGCGGCGATGTCTGTTGATTCTACCCCAACCCTTGTCCCCGCTTATTTTCATTAGCTTGTTTGATTGACGATGATGTAAACCTTCCAATGACCTGGGCTGCCGCAAGGACTAGTTTTTTTCCCTTGTTTTTGTTTCATACTCACACGTGATGCGTTTCATTGAGCTGTACAGCATTATGTTTTGTGCTCTCCCCAGAATTAAATATGTTTCTGTCCTACAGCATTATATTGCATGTCGCTTTGAACAACAATTAACATTTTATTCTGTTCAAAAAAATACATTTTTCTTTGCTACAATGAATTTAGTAATTTTCTGCATTATTGTACAGTTTTCAAATCGAAATATCATGCATTTTATTTTGTCCTGTAACATTATAAAGTGTCTTCTGTTCTCTACAAGTTATTGTGAATGATGCTGAAGAGTGAATGCTTTCATTATTTTGTAATCTTCTACATAGTTGATAGTTCACACCCAGAACAAAGCTTACAGTCATGTCACTCCAATAGGGGTGAGTTGGCTAGTTTCTATCCCACCTGCCATTCCACCCCAGTGACTAAAGGATGCAATTTCGTTTCTGTCTCTTACTTGTTTACCTCCTTCACACAGCTCAGATTAAACGAAAGTTGTTTAACTCTGATAAATATAACGACTCTGTTCGGGATTTTAAAGAAAAGAAGCAGCTAACCAACAGCTGACTGCTATAATGTGTAATTGCTGTGCAATCAGTACCAGTAGCCGGTGAAGTATAAAGGCGGACGATTGACCGAGACTTTGACATGTTGCAGAAGCTGTCAGCCCACGTGACTGATGTCCAGGGGCGAGGGTTGCTAGGCGCTCGTCCCCCCTGTCAGGGATTTGTATTTAAACATCACTCGCGAGGTTGGCCCCGCCATGTTCTGGCCTGGTCCTCTCATTAGTGCCCGCTTGTAAATTCCTGCGCTTTAGCCGCATGTCCACTAATTAGAGAGGATGCGACAGGGGGGCGGATAACTCCAGCGGCCTCGTCACTCCTCCATTGAAGACGTTGTCAGGGAAGCGGTAGTTTAGACTTTAGTGGGCTCCCGGCGTGCCCACCTCGCCTCACTTTATGACTGGCTCTGCCCACCACCACTTGCTCCCTCGTGGCGACCAGCCGACCCGGGGTGGGAGCGGACTGGCCATCGCTGACACCTCAGGCGTGATGCGTGACACGCGTGACACGGAAGGCAGGACACGCCCCGCCCCCGAGATGGACGTCAGGGTGGAGCAGTGGGAGGAGGTGCTTTCAACTGAGTGCAGCAGACCCACTGCTCTTTGACTCTCCTTTGATCACGTGATTACTGACAGCAGTGTAGACTAAGGAAGTTAGTGGGACACAGGCCGCAAAGATTTAATCTTTCTCTCTATCTCTTTCTCACACACACACCAAATGTTTTGTAGCAGGCTACCCAGACCATTCCGACAGTTCAACAACACACACCTGCAAGTAATTTAACTGGTTAACAGAAAGTAGGCTGTCATTACTGTCAAAACTTTATTTGTTTTGTAGAAGCACTCAATATCCACAATTTCTTTTGTCGCTGTCAGTAAGAAAGAGTCGTTGCCATAGCGTTTGTGAGGTCTTGGCTTCTATAGAAAGTTCAGTGAGGACTGTGATGCTCAAATTGGGAACGGAGCAGTCTCGTTGGGAAATGATATTTTATATTTTCTTCTTTCTTTCGGTCACTAGACCGTTATACTAGCCTTCGAGGCAACTGAAACATTGATCGCAAGTCCCTCTTGTTCCATGGCGCTGTATTTGGAATGGCGTGTCCGTTGACCACGTCTCGTCTGTTTGCCTCCAGCAACATTTTTGAAGGACACGGGGTCTTCTATACCACCACAACCACTACCACCACCTCAACTGCCAATCTCAGGTCATAATTATCGTCTGGCTGGTAAAGTACCCACTTCATCTTCTTGAACATGTCGGCAATAACTCATCTACAGTCCTCCTTTCCATCATGCATCTAAAATTTTCTTACCATCCATAGCGTCATTAGGAGGAGAAACCCCCGACGCCTAGATATAGGGACAGGTGTCACCTACAGAGAGTGTCCCGAGACGAGATCTGAACCCCGAGTTTCTCACTACACTACGGGGCTCAGTGGACGGCCAAGCCTCTTAGCTTTCATCCGGGGCCCTTCGCACCCTCAGTGCTCTCTCTGAAAACAGCAGCCAGACAAGAGACAGTGATCCCACCCACCTAGGCGCTAGGTCAGAGAGTAAAGGTCAGCATGTGGCCCTCAGCGAAGATGAAAGGAAGTGGTGCCGCACAAAGGGCTGCTGCGGGTGGGCACAGCAGGGTGAAGTGACCCCGACAAGTGGCGGCGCCCTATCTTTCGCCTCACTCTCAAGGTGTGTGAGACACTGAGTGCCGCACCTCTTGGTGAGATAGTCTGGACAGCGCGGTGCTCGGTGGGCAACAGCTCTACCTCCTCCCCTACTCCTTCCTTTCTCGCGGAAAAAAAAAAGATAAAAGTAGGTCATGACTAATCTTTGATGTTAGTTGAAATGCCGAGCACCGTGCGAGGCCAGAAGTGACTTCTGGTGGCTGGTCTTTAGTACCGATGTGTACCTCCGTGGTCTTTACATCTTTGTGAGGAAGAATGATAAGCTGCTCTTATGTCTGAACAAACCTCCGCGTGTTTCGAACCCATGTAGTAGCGGCAGCCATGCATGTCACTAAAAATGTTTTGGACGGGCTTGACCACGATTTCATAAAAGAACAAAATATTATATACAAACAGCAACAAGAGAAGCCATTTTAGGTCGTTGAGGAGTGTTAGAGGCCACACTCTGCTTGGGGACCAGTGTTGTGCAAGGGCGGTGCCCATCTCCTCTCCCTCGCTGCCTTATCTTCCCCAGCCTTGTATGGAGTCAGGTACCCGTTCCTGACAGGCGGGTCGACTGGGGGTAGCCTGTGCGCCACCCGTATCGAACCGGCGCCTTGGCGGTGAGCTAACCACTCGACGGTTATCATCTTCCTCGAAGTGTACAGGGGAGAGAGAGAGGGAAGTGAATTGTTTTGTGCAGTATACAAAATAGTTTTCTATGTTGCTGTGATAGAGAGGCAAGCATTTCTCTCTGTCGCTGGAAAACTCTTCGGCTCTCAAATCCAGGCAAAGTCAGGTCCTGCGGGCATTGCCGCCTGACAGATCATGATGAGGAATACTGACAGCATCCTTCACAGCCGCATCACCGAGCCTGACAGGCTTCTTCTGGCACTAGTGGCTGGCCCTGCACACTCGTCATCTGGGAGACAGTTTGCTGCTACCCACCCTAGCAACTTGTCTCACACTGAAAAATGCCATTGTTAAGGACACAAGAAAGCAAGAAACACATCTTGGGGGGAGGAGAGACCCCAGCTCAGCGGAATAAGTGTTGAAGCTGTTGCCATGGCTGCAGGCTGTGTTCTTGGTGTCGAACTCCTGCCCTTTGACATCTATTTGAATGCACCGACTCCACCCAGAGCACTCGGCAATAAAACTGGTAACTTCAAAAGATCAATCTTGGAACAAAGGATATCATTTGTAGGGTTTATAAAATTGGGAAAAGATAATATAATAAACATAAAGAAAGTAGAACAAATAAAGGACAATCTACAAAAGACAATAAGTACAAGTGTATTGTCTCGTGAGAATTTTATTTTTCTGCCACACATTTATAAGGAAAACACGAAAAATGAAAACGAGTACAGAATAAAAAGTGTTTATGTCTCATTTACTCACAAAAAGCGATTAATAGAAATAATTGCTCACACTCACCCCTACAGACCTGGGCATGCCCCAAATGTTTGTCATTTTCTCCCTCCTTCTTCCCCCACCCCTCTCCCCATGAATACACCAAATAAAATAATTTATGGTGATGTTGGCAGATTTCCCATTTGTATACTATTCAAAGTAAGGTATATCAAACATTGGCTTAGGCTTGTTAATATGCCAGATGATAGATTACCACGTAAAGCTACAATATGTTGTTACATATGCAAGAATTAGAAAAGTGCAATTAGACACACCTTGTAAAAGATTTGTTTTGTGTAAACAGTTTTGGACTTGTATGTTACAGCAGAGTGTAGTAAGTTTTAATGTGGTACTTAGATGAATACATTTACTACATATTTTCGAAATTTTAATGTTTTACTACCCAACCTCCACCCCAACCCCATGACTGGTTGCAGTTAAGGGGGTAGGGGGAATCAAGTTGCCTAAACTATCGACGAAGCGAGAGTTTCCGATAAAGGGGGTCACCGCACGTGCATTGTGGGGTCAGGGGGTGAGGCGTTCAAAAAAATAAAAAAAACACCAAATTTTTTTTTTAATCGAAAAAGCAATGGAGAGCCTAAGGAAAGTCGAATTTATTCGTTTTGACAAATGATGCTCCTTGAGTGAGTATTAGATGGCGAAAATATTTAATTTATTTTCGTTCGGAAACAAATAACCGGCGGTTACAAAGGAAGCAGAAAATCTCGACGTGGTAAGTTTTGTTTTCTTTGACGTTTGCTTCTCTTAGATAATTCATTCAATTAAAATGTATGTACCGAACAGTTCTCTACCAATATATATGTCCAGTATTATTTATTATGCCTAAAAAATTAGGGTTTACTTCAGTTAAAACAACTCAATCATCTCCGCAACATTTTCTGTAGGACGGAGAAAGCAAGGTATCGGAAGGAGACTACCCCGGGGTATGAATCCGGGACCTCACAGGAGTTCTTTTCCTCTCCTGAGTGTCAAGCTGGACTGATGATTACATATATGTAATCACTTCTTTGGTATTTGTGTTGAGAGAGCGAACTAGCAGCAGGGCGTACGAACATTCATCTCTTTCAAGAGAGGATAGTAGTGAGTAAGAGTGTGACAATTGGTTGTGGACCTGTGCGCGCTCGTGCTGCCACCACTGTGTGCGCGTGTGTGTGCGCGTGTGTGAGTGCGTGTGTGTGTGTGAGAGAGAGAGAGCGCCGGCGCTTCTGACAAAACGATACATCATTGTGGCAGTTGAATCACAGAAGATTGCTGGGCGAAAATAAAAATGAGATTTGCTGTCTCGCGCAGCAAACTCCGAGATTTTGGAGGAGAAGAAATGGCCGCCGTAAGAGCGTGGCACTAAGCGATGTTGACATGACTTTATTGTCCGCTTTGTGTTGCCATCCAGCCACCTAATAGGAATCTCACATTGGGTGAGTTTTTAAATTAACCCTCGCATCACAGCCGGCCAGTGGGCCCGCCGTCACGCACGCCTGGACGGGGGGAAACCTCTCCCTCTCCCTCCTTGCTTCTCTCTCCTCTCTCTCTCTCATATCCACTCGTGCACACATGCGCGTGCATGCATATAGGGCAAAGTTCAAGTCGTGAAAGGTGAAGAGACTGTTTCCGACTGTGTCTGATGGAGATGTTAATGACCAGTCGCGTTTCCGATTTCTGGCGCAAAACAATGTGATTATAAGAGACAACCCCGTTAGCATTGGTGTCTCCTGCTCTTTCACTCATTGTTGTTGTTATTTTCAACATTGTTATTAAGCCTGTGGTGTTTACAAAGAAAAGGAACTTTACTTGTCTGACTGTTCGACATACACAACACAGCAAACTGACACAAAGTACACTCATCACACCTAAATGTTATACGTCTCTACACATCAACCGACCCATAAAAACAACAATAACCATAATAACCCGTAATAACAATAATAACCCACACAGTCGAACATAAATACACCGAAATAAAATGCAACAAGAATGAGTCACTGTCAGGGATGGTCATCACACTGGAGAAGAAATGTTTTAAAGACAATTTTGTTTTGGTTGGGAGAAGCGGTTTGCAGATTGTCTGAATGAAAGTTGAACACTGTTCCTAATTCGTTGTTTGTTTGTTTATTTTGAGAGAAAGAATTGAGATTGAGGTAAAAGGGTCGCTGACATAACTGGAGCTATCGTCACACCACAGTTTTCATACATCTCTCAGTCTCTCTGTCACCGAGCTCCAGCATACGGTGACAGGTGACTGTTACACACCTGGCTGCACCACCTCTGTATTTTTGACGAGACTTTTGTTGACTTCCCTCCCGTTAATGCTACAATTCTCACAGACCTCTCTGTACTACCGTTTGCAAACATCAGACTTCACATCACCAGTGCGATCAACGATAAGCTACTTTCACTTCTTGTCATCTCCACATTACATAACTAATGCCAAGCTTGTAAACATCACAGGTGAGTGAACATCAATTATACAATCAAGTATAATCAGCTGATGTCAATCTCTTGTGTGGCAGCTGATGGCGATGTCTTCGGATTCAAGTCTTGACCTGCCTTTGTCGCTGTCCCGTTCTGTCTACAGCAGGGTAGTGGCGGGTACGACTGCATGTCACCCGGAGAGTTTGATGAAACACTGTAGGCACATGTAAGACATCAAACAGGTGCGAGGATAGTCCATCAAGGTGTGCGACAACGTGAAAGCATTCTGCTGTTTGCTGTAACGATCCCAGAGCACGCGAGACACCTGCTTCAGGTGAATCTTATAAGTTGTGTCTGGGCCGCCGCACCTCATGAGAAGCACCGCTTGCGACTGTCAGTCGTGTAGGACAGGTGGAGCACAACACACCCGTCTTTCTCGCATGCCCACTCCTCACTGACAGCTGGAATTTATGACCAGAGACAAGCGCCACGCACTTAATGAATTTACAACCATTTAGACAGACGTGGAGAGCAGCTAAACTTGTTCAACTTTGCTTTTGTGTCTTTTGAGCGTGAAGAGTTCCTGGACAATAAATTTGAAGTTGATCTACATTTGTCACTTGTGTGCTGACTCATACCCCGGGTATGTCGCTGGATAAGGTCGAGATCGACGTCAAATGTTTGTTAGCGTTGCTACTGGCCATTTCGTGCTTCTGAGGTGAAGATATTCTTAGTCCAAATCTATGTAAACAAACAAACAAACAAACAGTGTGGGCTGGGTGTCAGCCCATGGCATTGATAATGCAGCTTGTACAACGGAGGGCAGGGTGAAAAGGGCGCCGGGTGTCGTGCAGGCCTGGCAGTGGCCATATTGATCCCAGCATGCAAATCCAATCTCCATGTTTGCACTCTGCTCTTTCTGGTGCCTCGTGGCACTTTGCACTTGGCACTCCTGGACGCCTGAAGCACTTAAGAGACACAGAAACAGCTGCTTGATATGTTTGTTTTCTCGCCAACTCACAGTCCAGCTTGACTCCGCTCCCTCCCGTCCTGGCCACGGAGAATATGTTTTCGCACTGCGTCTGATGCATCCGTCATCTTCTCAGCCACGAGCACCACTGCCAACAAGTCGCCCAGACTTTCAGGGCTTCTCCTGAAGGGTTCCTCCCAGACCTTCATCCAAGTCGCTCTTTTCCGGTTCGACAATCAAAATCTTCACCTCCAACCCGTTCCCTTGCCCATGGACACGGCAGCTGACAACCCGAGAGGTTGAACTCGAGCTGACATCGGTTGTGTGACACCCACACCCACACACCCCAACCACTCCATTCCACACTCTCATCGTCCTGACATAGTCACCATACAGTATTCTGTCTCTCCATAGTCACCATACAGTATTCTGTCTCTCTGTCACTCTCTGTCTCTCTCAACCTGTCACTGTCTGTCTCCATGTTTCTGTCACAGCTCCAGTCATATATCAGAGCATATAGATGGGAATCAATTAGTCATAAGATAGTAACAAACTGCGCAAAGTCCTCATGGCAGTAGACACAGGAAGGTGGCAGACAGGCGGATTGTGGTGACTGAGGACAGCAGTACCTGGCAATATGAGACAGTACACCTTGCAAAAGTGTTGACACAGAGAAACTACAGCTCGACAAAGCAGGACAGGCTACTTTTTAGTCAGATTGTGTGGTTTGTGTGGTTTGTGTGGCCACGAATCTGATGACTGTCAACATGACGCCTGGAGGAAAAGAGATCCCCTTCCCCTGCCATAGGTCAATAAATTTCTTGTAATGTGTGAAAGATAACTCTGAAAGTGGGATGAATCAAATGTCTGCTGAACTGTGAGATGCATCCTCAGTTGCTTCCAATAAAGCCTTGTCTCTTTTGTGCTGTCATCGTCGCAAACTCGGTGAGAATAAATACCTGTGTCTGACTAGGTTGTGTCGCTGACTCCAGTTACCTGTGGTATATGTTATCGTTATAACATGTACAAAAATACGACCAAGAAACAAACAAAAAGAACTCTAATCGTACGTTGTATGCGTTTATTAACTTTATATTATGCTGTTTCTTGTGCAAATTCAGACCAACACTAACCGAAAATGGCCAGTACCCACAGCTGACACTGACCATCGAAGTCAAAGTGAAGAAGAAACTCAGCAGTCTGACATTTTGCTCAAGAAATACAGGAAACAGAGTTGCAGACCATACTGCTAGGAAACACAGCAGAAAGGTGAAAGGTCGAGACGTGCCAGGTGTTGTATTATTGTATCAGTGAAAGAGGGGACAAGCAGTTCTAATCATCTGTCTTGCTCTATTCATCAGCTGATGAGTGAAAAAGAACCCTGCCGAAGTTGGGAGATGTAGTCGTTTAGTTAATCTGTCCCTCTCTCTGTCTGCCTGCCATGTTGTTATTCTTTGGTAGTAGTTCATTTGATACTCAGTCTTGGGATTCAGGGTTATTAAAGTGCATGCGACATTCTTGTCTGCGATATTCAATTGTAAAGTTGGATCCATGATGATTAAAGTGCAGGGTTAGGGTTGACCTCCATTTTTTTTTTCTTTCTTGTTTTGTACTGCAAGTCGTCACGAAGGAGTTCAAAGGAGAGATGTCTGATACCGCAGCTTACAAAAAAACAAAAAAAACAACAACAAACAAACAAAAACAAAACTGTTTAAAGGTTTGTGGCGGATAAAGCCATCGTCTAAGCAGGCGACAGGCGGCCAGAGAGCAAGCCCAGGCCGGTCCGCTGCCTCCCCCTCCACTTGATGGCCACGTTGGCGGCTCCACAAAACGCCTTAGCAGATAAATCCAATCACATGTTGATAGCTATAACTGTTACACCCGATGCATTCCAGCAAACACTAATGCCAGCAGTTACCGCTGTAGAGGAGGGTGAGGGCTGAAAGTGATAGCCACCTTCGCGTCATCTATCATGCGGGCGTCACCGCCTCAGAAACGTTACCTCCCGTCCTGCTGCCTTAAATCGTGGCGGCGCTGGCATTTAATGTCCAGCTGACGTATCAGATGTCCACGCTCCTTGTTTATTTATAACTCCTCTCGTCCTCTACTCGCCTCTCCAGCAGTTCTTTGTTCACCCTCTTTCCCCCTCCCTCCACCTACCTTACACGTGGTTTTTATTTGAACGAACTTTTATTTATTTATACAACTCTCTCATCTGTGACGTACAAGAATGAAATTCTTTTCGAATTGAACTGCTGGACTGCCATGTCATCTTCAGAGAACTAAACAGTTCAGCCGTTAGAAGACGGGAATGACGAACGGTTGACCTTCTGAAGCATCAAAACATCAGTGGACACCTTTCAAAGAAGGACAAGGATGGAAACTTATGACCAAACGATTTTTATTTGTCGGTAACTATGTCCACTTCTTTGGTGTCGCTACGGTCGTGAACCAAGTGTCATCACCATACCTGGTGGTGTCTTCTTCAACATCATCTTTGTACGGGAGACTAGTAATCTTGCTTCTCAGTACCAGGAACCAAGAGCTATGTACGATGCTGGATAATGTGGACTTCGCCTGCTTCCCTCCTGCAGCCTCACCCGCAGACTGATGATGATTTTTAAGAGTTGTTGTTACTCAGGTTGGTTGGTAGCACGTGCACGGTCGTGCACGTGCTATCAACCAACCTGAGTAACAACAACTCTTAAAAATGTCGACAACAGATGAAGGTAATAACAACTCTCCAAGATGTCGCCAGCAGGAAGATGCATGGGATGCACGGCATGCCTTGGCGCGCGCGGCACACACACTGGAATCATGAAAGTGCCGTGTGAGCAGGATGAAGGGCGGGTGGAGTGACAGATGCAGTGAGGTGAACATCGTCAAGTCATTTATAACCCGAGTGCATTCGGGTCTTTTATTTCATCTTTGATCACCTGTCACCATATACACGTCGGAACAACGGGCAGGCGGCGTGTACAGTTGAAGTGACGTATGAGGCTGTATGGCGAGTGGCAGACATTGTATATCATGCAATCACCGCCAGTGTTAGGGCCAAGCCACACCGTGCGAGCTTTGCTCAAGTTTCTGTGATTTTACTGAAAACTCGTGTTGTGCAGTCTGACCTTTCTGAAGGTGGATACGCATGAATATCTAAGAAATTCGGGAGGTGGGGTAGAAAATAAATGGAGTTATTTGTCAACAGCAAACCAGATGAAAATGGAGTTGCTTGTTGTCAGCTTTACTGGGTGTACAACGAAGTCTGAAAAAAGTCTGAGCGTTTAAAAAAAAACAAATCATTCATCGAACATGAAATAACCAAGCGTCAACACGCGCACACACACACGCCGACGGCCTGACGTTATGCAAGCTGTGGATGTGAACATCAGGCAGCAGCCGGTGGCTCGCAACAGCTGTGTCCAGCTGCACCCTCGTCATCTCTAGTCTTGCCAGTGGAACCCGGAACTCCAGTGACTGCCGCCCACTCATCCACCCACCCACCCATATCTCTTCTACCCCGCCGTTAGGAAGATCTGTTCCGTCTGTCTTCATTTGTCTCCAGCACCACTAAGCGCATGCGTGGACACAAACATAAATACATTCGGATTAACACCTTGATGACAAAGAGGATGAGCTTGTAAACATCGGACTTTAATTCCACACTCCCGTTTTGTGGGAAGGGTTGACTTTAAAAATAGCTGAGTAAAAACTAGTTGAGCGGAGGGTTTTGACAGTAAGCCATTGTGTCCGGCTATCCTATACACAGGTAGCAAATGCTGGAGCACCAAAGGTACTTCCACTAGCCGTCCACCTCATACGCCCACATCATTGAAAACTAAAATGGTTACTGCGATTGTTAAAGGTTATTGTGCATGCGCAGTCATGGGATTTCCACAGAACCAACAGACTTACACAGAGGTAGAAGTGTGTGGGTCTGACAGTTGTGGTTTGACGATAGTGGTATCATGCATCAGAAGCCACTCGCTGGTCTGACGGCCGGTCCACTGACCAGCAGCTGGAGTTCAACTGGCGCCTTGGATGCGCGCGCAACAAGAATTCGGCCCCAGAGGGTCTGATTGTCATTCTGTGGTCAAATATCACAGTCAACCTGTCATAGTTAAAAAGTTAGATTGTCGTCTAGTCCATCAGCAGATGGACTTCTGGGGTTTGGTTGTAATCTAGTTTCTTAACAACTACAGCTCTGGGGTCAAACGTCAGCTGATGCTGAGTTATCGGGCCCTCCCCACCTCCTGTGCTGCGCCTGAGAGAAGCGACAAAAAAAAAAAAAGAGAAAATTGATGGACTGCCAGTCAGTTTCCTCTTGCCTGATTGAAGTGAAAATTGCCGCCAACGGACCCCGGGAGGTGACATAAAGAGACCGAGAAGGGAGGTGGCTGGCGTCGTGGCCAAACAGGATGATGCTCTCTGTCTCAAACCCTGTCGCCATCGCGAGACTGGAGTCAGTAGGGGAGATAAATACAACACAATATTCCTTCACGGTTAGCTGCCCTTCAATCCCCGGCCATAATCTTGCGAGACTTTGGCGTGAATGCGAACGACAACATTAATGTCCCGACAAGCAGCCTGCAGCGAGAAAAGGCCGAACTGGGGGCCATTACTTTGTTTTATGGCGGCCCGACGCTGGGACTAAACGCTGTTACAACGCCAATCTCGCTGCCTTTCTCCTCTCCTGATTTTACAGCGCGTAAAATGATTTTCGCTTGGCTTGGCCCCTTTGTAATTGAGAGAGAAGCGCTGGGCCTGGCTGTGGCCAGCACCTATGGGGACGTGCAGGCAGCACGAGAAATCGCGCTTTAATCTCTACCCGCCCTTCATATTCAATCAGGGAATCTTTCAGACTCCAGGCCAGGCGCCCATAACTGTCCCCGCTGTCTGATGTACGACTCCCACATCCCGGCTCGGAGACATCAACAACAACTCCACTTCAAAGACAGCAGCCCGCCAGAGGTCGCCATGATTAGCGCCCAGCATGGCGGCCGCGCATAAATTATTCCAAAACGCTTCGGAGTAAAATGAATAGTGTGTTGGCGTGCTGGAGACGGACGTGGGGAGCGCCCTGCATGCTGTCCACCACTACCTCCCGAGGCTCACCAAGCCATCTTGACGAACAGTGTGATCTCGCAGTCTTGCCAGGAAGATTAAAGATCCTGGCCTTGGTGTTCAGCCTTGCTCAACAACAGTCGCTGTGTTCCGGAGTAAACTGATGTGTGGTGGAGCTGGGGTGAGGGGTGCAGGTTGGGGGTGTGCAGGTATGTGCCAGGCAAGCGGTGGAACAGACAGGTGAAGATCAAAGCGGCGAACACCGCGGTTAGTGTCAGCGTGGGACGGACGGTCTGTACCTGCCTCCATCCTGTCTTTCGGTTCGTTGGAGGTCAGTGAACTGCTGGAGATACTCCTGGCTGCATTGTTTCGCTTCTGCACAAAGCTTCTCGGCAACTGTGGTGCTTGGTACCGCTGTTCACTTTGATTAGTTCGTTCCCAAAGACTGCTGAGTTTATTCCTTCAGACTTCGTAACTCCACTTAGTTTAAAGGTCCATGAGCAAGTGTGCCTTCCATACCAACTAACATACCTCCCTACCACCCCTGGCGTAAACCATAAACTTTCACCTTCATAAGTCATGAACTTTATAAACTCTAGTGAGTCCTAATCCTGGGAAGTGTAGGTAGTGTAGTTGTAAACCTTCGCTTGTCACCACTGCAGTGAAAACTCAGAAGGTCCTGTGTTAAAATGTCGTCTCGGGGCACTATATCGGACACCATGTTTGCAATACCGGCCCTCGGAGGTTTTCTCCAGTTTACTCTTCCCTCCATCATCCCTTTCCCCCTCAGAGTGCTAAATACCTTTAGACTGGAGGGGCCTTACCGGAACCCGGATATTGCCCAGCACAGTCTCACACCTTCATTGACTGCAAGAAAGAAAAGTTTCGTAGTGTCAAAAGGACAACAGGTTCACCGTGAATGGCAAACAGTTTCACTTTCACATCTTTCTTCTGTTCACCTTGGGAGAAGAAGCGACAGATACAGGGCATGGCCTCTGAAAACACTATCATTCCTATAAGCAGCAAAAAGAATCATTTTTAAACAAAAAAAAACTTACACGTGAAAAACAAATAATACACTTACTAAAATTGGATTTTGCAGAGCGACATCGAGATCTGTGATCGTGATCACCATCCGCCATAGTATCTTCTTTGATTCCTCCTTCTTTTCTGTGTTTTTGCTGAGCTGTAGCCCTCACCCAAGTCCCTCCCCATCTTTGACAAACGTGTTTCAGCCTCCGATGTGCCAACAGTTTCAGGTCTTGTTTGTAACAGCTTAGGCGGTTTAACTCATCAGTGACAAAAGGATAATCTTTGGGTTTTTCTTGGTGTTTCATTGCAAGAATTAGCCGCCAGAATAATCAGTCTCCAATAAAAGTGCGCACGTGGGAAGCTAAGTCCTTGCGGAACTCAGCTGTCGTTAAACGGCGGTGTTCCATGTCAAACTAAAACCAGTGTAAGAGAGGCGTGCACAAGCCTGTATCTAATTACTTGGGAAAAACAATTTAGGGAAAACTATCGACCTAGACTATCAGAAGCTGTGACAATAACAGGCTGGAGGATGAGGAGATCCAGACACCACACACAAGAAGGCATGTCGCCGTCAGCTAAGATTAATGCCAGCTCCCCCCAGCCCACCCCGACACTCCCATTCTCCTCCTTTTCTTTCTCAGTCAGGCACAAACGTCCGCACACACACACATATGTCCGTGCACGCACACGCACACATATGCACATGCACAAAATAAAGCAAACCCCTCGACCACCCACCCTCAATATCTGAAACTCCTTTCCCCTCCCACACCTCATTTGAAGTATTTAAAAATGCAAGCAGAAAAAGA
Organism: Pomacea maculata; assembly: GCA_004794325.1. NCBI lineage: Eukaryota > Metazoa > Mollusca > Gastropoda > Architaenioglossa > Ampullariidae > Pomacea > Pomacea maculata. Next base: position 254,159 of record SRHC01003414.1, on the reverse strand, counting down.
GAAATTGTTGCAAAGTTGCGCGTTTCTCACTCTTCTTATAAAGTTTTAGTGTGTACTATAATAACTACATGATCATCAAAACCTAAGACTGAAAAAGCTGCTGTGTGTAGCAACTGTCAGCATCACCTTGTCTAACATGGCGGGAGTTACACACACCCAATCCCAACTTTAGTTCAGTCGGCTTGCTGTCCACCATCGGCAACGGTCCAACGACCAGTCCTTCGGTGGTGGAAGATCCTCTAGTGACCCAGCAGTCGTGTCAGTTGGAGCCACGTGTGTGAGGATGAAACTGTCACCTGTCACCTGTCACCTGCAAACCAGGTGTATGTACAACACGATGGATTTTACCCACGATAATCATTTTAGATGCTTTCGCCCCTTTTTGGCCCTTCACCAAAGATACATCAAAATAATAAGTTCGTCGCTTATTGGAAAGTCCTTTCGTGGTCTGTAGAGAGACCGGCTTTATCAAAACACATCTTGTCGTATCATGATGCTTATGAAAGATGTCAGTCTTGTCATGGTACTTATTTTAACTGTCAGCCTATTATGGCGTTTACGACAGCTTGCAGTTGAAGTGGAATCCTATAATGGTGTTTATGCCTATGAAAGACAGGTGTCAGGTTTTTTTGTTTTTTTTTTTTTTTTTGTTTCCCACCTGTTGACTGCATAATCGCCATCAAACAAGAATTGATAGATAGTTAGGTGTGATCATATGTGCAAGCTGTACAGTTTGGCTGAACGGTGTAGGCTGTCTAACAAATCATGACATAAATATGCCGATTCATCAGTGTCACGTGGTAATTTTAACAGTCGTAAAATCGCCCACAATTAGAGTTTAGTGTGGTTTGTCGACAAGCTTATGGAAGAAAGGATGGAAGGGGAGTCCGGCTGTAGGTGAGGTGTATATGGGTGAACCGCCTGAAGTGACGACAGCAAGCCATGCGCAATACATATCAGAGGTATTAATGACATACAGGAAGAGAGCAACACCTCAGGGTTCTTCCATTCCTGCCCGTCAGGAACTAGTAGGATGACATACATGGTCGGAGGGGGGAATTAGTGACCTCTCCACCCCCGCCACCTGTAGGCAGAGCAGAAGATCAACGGCTGCGCTACCGGGGGCCTCCCCGCCCCCCACCCAGGCATCACTTTTTCTCCCCAGAATCAGCAGGGTGTGTCCTTCCAGTTGCGTGTTTTAATGGCTGCCCATCGCGGTTCTCATATTCCTCCCTTCTTTTCTGTGAGGGTTGTTTGCCTGTTTGTTTACGTGATAAAGTATGTCTGTAGCTGTCTGTCATATTCATGTTACCTCACTCAAGCCCTCGACCCCATTTCTCCGGTGACACATAACAACCCTGAGATTATGAAAATCAGACATTCGTCCCTTGACTAGTACCGGTTTGGGGTGAAAGGGGGAGGGAAAGAACACATGAATAGAAGGGGGGTAGCTGACAATGCCCGCCACTCAGGCCTGTCCTGTATAACAGTGCTGCACGAAGCGACCAGTCCACCCCACGTTTGTAGGCAGTTATTCTTCTGCGTCCTCCTCCCTCCCAGCTACCCTACAGGACAGTCTTTGACAAGGTGTTGGGCAGGATCACACGTCCAAACCAAACCAGCTTACGCCGCTTGACTGTTGCAAGAAGGGTTCCTGGTGTCCTGGGAATGCTGCGGCCATCGTGCCTCGTCAAAGTCGGTGGTTTTGTATTTCCTGCAAGAGATCACAAGCATGCTGTGGTACTAGTCTTCGGCCACTCCTCCCACTATGGCTAGGGCTTCGCATCAGCGACCTCTGGACTGGCAAAAGCTTTGTCAAGAAAACGTCTCCTGTCAAGAGAACGGCACCGCGAGTCAACAGGCCAACACCAGGTGTGTCCTGGAGCCTCTCTTCCAAACAGAAGAGCACCAGCATCGCCGTTAAACCCTCCTTTGTCACCAGAACAGACTCGCAGAGCCAGTTGACCCTTCTGTTGGTAAGGGTAAGGTCGAACGAGATGGAGTATGGGACGGTCTTATCAGCTTGTTCGCGACAAAAACAAAAGAAGACGGCTGAGAGGTCGGCTGTAACGATAATTGACAACATCCTGGGCCTGCACGACGACTCAAACGNNAATTGCGCCTCTTGTAAATGATATGTTTGAGCACTTCTCACCCGTCGTCGTGGGGGCTGAAGGATGGCACGAAGTGACGATGCGGCTGCAGGGCGGCGGGCGACGGCCTGTCATCACGCGGGCGATGAAGTGGCCGCGCGCTCCTGCATCGTCACCCCTTGTATCACGTGATCGCCTCTTGGCCGTCAGCCCGTCACTGGCCGCGAGCAGGAGGGACAGAGGTGCGCTCTTGAACGCTTCAATTACTGCGACAGGCTGATGGCGGGCAATACACAAACACTCTCACCTCGGCACCGAGGCCGGCGCACCGCCAGTTCCACAGACACATCGGCAAAGTGCCGGAGCCTGTCATGCGCACCGCGTGCCGAGCTCTTGGCTCTGATTGCACAACACTTCATCTCGCGGCTACATCCGGTGTCTCCTCGTGATACAAAGCAGAACCTCTCCCCCTTTTTTTAGTAGCGCCTAAAGCAAGTTCCCAACTGGAGGCTGTAACAATGCTACATAGTCTGGAACGGAGACACCTTCCTTCAGGACGGTCTGGATCGATGTGGAATACGAATCCTGTATCTACGTGGAATATATATATATGAGGATGAGAGGGAATGGCCCAATAGCCAGGTTTGCTGGGAAGATTGGACTTCAGGAGGTACAAAGAGAATTTAACTGTAAGATAATACTACATCGCTGCATCGCTGTGTACCTCTGGAACAAAAATGAGAAGTTGGGTGGTTGGGTGGGTGGGTGGCTCGTTCAGATTGCACGTTTCTGTATTTTGTAAGTCGTCAAGTGGTAACGAGCTTATCAGAAAACCGAGGGTAAGAACACCTGTGTGGCAGCGGGACAAATGATATAAGGGGGGTCATTATGTCAACTTGTGTCTTGTGACATAACTCATCTATTTCTTGATGATAAACGGTCAAGAAGGACTGAAGGTTACAACAGTTTGAATGTAGCACTGCGTCGTGTAAGTATATTCTGTCCCTATTTCAATGTGCTTCGTGATTTTGTTCCCTGCAAGCCCCTAGAACTGTTACTCTGAAGATCTCATGCTTGAAGAAAAAGCAAGGCAGCGTCCCTTTGTGGTTTTTATGCCAAGGCGGGAGGAGAGAGGTGTAGGCACACTGACGCGTCCCTCGTATCACTCGTTAGAGCCAGTTATGGCGCAGTAAAATGTCGAGGACTTGATGACACGGCTGTGGCCAGTAAATCACGCTGTATCAGCCTGCCCATCGCCGCCATATTTCACCCGCTGCCGACGTTGATGGGTGGCGATGGTCCGCACCACGGGGAGACAATGGCGGCGGCCAATGATTCACGGCTTGTGCCGCCCGCGACCTGACTTCAGTACGAGGCGGGGGGACTGGTGTAGGTACCACACTGGGTCTGACCCCCCTCCAGTACTGACTGCTTGCTCCTCACCCTGTCCCCCTTCTTTCTCCTTGTCTCTCCTTCGCTACTGCCTGACCCCTCAACACCTGCGGTGTAAGCATTAGTTCTGTCAATTTACTCACACACACACAATGTGTCATTCATGGTAGAGCAGTAGATCCCTCCCAAAAACTCCCCCCTCCTCTCAAAAAACCCACTACGAAACGAGTTTCAATAAAGACCGTGCGAGGAACTGGACAGACAGCCACCGGAAGTCCTCCACGACACCACCACTATGACAGCCATCACAGACACAGTTTTGAACAGGAACTAATACCCCTGGACTGCTAGCAGACGATTTTTTTCCAGGTAACTACTAAAACGAGGCATGAGACGACAAAGCTTCCGGTTTATTCACATTCTTTGTTACGGCTCGCCGAGACTAACAGGGGAGATCTCCGCAAGAGGCTAAGCGTTGGTCTTGGCAGACAGACAGCAGTCCACCTATACACGTCCATGGTTTTGACCTCACTGACAATTTACAATCAGCCTCTTTTGAAAATGTGCATGTTGCCTTCACCACCGTCTGGGTCTGGTTTCTGTCTGGTTTTATGTCGGCCCCCACATGTGTGAGCTCGATGTTTTATTAAAGTTAATAAATATAAAAACAAAAATAGAAAATTGTCGAAAAGTTTGAAAATGTAAAATTTGGTTTAAAACAACAAAATTTCTCTTTAATGAAATTTCAAGTATGACAAAGGGAACTTCAAAAAAGTTACAGCACACGATCGGCGCCATTTCGGCTGTGTGATGATGTTCTTTGTTCTACAAAGTGTCATTGTTCATCATTCTATTATGTTGAAATTGGAGTGTGTGGGCACTTCATAAAAATAAACAGTTGACGACTTGGGCTCATGACACTCACTTACCCACACGTGTACTGTTTTGTAGGCAAAATTTACCAGGCTTCCCCGCCCTTTTTTAACAGGTTCAAGCAAGGAGGAGTTTATTAATTTTTATTATTATTTGTGATGATTATTCCTATGAATGCTGACCCAATAAATACGCTCTGTAATCGATGTAATGCCAGAAATGAAATTTAAAGCAACTTAGTGCAAAGTAAGAATGAGACTGAGTAGACAAGCTACAATAACAGACATGCGTGAATAATTCTTTCTTTATCTACTGCTGGCCTTTCTGCATGTGACACCCTTTATTTAATTAGGGTTGGCTGCTTTGCCGTGATATAGCCCTAGTTGCTGGCTGGCCTTATAACATCAATCCCCCGACACACACGCACACACCCTCCTCACACACCACACGCACAGTTGGATGGGCAAGAAACCTCCGGCTCATGACTTTCCTGTGAAGTTCACCGTCACAAAGGATCAGCATAAGCAATGATTGAAATTTTGAATTCCACCCAGTAAAAAAATATTCATCGGAAATAACCAAACCCAGTGATTTTTCCGCCAATTTCAAAGGAGACTTGGAACTCGTGTGTTTACAGACAACAGGTGCTGAAAAGGTAAAGATTTAAAATCCCATAGTACTTTTATGCATGTTAAAAGCAGATTAATGTCCATATTTCTGTTAGATGAGGCGATACAGGTCAGGATGTTACTGGACAGAACGAAGGACAGTTGTTGCCTGTGCAAAAGAAATAATGGTCACTGCTACAAATCACTCTACACACTGTCACAGAGAGGTGGCATGAGGCTACACAGAGCACAGCGAGGGTGGTCGAGCCCCACCTGTCGTACGACTAACAGTTTTTTGTGTGTGTTTGTTTTTTTTAGAAAGTACACTATGGCATACCTGTCTGAATAATACAGGTCAACTTCTGCAAACTAAAAAAATATCAAAAAATATAAACACTACTACAGAATATGACGAAAAAAACTTGTAAACGCATTTATACGGATATCTTTTGCGCACCTGATTAAGGAAAGCTTCATAGTGACAAGCAATCACAACATTTAATAAAGATAATTATTTGTTGAACTGAGAAAAAACACACAGCACGTGTACGTCTATATAACAAAGACATTCTCAGAACTATGCTTCGTATCCGACAGGTTAATTGTGACACTGAGTGTCAGTGATCGATGCTACAGTCTCTTCCCCAAATGTTATTCGTAGCCTACAGGTCCTCCCTGTGTTTCCTTGCTAGGTGTAGTTTTGACAGTTTATAAAGAGTTGTAGAATGTAGAATGTAGATCCTCCCTCGACTGAACTTGGTGAAGCGGCTACGACACGCGTGACTGGCCTCATATCACACGACTGATCTGTGACTAGGAATTCCACTTGCCTGGGGGCCAGGTCCTGCCTGACAATGAGATGTCTCGGGTAGTCCTCCCTCTGCCTATAATCATCCCACAGCCTCAACACTGCTGCCGGGAAAAAAACCAGTTTAAAGATACTTCTCGGCAGACAGTTTGTCCTCTGTAATTTACAGCAGGCCAGTCCCACTACAAACATCAAAAGGATTCATTCAGCAACAACATTTTTCGAAGTTCTAGCAGTTCTGAGAAAGCTCAGTTACGAATGTGTAAAATAAGTAAGGCTTGGACACCAGGAACACGTAACGGGTTCATTGTGATGTCACTCGGGAAACCGGACAGGTGTTGTGTCACAAGGTTCATGACCTGCAAGACTGGCTAACCTGACTCATGGCGGACAGACAGGTTTCGTTACCATAGCAAGCTAATTGGTTGATAACTTGATAGCTAGAGGTTGCTTTATTAACACCTGTTTGCTAAATGGTGACTTTTTATTAGCATCCATATGGTCATCCAAAGGTCATCAGCCCCTTTACGGCAAGGGTTTAGATAAGTGCTATGAAGGGATTGTTGTGACTTCGTGTTGTCTACTATACTGTTGTATTTTGTTGACTGCAGTCTCTGACAACTAGCGATGACTGACCGCTTGTACTACTCGATGGCGTGTGTCCTGCCTCCCCTGTTGGGATCGAACCCATTCTTTCTCGCCGCGAGTACAAAGTTGGGCCTTAGGTGCTTGTGTGCCCTATGTCGACCATACAGATTCCATCTCTCTCAGTGAATGTCAATGTTTGAAGATTTGCATCTCGCAAACAGAGCGGAGTCATGTGTTCAGACTCGCTCAACTGAAGCAAACAGCTCAGCATCAGGAGCCCTACAGCATTATCAACTTTAAAATAAACCCACTATATATATATAACTCACCCCTAAAGGGCTGGAACTGTTTCTCCAACACAACACTAACTTATTTTGTTATTTCAAAATGTACATTAACATTATGATTCATTTCATATAAATTTATGTTGCTATGAAAAAAAGTTTCTACATTTATTGAATTTCGGGTTCTGCCTGCAGTTGCCTTGGCAGCAACAGACCAGATGATTTCGCGGGTCTTATACAAACACCAATGCTCAAATCCCAACATATAAAGGGCACTAGTTATTATCTCCTCACACCACCTCTCAGTATTGACAGGCCTACTACCACAGTGATGAAGTCTCTAGAAAGGGCTGCAACAGAGATTATGCTTTAATGACCGAGCTACACCAATGATCCGAGGACCACACTGAAACATTTTGTGAAGAACCTCGGAGCTGAGAACTGCTTGCAGACAAGATGGCATGTCTCTGTCAAAAAAAAAAACCCTCCTCTTAAGGTCAAGTATTGCCACTCGTAGGCTTGTATTATCGGGTCAATGGCAAGCGGAAGTAGTCTTGACGACCACGAGAGCCGGCCAAGAGCGGCTGGTGCCTGGACGTGACGCACTTCCTGGTGGGAGACTGTGCTCGCCAGTGTGAGTGGCACGCCGTTGATGACGACACAAAGACGGTCATCTGCATTTTGATGACTCCACGTGTGCCGTCTGCTGAGGGTCAGACTGACCAATGGTCATCTGCGTTAGATGTAGCGTCAGCCTGCACAGCAGGAAGGGGGGGTGGGACAAAGGGTAAGGGGAAAGAACTGGTCAATTAATTCGTCTCTGGACATCGTTAATTTTGTCACGAAGTGGAGAACATTCATCGCCGTGGGAGATTTCATGCCTAAGTGTGTGTTCGTGTATGTGTGTTTATTTATTCCTGAGTGTGTAATATCGTGTTGTTTATTATGTGTAATATTATCAATATATTTACAGCACATATTGTGTAGCTCCATTGACGGTTAAGTCCCTGTTTGTTTTGTTTACCCTTTTGTTTTACAGTTGTGATTGACTCAAACCACATAGCAGGAGTCAGTTGTTTTTATTTCAAATGATATTCAGCTTTTAATTCGTCAAACTACAGACTCATTCTTTTAATTTTCTTCCGTTTGTGATTACCATTACTGAACTGCTCATACCAGGGGTGGGGAACTTTTTTCCCTCCAAGGACCATTTTGATATTTATAACATCTTTCGCTTGCCGTAAAAATGAGCCAGCTCAGTAGGTTCGCCAAAATGTTTTCACAATTTCAGCACATTCAGTACCAGCCTGTGTGGCACACTCTGTCCTCTGAGTCACCACAATCAGCCTTATAATTAGATGAGAGAAAATGATTCTCTCCACCACGAAAAGCGTAGCGAAACAACTGTTAAAAGTCTGTAAGACATATACATGTTTTTATAATTAAAGAGTTCCTAGAAAAGATGTATCTGCATGAAAATTAATAGGCATAAGTGAATGGCAGTTTCGAAGAAAATTAAGATTTGTTCTTGAAGACTCGCTGAAACTTCTTTTTTTTTTTTTGTACAAAATTTGAAGAACCCCTTTACTGAGCTCTACTTGCCACAAATATCGGCCGAGGTTGAAGAACAACCTTCTTGACAATCGAGTGCAAAGGAAGGCGCAATCACGTGACACCCAGCCAATCCCTCGTTTGTCGCGACTACCAATCGCCGTCAACTACTCGAAACTTCTACAGATAGAAGCATAATGCAGTAACACACTGGTGCCAGAGGATGGCTTTGCTTACTCCACAGCTTCAACGTTAACAATTGCCGTTATCTTCGTTCACTTCCGAAACTGTACTCTTTATTTATAGCTTTAATTATTCCCTTAACTTTCCAATTCTACTTTTACCTCATCATCCACACTCATATTCAACTTACACAGGTGTCTGTGAAAATATTTTATGGTGGATGGTGCTTTAGACTACTTATACACCTAGATTGTGTGTAGTTATGTTGTTTACCCGACTTACGTAGACAGTACTTTACTTACTTTATTTATCGTATTTATTTGCTCGTTTCGGGTTGCATATTGTTGCTCACCCACTGTCACTAATATTTTCGGGTTTTTATTTTGTTTGCCCTGCTGTACGGTTCAGACCTCGGACAATCTGTTGGCCATCAGCAGGCTGGCTACAGGCGGGTGCACCAGACTCACAGCGACACGAGGCAACTGTGCGCCATCAACGTTTTCACGAAATTTGCGATCCAACTGTCTGACAGACTAACAAGCTTTTCCCTTGTAAGCTCGACAACCGCTCTTTAGTTTTAATGACGAGACTCCTCGAGCTATCACAGGCGCCCTGTCCCTCGTGCCGATACCCGGTCTCTCTTGGCAGCTGGCAGTNGACAGTCTTATCGGCCCCCAGCGCCTTGTTTACAATGACCCCCTTGTCTACTGGGGGGATGAGACCACGGACCTTTCACTGAGCACGTGACTCTCCCGACTGTGGCAGGCAGCGACACAGTCTGAGAGTACAGCAGTCTGAGGTAGTGATCTCACTGACATGTTTGTCAAAGACTCTAGAGCGAGCTTCATCGAGTAAATCTTTCAGATGACACTTTAAAGATGTCGGTGAACAGTGCTTCTGCTTCACTTGCCAGACGAGCAGACTTTTCAACGCACAGAAATACAAAAAGTTGTTCTCAACTTATTCTTTTACACAATGTAAGTGTTTAGACAATTAAAGTAACATCATTATGGAAAGTCTCATAAATCAGCGATGAGAGTTGTGAAGATTGCACTGGGTGTCATTGTTCGTCTTGAGGTGTGCCGTTGTATTGTTTAGAAGCACGAAACTCCACCAATATCTAGGCACCTGTATGTAGGTATCTGTATGTAGGCATGTGTATGTAGGCATGTGTAAATGTACTGAACATAAGAATACCTCCTTTAGACAACACATGGCAAGGTCAAATTAAATTAAGGATCTTTTTGGATGGGTTACCTCACAAATAATTGTATTGTAGTTGTGTATGAATTTCAAGAATTGGCATCTTTGCTTGATGGATTTGTTTTCAAACAATATTACAGATTGTAACAATCTGGCTTCACTGGCATCAACTGTAAAACAAAAGACAATTTCTGAGACCCTTGTAATTTAATGTTTTTGTCTGAGTTTCGTGCGGACCAGCGAATGGGAGGCTCCCTGTCACTCACCAGTATAATGGATCCTGATTTGTCAAAAGAAAGCTAAAAGCACTGAGTTAATTGTTCATGTAAGCATTGGACCCATTACCTTTTTAACAGTGTGCATTTCCATATCATTCACATAAAATCTTTTCCACCTTTATGTGAAAGCCAAGTGTGGTTTTTATCCTTCAGCTTGCAATAAAGTCTTTTACAGTTGGTGTTCACAAGGCAAGGTCCTGATGAGACGACATTCATTGCAGGTCTTGCACGCCGGTCTTCTGAGAATGGCTGACCCTGCCTTCACCTCTCTGGGTTTGTGGACATGTGAATACAGTATGTACAGTCTTTACACATAACACACAAACACAGCAGAATACATGAATACCGTATTTACAGTCTGTCAAGCACCTACAGAGCAGAAAGCAGCCATGTTTCTCTGTATTCCATTGACGATGACAGAGAGGGATGCAGGCAGACACAGCAATGGACCACATGCCGGGTGGATATGTGGAATGAGGCAAACAAAGCCAACAAGTAAAATGTTAAAGTGGACGTGGTTTGCAACAACCCCAGGACTGACTACGTCACTGTAAACAACGGGCACAGGATATGAAGGAGCAGCACAGTGTACAGTTCACTGTTTAGTAAATACTGAGTGTGGACTGCAAGACTATCATTGCTTTCTGCCTTGGTAACAAAAGAAGCCGAAAGAATATTGTTGTTGAACTACGAGCGTACGACAAGCAGACAGACATAAATGTAAACAGGTCGGCAGGTGCATTTCCCAGATTCGTTCATTGTGAAAGTATTTTCATGGTTGCTGGGGGTGTGACTGAGAGTTCTAACAAGGTGTTACTGGTATCAGTGTATCTAGTGTATCATCGAATGCTGGCCAGACCATTGTACTGACTCCACAGTAGGTAGAACCGTAGAAGTCGGCAAAAGCACTCGAGAGAGAGAGTGTGTGTGTGTGTAAAAATGAAAAATGATCACCTGAATTTAACAAAGACAGTTTTAGGTGGCACCTCACACAGGTCCACAGTTTGGTTTGTGTCCCAAACGGTTCTTATCGGTTTGTCAGAGCCATCTTGTCCAGTCTGTGACCCTTTATCCATTGGCAGGGGACGTAAACTCCACAGTTAAAAAGTAGTCGGAAAACAACTTTTATAAATAGAAAACTATTGTGACCTTTGCAATTAAATATGTAAGAGCAATTTAGTCACCACACCTTATAACGTCCAAGATTAACTTATTAGACAAAATTAAAACTTTCTTTGGTTATCAGTGACGGTAAGAAATGGTTTGAACAAAAATATGTCATGTTTTGCAACAACTCGCAACTTCTTTAGTTAAAAATATCAGAAACGAAGGGAATTTTTTTTTCATTGCTGTTATAAACCAATCACAGGTCAAAGGTCAGTGGCAGGTGTCAAAATCTGTGTTCATTGCAGCATCATATCAGGTCTCCCACCCCTCCAGCCACCTTTTTTCAGCGAGGGGGCGGGTCGATGGCGCTGCTATCAGATGGAGTGGCCGGCGGCCGTCAGGAAATTTCAATTTGTTCCGAGGGCGCGCTGAGGCTTCCCTGGACACCAGGCCGTCCTTTCCGCCCTCCCTCGCCCATACGTCACAGGCAGGGGGAAATAAGCCAGTGTATCTCGCCACCAATTGGCATAAACATCGCTCCATATCAGAGACTACTCTGGATCAGCCCTGAGGCGGGTGTCAAGATAACTCGGCTCGAGAGAAATGGCGGCAGCGGGTGACCCATACATCACTAGCCCCGATAAGGTCACGACTAACGAAGCACAGAAGTTATTGCTCGGGGTAAGGAGCGCAACTTGCAGGGAAAGCAAGACCTCCTCGGAATTGCTCCGACAAGGAGGCGAGGGGGTGGCTGGGAGGGAAGGGTGAGGAAACTTGTCAGGCAAAAAAGACGATGGGTATGACGGGACTAGTGATTTAAGTAGGCATTGCCTGTTCTCACAACTTTCAGCCGCGACAACTGACAGCACTATTTGCCTGGCGAGCGGCAGGGTGCAGTCAGATACCATCGGCGCAGTGCCGCGTCCCGAGATGCTGTCTATCTCCAGCAGCAGGCTAGTGTTGCCAGCAAGATTTCTGATTCAAAGAGCAGCACCAGAAACTTGACACGAATAACAAATGTGCGAGATGTTTACAGCAGCCAAAAAGTGGCGGTAATGGACGACTAAAAACTCAACATATGTCTTTTCCGCCTTTCTGCACGGTCGAGAGGTATGTGCGCGCAACATACGCCTGATGCAAACTCTTTGACCTTTGTGTCAGCTGACGTCATCAACATGGCGGCCTCTGCAGCTGCGGTCTTGCGGCGCCTACAGTTCCAGTCCCTGTTCTTTTGCCAGCGGCTACCACTTCAACATTTTACTGAGCGTTAAACTGCGAGGACATTTCCCAGGATTCCTTGCAAGGGCAGTGTTTGAATAATTTGTTTAGTGCTGCCTTGATTAGTCTGGCAGTTGTGGCCGGGTGTACAGCTGGGTGCTTCAAACATGAGGTACCGCTTAGCAGTCAAAGCCTTTGTTCGTAAACTTATGGGGAGTATTTGTCCACCCGTATATACATGTATTTAAGGTTTCACTGGCGGTCTATGTCTTTGTGTCACGAGGGTATGGTCACTTCACTTCCTTTGGGCCAAGACGTCTCCGATGCTGTTTGTATCTACCCAGGGACTTGTTTTGGAGAATTTTGATTGGATATTTGTTCTTCTAAGTTTTGTGAGGGTAGTTTTCTTGCCATTAGAGAAAAGCTTTTTTTTTTTTTGTTGTTGTTGTTGTTGTTGTTGTTGTTTTGTTTAGGAACTATCTTTGTCAGCTCTGAACAGAAATACCAAAGCCACGTGATTTTTTGTGTTTTTATTATTGTTATTATTTTTCGTTTAATTTGACGGTGTACTAATGACAAGAAAAATCTGAGACAGTTTGTACAAGGACTGCGAGACTAAACAGGAGGAGTGTTTCTTGCCCCTAACCCTGCTTTTATTAGCACGACTGTGTGGCGTTGGGCGATTGTTCTCAGTTGTTCTGTGGAAATGTCCTTACCTCCACCCGTCCACACCCGGAGGCCTGTCAGTGAGTGTTGTTAGTCGTGCACGTTATGTTCTCACCTGCCACGGAAGTGAGTGACAGGCGGCCTGACCGCCGTGTGGCTTGTCATGTAGTGATCCCGTCCTCTTGTCACCACGTCCCCGCCCTCCTCCCGTCTCCATGGCCCTCCGCCCGCACGCACACACACACGTCTGTGTGGTGGAACCATCGGTCATAGCAGCAGCTGTTAACATCACCTCCGCGCCAACGACAGGTAGACGCTGCCACACCTCATGCAGGCGTGAGTGATGAGCTGGAAAAAGCCTTTGTAATACGAACTATTACTCTTTCGTAGGTCATAGTCTGACAGACAGCACTACCCGCCTGTCTCACCTGACGATGAGGTGTCAACCTCAGGTGTGTGAGATTCGCCGCTGACAGGCTCCAGGTAACGTTCACACCGAGTGAGGTGTAGAGTGGGAGGTGAGGCGGCAACGGCGCTAACTCCGTGCCCTCGGGGACAGCATGGCGACAGTCTCTTCTCTGACTCCCTCTCTTCTCTGTTCCTCTCTTCTCTGACTGTCCCACACCCCGAGTGTCAGCACTAGTGGACCCCACTTAGTCGTTTGCCCCATGCACCTGGGAAGTCTCCATGTTCCTCGTCACCACCCACCCTCGTTGTTATTATTGTCCCTTCCCTTCCTCACTTCAAATACATACCCTCAGGCTTTGTATTCCTCGGACCATTCTTAGATATGGCCCACTCCCTTTATCTGCCCGTGGTCCACTCATCTGCAATGAACTGATACTGCATACTCTCTTCTTACCTTTTGTTCTCGTGCCATTGTGTATTGGTTGTGTGCACATGGGTGTATGATGTAGGTGTGCCTTACCAATGACTCTAGATACGAGATTAAGTTTGTGTTTTGCTTTGATGCACCATTAGCCTTATAACCTTACCTTGTAACCAAACATACTATTTACTAATAGCATTTAGTGTCTGTTGTAACTAAACTGGTTTTTTTTTTTTTTCGTGACTGAGCATGTTTCCCAAGTAATAACTGCCTATTAGGATCATAAAGTTGGTTATTTTGTATATTTTGTCCTGTGTGTGTGAGTAGCTCGTAGGTATGCGTGCTTAGGTGTGCATAAACTCGTCTGTTAGTCAAAGTTTGCTGTAGCAAAAGCGGGCATTTTAGAAATGTTTTTACTATTATTATTGTTGTTAGTAGTAGCAGCTCTCAGCTGTCTGTCAGATCATCTCTCTCCCCCCGTTGTCCTTTGTCACACCTACTGCCCTCACTGTACGCCTGTGTCGTGTATGTGGCAAAGATTCAAGGATTGTAAGTGTTTGGTCTGTGGAGTTTGGTTGTGATGACAGGTAGGCCGTGCCGAGTACCTGCCGCCATCCTGCTCCTCCAAAGCATTAAGTTCATCGGTGAAGTGAGACGCTGACACTCGACACGCAATGGAGTGTATCAACAACACTCGGTAGGATGGGTGGAACATGATGACAGTCCAAACAGAGGCTGTACACAGAAAGTCGACACGCAGAGACTGTACATGGGTACACACAGTACACCGGGACTTGTGTACAGTCAATATACAGGGACTATATGTACAGTCTATACAGGGGGTTGTACGAAGACAATACAGACAGGGACCATAATGCACCGGCAGTCAATGCAGTGGTTGTATGTACTTCCTACTTTGTTTACAAACAGCCTATAATAGCGTCCTTACACTACTTATTTTACACTGTACTATAGTTCTTTATTTACACACTGTACTACAATACCTAATGTACACACAACATGCTATAGTGTATCATGTAACACAGACATTGGATACATTTGACCTCCACTACACCTGGGGTACACGTGGAGATCAGGATGCTCAGCTCTACCTCATTTTTCTTTAGTTGACTTTGACTAAAGTCTCGGTTAGCTTGACTGTGTCTTCTGCGAGGTGCTTCGTGTCTGGACTGTTCTGTGGGTGTAAGGAAGGAGGGCTCCACCGTCGAAACATCCCCCCACTCATCCCCACCAAAGGTCCCCAACCTGCACGGACAGTATGTACCGTAGGCAACAAACAAACCCCGGGTCGTGTAACTGGACAGACGACAAGAGACTGATTGATAGCCCGGGAGGACAGTAATTATCAGGCCTGTCACTCAAGCCTGTGGGCCGCCATGGTGACGAGAGCTGTCACGGTGTGGGCGGCCGCTAAGCCACTTCTTGTGGCCGGGCCCCGGCTGCGGCTTATCAGCACGGATCAAACAGCCGGCCGTTTGACACGCTGTCTGTTAACGGATCCATCTTCCAAATCTCTCAACATCCCGCTCTGTGATCACCAATGCTGATAAGCGGGTGTAATGGCCAGTTTTACAGCGGCCCATGCCGGTGTCCTCACGCAACTCAGCCATTTGAGAGGCCGACTGCTTTTGATCTGTCAGTGGCGGCTGCTGGTGCGATGACAAAGGCGGGAATAAAGGCCTGATTTCCAAGTCAGGGCCCTGGGCACGGCCCATGTTATTTCAATCTGTCTGTGCAGTTTGCTCGCTTACTGCAACACGGCTCTCAACAAATGGCCCAGGAATGAGCTTGCAGGCTAATGAGCGAGGGCGGCTACATGCCCATTGCTGTCTCTACCCGCTTTGCTTGTAAAGCCCGGGTGCCGTGTAGAGGGCGAGGTTAAAAGTTGTCGGCAGCTGTTTGAAGTCGTGATAAGGGGAGGAGGAGTAAGGGGGGCACAAGGCACAGCCTGCTTCACATTCCAGTGTTCCTGCCACTCAAGGTGGCGCTGTGTACAGTAATGCAAGTAGCACACTGCTGACGTCACGTGTCTAGAGGTGTCTCAATTACCGTTGACAGTAGAAGGTAGGGAGCGCAGATGTTAAATATATTTTTGCAAGATGTGTTTCAGTAGATATAAAATTCTTCCATACAGTCATGCATATCTTTATGTATATATCTCCAGTCTCGGGTGGACGTGACAGAAGCTGGCACACAACTGTGTCATATCTGCATGCTGACACACAAATGTCGACGTGTCAGGCTTCCAGTGGTGACACTTTATACAACTGTACAAGTCATTGGCGAGTTTGATAAGTCCTTCAGAAATCTGGTGAAAGGTTAAAGGTGAAAGGTCAGGTCTGCTGTTTGAACCTCAGCAGTCGCTCGGCGTTGTTGACTGGGCCTTGGTGCTGATGTTGCCGAGATAACTGCAACAGACTCATGACACATCGTTATTTCATGTCACATCAACACATAAATAAGACGTCCACGTAGTAAAGTGTCGCGTCCTGACAACAAAAATGTTAAATCACTTCGAGAAGATTCCAGTTACAGATACACACGTGCAGACTTCAGATAAGTGAAGCAGAACGTCCTGCGATGAACACTCACGATTCTTTATACGCACGGCTTTTTTAAAAAAAACAACAGGGCCTATAGCAAGGCAGGAAGCGAGTGTGACCCGGATGTCTCCTATAGAAGTTTTCGTGTTTTTTTCAGCCTAGACTGTATGCGTGTATGTATACAAGGAGGTGGTCAAAGTATGACTACATCTATTTCCGGGTATGTCTGTCCGTCCATCCCTCACTTCTGTCTCCGCCTCTCCAGTGTTCAGCAACAGCCAGTGATTTTCTATTCACGACACTGTGTCTCTGGTGACAAACTGTGGGGCCTGTTATGCTGGTGACAAGCTCTGGGGTCTGTTGCTCTGGTGACAAGCTCTGGGGCTGTGGAAAGTAACAGGAGGAAGCGTTAAAACAGCGGTAATGGGGCTGCGAGTGTTTCCACACTCACGTCTTTGCCCCCGACACCACCCTTGGCGCCACATCAAACAGAAACGCGCCGGCTAAGTTCTTACCAACTCAATCCTATCAGATCTGTTCTTTCTTACCAGTTCAATCCTATCAGACTTCTTCATCGCCCGCCTCGCCCGTTTCCCTGTTCGTCTTATCGCCGTTTCGTCTGTTGGTACGAACCGCGACTGATGAGCGCCGCCAGGGTAACCACTGGGCGTGCCGTGCACTCCTCCCCAGCCTCCACAGGGGGAGGGGCGGCGTCCGGTCCCTCAGCATCGAGTGGGGGGAGAGAGAGAGGAACGAGGTATAAATAACGGGAGGGCGAGGGTCACGACTGGCGTAGGGGTGGATCTGGCTGTGGTGTAGAAAGTAAATGAAAGAGCGTCCCCAGGACCAGAGTGTTGTGTCGTAAATTAAGTCCCCTTCCTGTCGGCAGATCGTCCACTGACTGCCTTCACAACGGAGGCGAAAATAGAGAGGTAGAGAGAGAGACTGGGAGAGGTAGGGAGTGTGAAACAGTATTTCTCCACAAAGACTAGAAATATGGCGACTATTAACCGTGAAAGACGCTCTCTTGTCTGTGATAAACGATAAGTGAAAAGTATCAAGGTTGCTGGATTACTCATGGCAGAAAAGCGAACAGCTCTACATCCTTCACTTCTGCTTGTCTGCTTTACTTAATGTACTCGCAGGACCTGAATGCCATGGTGCAGCACCAGCGCACACAGGACACGTGTGAAGGGAACATAGACATGGTGGGCCACTCACCCAAGTGTGCGAACTGACTGGCAGGGGGAGAGCACCTCTAGAGTGGAGCCTTTTGTGTCCTGAGGCAGCTCCCACCCGATTTTCATAAGTGATTCCAAGAAGAAAAATATTTACATGCTATAGCGGGTACATCCTGGTACACCGTTTCGACAGGTCAAATTTTGCCAAACGTAGTTTGCCAAGCGGACACTTGAGAATGTCAGGACTTGTTTACCCTAGTACGTCAGGGTTTGTTTATCCTATTTTGTCAGGGCATATAGTTTACAAAATACCTACGTACTCCATTGTGTTAAGTACCATGGTTATGTACTGAAGCTTTCAAAACTGTTTCAGCCACTTTACAACAGTTTTATATTTAGAATTTCTAAATGCGATTTAAGTCCTCATGCAACGTTTCTAAACGACTTAAAAACACTTTCCTAAAAACACTTCGAAAGTTTTTTCTACAAATCAGTTTAAGGTTTAGACATGTGCAACTGCCAACCCTCACCCCAGCCCTCGCCAAATAACTCCATCACCTTGCGGTAGAAGGACTGTAGAGGCGGCATCTCGTTAAAGCTCGCCTATCACAACCTGTGGGTAAACAGTTTGCCCCCAACTTCGCAGTCTCGCAGCGTGAGGGTGGGCTGTCTGATGCTGAGCATGAGAGACGGATGCCAGTCACCTGCAGGACTGATGAAGTCTGACGGTGCAGTCATGCGCGTGACTGGCGGAGCGAGCACAAGTCGCGGTGTGGGGCTCACGGGTTCAAGACACGTGCGTCATTCTGCGGGGCGCCTGCCGCCAACACCTACATAACTGACTGTCACGTGACACTCGATGAACACCAACGCACCAGGCATTGATGGACGGGAATGGTCTTTCGTCTACATGGTCTGTTGACGCCGTGAAATGTTGACAGCTTCGTCCTTTGATACCTGATGCTGGCTGGGCTTTACGACCGTTTTACTGTTTGTGTAAGCCAGAGGTGGGGAACTTTCTTCCCTCCAAAGGCCATCTTGATATTTATAACATTATTGGTGTGCCACGCAAAATGATGTTCTTAAATGTAGTCTGCTCTATTAATACACATATACCTCCTCCGGATGGAGGAGTCCACGAAATGTACAAAATGTCTACACACAGACTTTCTATGCACAAACATACAAACGATAGCAACACTCAGACTTGCAGAACCCGGCATCATGTTCCACAGAACTCTTCCAGAATGAACACACTGAGCTTAAAAATTATCATAATTATGTACATTAGCTGTACTTAAATTGTGGAGTGTATTCCTAAAGTCTGTACAATAGGATCATACAGAGGCTCATGTTCCCCAACTGTCTGAGGACGCTAACGGGTACGCTGTCCATCAGTCCACACCTTGTACACCAAGCGGACATAACTGACAAACATCTTTAGGCTTTGTTTCATGAGTCTGCTTCCCCCTCCTCTTCTCTGTCTCCCTCTCCGCTCTAAACCACACCATAAAGCCACGTCACATCAAGAAACTCCACTGATGATTATGAGACGACAGTTAGAGAGAATGGGGTGGGTGGGATGTAAGCATTCATTCTACCTGCATATACTTCACGTTTCGCTTTCAGGAGACAGACAACAGATCCATAGCTCCCCCCCACGTCTCCCACTCCCCACTTCTTTGCACACGCGAGAGCCCACAGAAATAACTGCCAACATCAAAGAGAGCGGCCGTTAAAAAGTGGTCTTAACTTTTCACGTGGTCTCCTTCCGTTTGTCTGCAGACTGGGGAGCAGCGGCGGGCCCGCTCCTGACGTTTAGATTGCAGTGTTTTACGGAGGGCTGGCGCCTTTGATGCCTCGGCAGGTTAGTATACAGCACTAGCCTCGCGGGCAGGTGTGGGCGACTGAGGAACACCAGCCCTGCACCCTGGCTACCCGTTGGCGGCGCACGAGAAGCAGGAGGCGGCAGGGGAGGGGGGCATCTCGCCCGCCCGATGGGAGAAGGAGATCTGCTCTTTCTCTCCTCGTCATTCGTTTCCCGTTGATTACATAAGATTGATGTTCTTCCAAGACCTCAGCCAGCCGCCACGGCTCCGCCTTGTACCCCTTCATCTTGTTGCTGGACCGACTGTGGCTGAGTAAATTCGTAATTATGCAGACCTCATCTATTTTGTGGCTACAGTGGATTCGGAACAGCGCTTACTTTTCTTCCTAACAGTTGTACCTGTGAAGGCCGTTAACTTTGCCAAATGTTGGGGAACCGTTGGACCAAGTTTGGCAAAGTTGTGTTAAGGTCACGTGACACCAATAGTTTGGAGGAGATTGATCAGCACGCTGAGAGGCTGGGTTGCCAGTACCATTGTCAATACATTGAGATGTCAAGGCACTTAGCAAACCTGAAGCTTCGGAACTTTGCCTGGTTAAGAATGACTTTTGTAACCTGGATTCAAGAGTAGCTAAGTCTATAACCAGCAATTCGTCTGGACACAAAATAAAATACATCTAACTGTAGTCCATGTCAGAATACATCACCTTAGTCAATACAAACAACATCTGAGTCCTTGAATGAATATTACTTGAATTTCACGCGACGATGAAAAATCTACTTTTGTACTCCATGAAAATGGAGATCATCTTTATCCTGTCCTCTGTCTTTATCCTGTCCCATGTCTTCATCGCCTGGACAGTGTGCATTAAATTTTATTTGCCGTGAACCCTCCAATGACTTTGCAGTTGTCAATCCTCCGTTCTCAAAAGTGAAGCACAGAATAACGAGTCTCCCTTAACTAAAACCTACTCATAACGAACTTCTCTTAACTCCAACCTAAATTAATTAGAACCAAGTTATTATTTGTTGTATTGCAACAGTAACCTAGTCATTATTTTCTAGAAATCAACTCCATCTTTCCAATGACATCCATATGTGTGTATTTTGAGGGGGTGGAGGCTTTGGAAGACCATCTGCGCATGCGTAGTATGTAAAGGTGTAAATACCAATCCTGCATTGTGGCAGGTGCACTGAAATAGTGCATAACACTGGGATACCTATGTCAGTGAGGTTTATCTTCTTCCTGAGCAGGTTATCAGCTCTGGGTGCTAGACACTTCTGTGATTTTCTCTTTTACACTGTGCTGGAAAAAAAAATCTACTGGCCCGTACTTCGGGATATTTCGTAGTTTGTAAACCACCGTAGTGTAGGGCCATTGAAGCAAGACTTGATGATAATAATGATCATTAGATGTGAGCTTACCCATTCCTATTCCATGCTCTCTCTCTCACAAACACACATACGTACGAAGGCACAGACCTGATAAGCTAGTGTGAAGAAAGGAGGTGGTGGGGGGCGAGGAGGATGGACCTGGTCGCTCGCTCCTCACTTAAACGAGGCGGTGACGTGCGGACCACCCAGGCGCGGGATGAAGCAAGCGAGGATGGGAGGAACAGCACCGTGCCATCAAGCTGGCAGAGAGGGACGGCACAAGACTCGTTTTACACCAGATGAAAGATGGCGACGCTTTTATTGTGTAAACTGCAGAGCGGCAACTCGTTTGCGTTTGGTTCCGGGTGCCAACGGGACGACCCCTGTTGCACAGACTTACCGTTTGAAGAGCGCCTCACCGCTGGGGACGCAGCACGTCCTACTCATCCACCCCCCGCCTCGCCCCCATCGCCCAGCCCCTTTGCTGTCTGCTCACCTTCCTTTGACGATGACGGGCGCCCGTGCGCAGGGCGGGACAAACTTCGTCACTTCCTCTAGATACCATCGCCAGGGGAGGTAACTAAGCACGTTCTGTCAATCATCGAGAGAAAACGGATAGGTGATGCGGCTGCAGACTGTCCGGAGTCTTCCATCTCTGCTGGCAGTCGGCCTGTCGTGACCAACCCGCCCTGCACGCGCTGTCCGCGAGCTGCGACTTGGGAGCTCAGCACCATGTCGACGTCACATACAGGCACGAGTAGAGTTCATCTAATATGTGTTCATCTATGATTCTATATAAAAATGTTCATTTATATGAAAGTGTTCATCTATATAAAAGTGTTTGAGACCAAAAGACTCCAGCAGTGTAATGGCGGCGGTCACAACGCTCCGTCAGAGCGAAAGAACATTGTAAGGGTGGTTCAAGCCAGGTAAACAACAGTCCGTGGAGCACATAAGCCTGGTACATGTAGTGGTAACTAAACTGAAACAGCATTCCTTCCATCGCTGGCAATATGCCAACATAAAGTTGTTGGGGGTTTTTTATTTTTGTTTTTGTCGAACAGAAGGTGCCATTTCTCATGAGGTGAGAAGCGAACGAAAAACTAAAAAACAAAAACCAAAAACAACACGGCAGTATATATTTACAAGAAAACTTTCTATAACTAAGACAGTAACAAACTAGTCATACTAGCAATTTAGCTGGATGTGGGTACTTTTTCAGTTGATATTTGGTATGAGCAAAGGACCATCATCATTTTAAAAGTGCCTGTGATCGTCAGTAGGAGTGGTGTTGTTTTGCCTTAAAAGCCTGAGGGAGGCAGTTCTCTGCTTTGTTTGTGATTTTGGTGAGCTTTTGCTTCTTATTTTCGTCGTCACTGTGCGGAACTGTTTTTACTTTTACTTGTAATCTCCGACTTTCAAGTTCCCTGTCGTCTGACAGTATCGTCTCCCTCAAGCCATAACGGATGTCACTACTATTGACCTTCCATCAAACAATCATGTACTTTTAGTAGAGTTTCTCTCTGTTTTGTGATTGCACAGATGCCAGCAGTTCCTTGACGAATCACAATCTCGGTATATAAAGATGTATTCCAGCAGGGCAACGACTCTCAATCTACGATTTTCCAATTTCCAGTAAATGTTGCACTTTCAATGATTGGCTTCAAATAATTTGTTCCGCTCCTAGTGTAGCCTTGTGGGTTGGTGATGTCATGTCTCAAAATTGCAGTTACTTATCTTGGTACTTGCAGGGAGTAGCAGATGTCTTACAGAGATCACATGCAGCTGTTACTTCACGATAGAAGGGTAGAAGGCAATGAGTGGATGGGGAAGTATTTCAAGAAACTCCGACTATCACTGAAATTCATCACGAGCCGTGAAACGTGAAGTGTAGCCATGAAAGGCATTGTCGTGGTTGTCACAAACACCTCGTTTTTCTCATATGTACACTTGTTACCGTCAGCCATCACCACACGGGGAAAGAGAAATGGTTTCCACGAAGACAAACCCTTTATCAAACCGTGCGCGGACTCTTTCGTGCTTGCGTCTCCTCGGTGTGTTTACACGTAGAACACGGAGAGTGAAGTGCTTGAAAAGCTCAGAAAGTAAATAAAATAAAATGAACACCAGTGCGTATCACTGCTGTCTTAGACTAGACAGTCAGCAGCATGGCAGCACCAACAACTGGGTAACAGCAATGTGCTCTCTCTGGTGAAGGCGTGAAAAAACCACCAACGCCCACAACTGACAACACAACGTCATCAACTTTGTCAACAAGCTTGTAACACCCGTCGCCACTTTGTCAACCGCAGCTCACCCCTCCGTGTGTCATCTACAAACGTCAGATAAACAAAGGCAACCCCACTGTATTGGTGTCGTCACCTCATTGCCCCACTTTGCTGCCGGTCAGCTGGTCTTGAGGGACGAGGTGGCCTTATTATCCCCCCAATGTTTTGTATGCCAACTTGTTAACTGTGTTTGGAGGTGGGTATCACTTGCAGTCATCGCAAACAGATGAGATATCGACGGAGACCTCATGCCAGGAAGTGCTGATCGTCCATTTGTATGTCCTCCTATCCGTTTACCTGTGGCTTTAATTTCCTGCCAGGGGTGCTGCTGTCAAAGCGTGTGCCACTTGCCGTTATAGGCCACGTGACTGGCTGGGTGGGTCGTGTAGGACATGACACTCTGTTGGTCTGCACTGCCATGCTGGGGCTGTATGGACTGTCATGATGTCACATGTCTGACCCCTGAAGTACGGGGGCTAGAAGAGGCATACAGTCTCCCAGCTTACACGATTTTCTTCACTTGGTTTACCCCTCTCACTTTTTCTTGGCAGCTACATTTCTTCCTCTGACTCTCTGTTTTCTCGCGCATATCTGCGAATGTGTCAAAAAAAAAAAAAAAAGAATAACTAGGGTGGATGACATAGAAGACAAATAGTGACTAGGGTCTAGGGTGGATGATGTAGTATGCCAAGAATAACTAGGGTGAATGATGAAGCAGTTCAGAGAAATGTCACGCTTCAACGGCTTGAAACCAGTGTGTCTCACCACGAACTAATATCCCTGGACTGCTGGCATACGATTACTTCCAGTTAACGAGACATTAGACGACATAGCTTCCGGTTTATTCACATTTCAGATTAACTACTTAAACGAGACATTAGACGAGATGGCTTCCGGGTGTCTTCACGAAAAGAGGACGGGCAGTTTACATACAAACATTTACTCATATACATAAATAAAAGGTCAGCTTCTGTGCATTCTATCATAAAGCAGAAGCAAAGTGGTCAACAGTCACTAGCCCTCGTTAAGGGGCAGCAGTGTGATGTCATCATCTTTTTCCTGCTCCTCCAAGACACTGAACAATTTGCGTCGATTGACTGAGCTTCTGTGACGATTCCCAGCTTTGCTAGGAAAAATATCCTCACACTGTTTTTTTATCCTGGCAATGTTTTTTAAATAGAGAAAACCTCACTTTATGTACCCATACCATTCGCAAACTTTCACACTTTTCTACAATATTTTACTTGTCATGATCATTTTTCATGCTCGAAAATTTCACCTCATTTTGTTTCACGTGTTTTTGTGTTTCTGTAAATGAGCGCGTTTAAAAATTATTTTTAAATAAAACAAAAAATTTAAACAAGAAATCGTTTCTGATTTGTCTTTTTTTCCAGCACATAAGCCCATATTTCTGCGGTGCGCTTTAATACCCTTTCTCGTTTCTCATACCGCATCTTTCTTAAAAAGCCTGCAGGCAGCAGGCAGCATAAATAATAATAACAATAAAAACTGTGTAAAATGAGGCATTTTACGACAACAGTTTCCTTTATGTCAGTTCTAACACCGCGGCTCCAGTAGACGCAGCAGACCGTTGGCGTGTGCAGTAGAGGCGGGTGACGGATGACTGTCTTGATTGGCTGTAATCAAAGGCGTCTGCCGTACGGTCGAGATGAATGGCGTCTGCCACAGAGAAGCACGGGAAGGGTGCTGCTAACAAATATAACTGTCCAACGCCGCACAGCCTTCCCTCCTGCACCTTGTGTGTCCGCCTCATACAGTCGGCACCAACTACATCAGCTCAGATGTCGACTGTCAGCCCCATGTTGCCCACAGCTTGCCGACCGTCAGCCCCACGTTGCCAACAGCTTGCCGACCGTCAGCCCCATGTTACCCACAGCTTGCCGACCGTCAGCCCCCTGTTACCCATGACCTGCCGAAGCCTCGGTCTGGCGATGGATCCGATGAGCCTCTCCTGCGACTCGTCCGCACCGACTCAGATGTCGGCAACATCTGATTGACCTTCTTCAGATTTTTAAGGGGTCCCTGTTCTTCGCCCAAATTTGAAGGGGACCCCATTGACGAAAATTGAAGGGGTCCTCCGAACTTTTAATGCGTACTGTACGCAATTTTTTGCGTAAGCAGAAGCCCTGCCTTTCATCTAAACTACATATTTCGTAAAATAATGTTGATATTTTTAATGCTGGGTCCTTTTTGTCAGATGGCAATGACTACTAACATTGTACCCCTGTCTTGTGATGTAAGATGTTTACAAGCTGCTCATGAAAGCTCTCCGCATCACAAAACAAAGCACAGACGACGGCGATATGTAAGGGGACCAGTCACCCTGACAGGCGGCGAGGTCCGGTGGGCGGCTGTCGCGCGGTGACTGTTATTTGTTGCGACGTACTTGATGTAAGACCCTTTGCTCGGCATTACGTGCGGGATCCGTCACATCAGCCAGTGGCAGGCAGCAGTCGCTGCGGGTTGCGTGAGCACTCAGTCAGCCTCCCTGCGCCTGTGGGCCGCGTGGCCTCTCACAAAGCAGCTTTATCCCGGGTGCACCGGCTGACCTCGGCGTGGCGAGGGACAACAGATCAAACCCCTCGCCCCGCGCGCCCCTCACGCTCTCCTGCGCCCCGGGGCGTGACGTCAGCGCTGCCAGAGCCGCGGCTCCGAGGAGGCACCCGGTGTAACCCGGTGTTTAGTTAAGTCTGTTGAGTACAGGCTTGTCTACGATGACAAAGGCAAAGGCTAGAGATGGAAGTTAGGCTTTAATGACAGATGCTAACCTTCTCAATCGGGTTTTAGGGTTTCAGAGGAACTGTTTACTTACAATCAAAAGAACGGTTTGCTGACAATCAAAAGAAGTTTGCTTACAATTAACATGTTTATTAACAATCAAAAGTGATGTTTACTTACAATCGTGTGTAAGACAGCTCTGAACTGGTTTACGGAGACCTCCACATCTCCGCCCTCTTACAAGTAAGAAAGCCGCCATTATTCGTGACACAGGAGTCCATTAGACAAGCAGGGCGTGCACACACATACAAACACACACACATGCACACACTGAATAAACGCCACTGATACTTTACATTTGATGTTTATGCTATGTCTAGAGTTGTGTGATGTGTATTTTTACCTACACTGTGAAAATGAGGCATTCTTCTTGACATTGTGTGCATTTACAGCTCATGATTAACGTTGATGCTTAACAAACTGCAGGTAAAACGATCGGTAAAACCCAACAACTGAGTTAGTCCCTCCTTTAAGAAAGCACAATGTAAGCAAGAATGTGCCTGAACTGATGTCTCCAGCAACACAAGATTTAAAATCATGATAGAGGGTCGTTCTGCTATGCATCGACATTCATCTAGTTTTATGAATAAAAAAATCGTTTGCACAACAACAACAAGTCTTCTCTTTGACAACGATTACCAGATTCAACGTGTAGTTGCGTCACGCGTCTGTTGGCGACACACTAGCCACGACTAGCCACTTCACTGAGCTCACCTCATCCAGCTGTACCGAGGTCCCAGGTGTACTTTTAGGTAATAGTTCTACTGAGGTCGCAGTTGTGCTTTTAGGGCCTGCCTGTACTCAGGTCTCAGCTTTACCTTAAGGTTCTTGCTATACCGAGATCCCCTCTGTACTGTGGTCCCAAATGTCTTTGGCACGATCCTCAAAACAAGGATGCCAGGGTTTCCACCCCCACATTTTCAGAAAATTGAATGTAAACCCTCCAGTGAGAGGGACCCATGACCTCACTCGCCAACAAAAAGCCTAATTGTAGCTTTCCAGAACTCTGGTTTTGGTGCAAACATATATCGATATAGATGTCAAGGTCCGTCATTCACTCTTTATTGTTTATATCTTTTTTGCTATAGTAGATGCGTCCTTAAAATGGATGTGCAGATTGTTACAGGTGTCAGCGAGGCATCATTTAACACTACTTGCATGGAGAGGACACCGAGACAACCCTCCATGAAGGGACTCGATGGTCAGTAGCCAAGTGCCCAGACCCATACATATCAAACTTGGTAGTCCTGGCAAAGATAGGATATAATTCCACCTAACTGATAATGAAAGAAAGAACGAGCAACTGCTAGTAGTATAAAATACACTTTAATACAGTATAGCCCACTAGAACTCCCAGTCCTACTCCTACAGGGCGTCTAGCAAGGTATGTTCCTACACACAGCCCCACAAGCATAGAACAGATAGTCCTACACCGCAACCCACCATCCAACAACACGTCCTGCAAATAGAAAACATCAATGGAGCAGAAACAAACATTACTGCAACTTATCGTCCCACCATCCAACCAAAGTCACCTTGGAGGCTCCCTCAACTTCCTACAGACCTCTCCAAACACAGTGTAAGCAAGAATCTCAGTATCAAGTCAGCTCAGTATCAATGCCCATGCTCGGCATGAGTTGACGAACAGATTACATGATCCATCCCCCTCTCCCACCGTGCAAAATCTTCTTGAGGTGGAAGCACTTCTCCCTCTCAAGATCAACGTCCTTAGAGCATCTCAGGCAGACACACACCGTGTAGTGCAGGGGGCAGAGGGAGGGACCTGCCGCTAGACCCAGAGGCACAATCCAACGCATTCAAAGGTCAACGACATTTTCAAACTTAAAAAGCTAATGTAACCTTTAACCCTGTGCTGTACCCCGCAGCCGACTGGTCTCGGTGACGTATAGTGTGCGAGCAGGAGTAGGACAAGGAGCTTGGCGCGTAGAGCTCTTGTGCACAGCGCCACCCAGCGGCCGCCGTTCGCAGAGTGCAGCTTCAAACAAATATTATTACAGGCAGTCCTCGCAGCGCATGCCGCAGGGAATGCCGCTCCAGCCGGCGAGCAGATGCGATAACTTCACGTTCCCCGATCTGTCAATCAAATTTCTGCTCGACCTGCAGGTCTTGCCGTCTGCGGCGAATTACAAGCCCTTCCTGCAGGCGACCTGGGAACGAGGCTCTCGCCAGAGCTGGCGGTTGCCGTGCCGTTCCCCTTCGCGCTTGCCTTTGATGACAGGCCGAGTGATGCTGCTGTCAAAACAAGGCGGCCTCCTGTTCACCACCTCACCTCCTACCTGGCCCGCTCGCCGACGTGGAGTACGTTTCGGATCAGATGTTCTCGGCACTGTGAACATCAACCTCCAACACACACACATCTCGACTACAAGCACGCCACCTCTCGGCAACGTGTGCATCATGCGAATATCCGGTCACGCTGTATGTCACACTGTGTTATTGCGCAGATGAAACTATGGAAACGGTTGTGCGATGCACGGTCTGCTACGTCCAGAACGGAAGCCAGTAAAGACGCGAGCATCGCCCTTGCTCAAGAATTCCAGCGGCGTAAAAGAGCGCCGCAAGCTTCTCTGGTCACGTGACGATACGCATGACAACACATGGCTGACTTCCCTTTCAGTTTGTGTAAAGGAGGCAGGTGAGATGATAGTGGACAGGCTCCCCATACGTCTCGGTATATTTCCCGTGTTACCTCTTACGGTGTGTGCATGCGCACATGTATTTTTTAAATTGCCAGCTGGACAAGTGTGCATAAGATTTTCACAACTGACACCAGATTAACCTGTAAGAGTATATACCCTGAATCTCTTAGCAGTACTAGTCAGCTTGTTTTCTCCAAAACAGAAAGAAAGAAAAAATACAAAATCGCTTTCCTGTGTTTCTTGTATCCAGCAAAAGCCCGAGGTTAAACTCACATGACCACGGTGCCGGAAGGATTCAATCAGATGATGGACAACGATGATGGTCCGTGGTGTGCTGGGACTGTTTGCATCAGCACTCGTTCTCCAGGTGCTAATGAGTCCACCTTTCAGGACTGACGTCTGGCAAATCCCTTCCATCGTTCTCGTTCATTGCGCGTGTAGTCGTGCTGCACGTGCCTGGGGCGAGCGGCCGCTTCAGGGGTGGCATCTAATAGGGCAATAAGCACACACACAGACATACACAACCGCCCTCTCCTCGTCTATAGGTAAAAGCCACAATATGTAATCATTACTCGCCCAGCTGCACGCCTCTTGCACTACCCACTCCCTGCCCTTTGATCTTGTCCACGTGCTCTGACCTTCTGTACCGTTCTAGAACACAGAGTGTGATAGTGAGTGTGAGGGTGTGCACGTGCCACAAGGATCAGAATATATGCTATATTGAGCAATATTAGACTGGTACGCACTCATAAAAAGCAGTCTGAGGGAGCTGTGTTCACTGACACTCGTTGCCCTAAATTACATGTTAATTCTAGAGACCAGACCCTAGGCTGGCTCGCCGCAGCCCCAGAGTTTGGGTGCACCGCAAGGTCTGATAGACGCTGAAGGAGACGAAGGTTGGAAAGATAAAAGCAGCGATAGTGCCACGTGAGGTTCGACAACGACGACGACCTGAGCCGACCGATGAGCAACGCGCAGCGCAACCGTGTCTGGTCTATCATCACCTCCCTTTGATGAAGCGCCCCAGGAACACTGAGTTATCTCCCTTCACACTTTTCAACAACAGCTCGGAGTTACTGGTCTTTGATGGATCGCAGCGTTACCTGGCTTCTGATAGATCTCAACAGGATCACTGGGTTATCTCCTGCTCGAAACGCTCCCCTCCCCCTCCCCACCACCACACACACACCGTCTGTATCTCACCACAGAGCTTCATCCCTCTTGCCGGGGTGAGGCGCGTTCGGCACAGAGCTGGCATGCAGCGCCGCCTGACGGAAACCAAATGCTGCAGGCGCTGTTAGCGCAGTGCACTTTTTACTTCCCCTGCTTCGTATGCGGTGAGGAAGCGGGTAGATATGTAAGACATGTTAAAGGCTAACTAGAGTGCACTTGAAATGAGCTCATTATACACATATCCACAATATTTTCCTTCCATAGTCGAACTGCAAGTTGAAATATCAACACACACACACGCAGCATGCTCAGGTCAAAAGCATCCTGTGTTTGAAGTACTCAGACTCAGCCAAGGAAGGTTTGCTCACAGCTCTCCCGTTTGCTCCTCAAAGATGTCGATGTTCAGCGGCTTCCCAGCCAAAGGCGTTCTTGATTTTTATTTTTGTAGTTAACATGGCGTTTGTAATGGCCAAAAAAATGTCTGTGAGAAAAGTTTGCAATATATTTATTCCTTATGTTCTTATCCTTTCTCCAACCTACTTTTGTTCCGAAAAAACACTGCTAATTTCTTATTTTAATCGAGAAAGACAACTTTCTACATGCCACAAGAAATTTTTCAAAAACAAGGAGTATAAAACTTTTGTTTTACAAAACTGGAACCAGCTGTACAGGACTACTGAAGTAAAATTTTGTTTGCCACCCTCTCCATCACCAAGGGTGGTTAATTTTGCAGTTTCTTGTTGACAACTGGAGCAGTGAAGCGGCAACAATGTGTTGGAGGCGACACCTCACGTGCGTTGTTTTCCTGAACAGCGAGACGACTTGATGGTAAACACTTCCACGACGGATACATCAGTCACAGACAAACAATCGCCAGAAGCACTGACAGCAACGGATGTATTTTAACTGGATTTTGTATTCACCTTGATTGTTGTGTACGTGTATGAGCATCCGTCTGCGTGTCTATGTAGGAGAGAAGGATACCGCCGTATTGATACTGACAGTCAACGGTTCTGGACAATTATTTTAGTCTGTTCGAAGCAATCTTTGTTCATGAAGACAGCGATTGTGACCATCCTTGTTTGGGCATGAAGCCCGTGTCAGTCATTAAACAGAACTGTCAAGTTGATTGGACATACAAATTTATTGCTTTGTTTAAAAGGATGATCTGATTACAAAGTTGTGACATCCTTGATGTCCGAGAACGTATCAACCACATCTTGGACACAGGAAAATGTAACCGAGTCCTTTGATGATAATGTCATACTTGTGTTGGTCTTGTGATTGGAAATGCTCGCCAAATCCAGGTTAGGTGAGTGGAACAAAAAAAGATCATACTTTGAGCGATGGAAACATTTCGATGATCTTTCAGCTGATTAGTCGAAAAGTAAAGAACTCTCAAAGGCGAGCAGTTATCCAGAACGGGAGGAAAACAAAACCGTTTTAATCTACCGCAGTCCGCTGGCTTGCTCTGGAAAGATAAGCGTTTGTGTGCCTCTTGAATCAAAGTTGCGACGAGGGTGAAGTGTAATTCAAAAGCTGTTATGGTCATCAGGTACCTGTCTACGGTGCAATATCACGCCAGGTGAAGCTCTTCGTGGGTGTTTGTAAGGAGAGTGCATCTCGAGCGACACTGAGCATCTTATCTCCACATCCAAGCCGTCCTGTACACCTGTCACTTCCAGCGGCAGGGTGAGGACTCATCGCCCGCCCGACACTTTATTGAAGTTCCCTCGCCACTTCTTTCCACAAGCGATGAGAAAGCTCCGTGTTCGCGTGCGTGCATGTGTGTATGTATGTGTGTGTGCTGATGCTATCTGTTGCCCTTTACAGCTCGCACCCAGGCTCTGTGGGCCTGCCAGGCAACAGGCGCTGTGGGAGGTAGAAATAAAGTCTAGTGATGAGCCGTTACCTGCTGGCTGTCATCTAAACAGCCGCCAATCAGCATCAAACACAGTTTCATATCAGCATCCAGCCCATCAGATCTTTGAAAGAGGCAGTAAACAGAAGGTAAGACTCCCGTTTGAGTCAACAGACGCCAAGGTATTGCAATGTACAGTAAGCAGATGATGGTGAGAGTATACAGTAAGCAGGCGCTAGTACTAACGTACAGTAAGCAGATGAATGTTAGTGTAATTAACAGTAAGCAGACGTGAAAGTTGATGTACCAGTCAGCAGATGTAACAGTGTAATGAGCCCTATGCAGATGAAGTATATAGTAACATAACATTATGTATGTGTGTGTGAAATAGTACAAAGCATAAGATCCAGTCCGTAAAGTGTACAGTAAATATTCAGTGTAATGTAAGGAAATTGTGAGATACAATGGTTGGCTGCACTAAAGGTCAGCACCTGTTACAGGTGAGATGAGAAATGTAACCTCCAACTATGCCAAAAACTAAAATAAAATAAAAATTAGCGCAGTAAACACCCCACCGGCCACCTCACTACAGTAAATAGTACCCACGTCCTCTGTCAGTCCAGCATGAAGAAACTTGAGGTCAGCTGAGGTCAAGTGAACAGAAGTCACGCCGTGACGTCACAGCACGAGATAGTCGAGCGCGTTGCCACGTAGTGCTGCTTGTCTACACTTGTCTACAGCCACTAGACGCAGAGAAATACGAGTGTGCCTTGCCAGACGCAAAACGCATGAACATACCTTGCTAGACGCCAGAGACGTGAATGTGTTTTACTAGACGTCAAAGACAAGAATATATCCTGCACACCCCCAAACCCACCCTACCCCACTACCCCCAGTCTCCCCCTCCCATCACCTTTCCATCCTTGTTTCCGTCCAATGGCTGTGGGCGGGACGAGTGCCTATCGGGTTCAGAACTTACGAGCGGGCGGTCAGAGGAGTCTTTGACAACCAATTTCTCACAGATAAAGGCGCCAGTGATTTGTTCAAGGCGCATATTTTTGGGGGGGAAGAAAAGAAGGAAAGAACGTTTCATCTGTCGCTGCTCATCTACGCTGCGCACGTGCACTGATAGCGCCCCCTAACGAGCACGAAGGTTGGCCGTTTGATTGACGCACGCGGCGCGAGCTGTGACGTTATCGGGTCTGGAAGAGAGCGGCGGGAGAAGTGGCGGCACATGCGGCCGTCATTGTGGGGATGTATGTCGGGGATAAATCACGCTTTATTCCTCTCCGATGGACTTTCTCTCAGTTTGCTCTCCGAACAAAAGGGTGCAAAATGAACATAAATCGCTTGTTTATTGCGCCTGCGTTTCCCCGATGGCTGCAGGAGTTACAGTTACTGAGTGTACCTCTCTCGGCGAGGAAATTAGTTGTGGTGCGCCTGGCGCTGGCACGTAGACAGGTAGACACGCGTCCGTCCGCAGTGCAGTGCCTGTAGGCCGATTTATGAAGGCATTTGCGGCAAGTCGGCCTGCTTAGCGCCTGCTGTGCTGACTACAAATGACTGTTCCGTGCGGCAAAAATGTTTATTTAGCACACTAAACACGGGGCCTGCCGGCAGTTAGACTCACCGCTTGTCTATATGCGTCGCCGTGTGCCATCAGTAAACCCCAGCGACAACTTTGGTGTCAGCCACAACAAGATACAACACAACACACGCATAATGTGAGATAGTAGCTCCAACCAAACAATAATATACATTGTGTATGTGTGATGTTGGCATATTCAGTTTTTGTGTACATGCCTGTGAGCATCTATCTACATGTAGACAAACCTCTCGACACTAGGATTACACACGATGTCAACAATGTAAACTAAATCTTTTCTGTCCCAATTTTGATGGTTTGTCTTTGAACTTGTCATATCGATGCATTCAAAAAGCTTAGTGTTGCATAAAACCCTGTGAGAACTGCACAAAGCAGGCAAAGAATGTGGTAAACCCTATATTCTTGAAAAAGAAAGCTATTACCATCCTTTGCCACAGAGGAGATGAAAGAAGGAGTGGTGGCTGGATATAAATCATTGACATGGATTTGTTTGTTCTACAAAGAAAAGCCGTTGACTCATGATATATTGCTGGCTGCAAACTGACTGACAGTTTAGTGCCAGGTTATCGCTTTGAAGTGGCAGCCAAGTGGACTAATAAACTTCCTGCAAAAATCGGAACACTGTTCTGAAATCCTTTTCGTTTCAGCCTGTCACATCCTCCAGAAAAAAAAAATCCTCTCAGTGTTATGAGTTACCCATGCAAACAGATGGTGGCAGCAGGGTATCATATTGTTGTACACCGCAAAGGTGAGGGTAAAAACATTATTCACATTATGTCTGAAGTAGTCCGCAAGAAGCATGCATGACAGACGACTGTAAATATATTACACAAATAAGTATTTTATATTGTGAGACATTCGTGTGTATGTATATGTTTAACGACCATATCGAATGATTCGCGGTGTTGTTGCCGTTGTTGCTAAATCGACAGACATGGGGAGAATAGGTTTCCCCAATAAATTACAGCTTGTTGTTTACATTCGCTTGTGAAGTCTCCAGTTACACAATCACACTCGCGTGCGGCGAAGTGCATCAGTCCAGCGCCATGCCACCGTCTGCAGCTTACATGGCCACAGCAGTCCGTCCAACCATCCTCCCGTTTGGTTCTCCACCGTCTAGATATGAATAGTTGCTGTGACAAAAGAAAAAGCTATATGTATTA
Source organism: Pomacea maculata (assembly GCA_004794325.1). Lineage (NCBI taxonomy): Eukaryota > Metazoa > Mollusca > Gastropoda > Architaenioglossa > Ampullariidae > Pomacea > Pomacea maculata. Next base: position 219,981 of record SRHC01003414.1, on the reverse strand, counting down.
AACTATTGCCGGAGTGTTTTGAGAAACTGTGGTACTCACCATAAGGAGCAGATGCAGAGACTCCCGACTCAGCGTCTGTCCAATGATGTGGCTTGAGTTCAATGCTGCGAGACGTGGCGCATAGACTGGATGCTTCATAGACAAAGGTTTTGAAAGTTTAAGTGAACTCATTGACACACGAGAATCAGCATAAAAAAAGCCAAAAGTCATGACCATCAGACACTTTGGTTACAAACACCAATGACATTCCAGTCAAGAGCTCAAGAATCGAGGCAGCTTTTCACAGAGGATGGCATGATAGAGATTCAACCCAAACAGCAAGCGATGTCAACGACCGGCTGGCCTCACTCGTTAGACATCTCAACGTCCCAAGGAAAAGCAAAGAAACAGCTTACCTACACACGCTAATCTTGATACTGACTAGGACCTGGAAAAACACATGGAATGAGGTGTCTTAGACTGACTGAAAGTGATATGATCAAACCCGAAACAGTCGGAGAGACGGTGGGAGCCACGCCAGTCCACCATTAGCAAAGAATTAAGTGGTTCGGACACTTGACCAGGATGAAAGATGACCAGCTAGTACTAAGAGCCTGCTCTCAAGGCTGGTTTGGAATCTGAGCAAGAGGAGAACTGGCAGACACTCTGTGGTCACATGACCTTACAGTCACCAATGCCTCATATCCAGCCATCAACTGTCGTATCATCTCCCCAGTACACCCACGGGTACCAAGGAAATAAGAATAACAATAAGAAAGACAAGAAAAGAACACTGTTTTTTCTGTTAAAGGCTTTCCTTGACAACTTTATTGCTTTGTTGAGGAAAGTAATATTTGAAACATTAGGTCTACTCCTGAAGACCACGAAATGTCTTGAAATAAAGTCCGAGTGCCACATCCTTGCAGACACCCACTGCACGGTCAGACTTGCCCGGAAAATCAGAGATGTTGAGAAACAAAGTTACAGCTGTATATCTAATTAGGTGTATATCTAATTAACTGTATATCTAAATTTGAAGCCCCTTTGTACTTTATAAGCTACTTTAAGACGTAATTCTTTCTTTTTAAATTTTTAGAGGAAAGGTAATGCAAAAATACAAAGAAGTATCCTCGCGAGTGTACTAATCATGAAAGATATCAACTAATGTAAAACAGAAAGTGTAAATTTTAAAAATCTAGCAAACGTTCACCACATGTACTGACCAAACAGTATGACAAAAGAAAAAGGTTCGCGTACAACCTAGCTGCACAATTTTGGACAGAACAAATATGCCGATGGGTAGGACACGTGAGCACGATGCACCCGGTAACGACCGCCCTCCCTCAGACAGCTGTTGTGGAAAAAGAGAAGAGTGCTGACGAACAACAAAATAAATGACAAAACAAGGTGAAATATAGAGCATCTCTGCTAAACAGATAGTCGACAGCTGTGAAGGTTTGTGTGGTTAGTTGGATTCTGTAACACCGAGTAAGGCAACATTAACAACGCCTTGACACCGCGCTGTTTGAAATGTCCCGGATGTGCTCTGTGAACATGGCGTCACAGGAACAGAGAACACAAAGAGAATGTGTAGGCCAGAGATTGTGGGCAGGAAAGATCTCAGTGTGGCACTTGAAGGCCTTGTTCTGGCAAGTGCAGGCTGCGAGAATAAATCGCGTCTTCCGATGGCGAACTTGCCCCAGTGCATTGTGGGAAGCGAGTGATCAATAGTTCCAGACGGAAGCAGTCTGCACGACCGCCCCTCGTGCTGACCTTATGCGTGTGGACATAGACGATGACCTTTAGTGCATGTGTTGATAGTAACCGCATGGCCTCAGACGTCAACCACACGTTGGGAAACATGGAGGGTGAGGATGAATGAATGACAGTGTGTTGCGGGGAAGGAGGAAGGGTATGTATGTATATGTGTGTGTGCGCGTGTACGTGCTTGCGTGTAAAAGGTAAGTTACAGTAAGACTCCCTAGCACAAGCTAAGAGGAGGAACCTTACTTTTTAAGTCACAGAAAGAAAAAATAGTAAACACTTCAGGTCAGACTGAGCTTGCAGACGGGTAGCACGCAGGCTCCAGTTATCCCAGCCGCTGTTTCTGTTCCATTAGGTCCACATTGCTTGCTCTTGTCTTTCTGACAAAAACCGTGAAATTCTATTCACGGTGTAATTAGCCTTCAGCCTGCCCTTACGGAAGAAGCTTGAGTAGAGTTTCATTAATGACCTCCGAACTGAGGCGGTATGTGTCAGGCGGCCGACAGGCTGATGGTGTAATGAGGTTGTGTGCCGTTAGCCGCTCGCTTGTACCCGGGTCGACTCGCCGTCCGCTCGCCAAGCGCGCACACACGTAAAATGTCACGCCACGTCTCTCGACAGCTGCAGCAGCAGGCCGGGCCACGCGTGACAGTTTTACCACCCGCAATTTCACTCGTTTTACCCTTGTTTATAGCGTGCCACTCGCGCGCGCCGGGCGCTACACCTTGGGTAGAGCCGCGATTAAACAGGCAGCCGCCATTTTTCTTGACGTGCCACTGGCAGCCAGAGATAGTGCGGCGGCCAAATGAAGATGAAAGACTTAGATGTGTTCTGTTAACAGATTCTTCAGCACCTGCACCGAAGACATCACGTTTTTCCTCTGCCTGCTCCTTGATAGCTTACCTTTGTTGATATTCCCCTCCATTCAAATAGACGTTGAAAACTAACAGCAGGTCGAGAAACTGGTCTTGAGACTCGCCAAGTCTTCAAAACCTCGAGATCGCGCAGTAAGTTGCCCATGGAAAGTGCAAAAAAAACAAACAAAAACAAGCAGAGCCAAAAACAAAATCTTGGCAGTGTCCGTTAGCCGCGGAGTGCGAGATGGCCCGGTGAGGCCCGGTGGGGCCCGGTGAGCACGGCTCAGTGGGTGGCCTAACAAAGCCCGTGTTGTGACAGATTCTCTGACGGCTGCTGTCTTCGCGCAGCGCCAGCCCTAAGAGCCCGGTGATGTATTTACCCTGCAGTCGTGGCCCGATATCGCTTGTTTGCGTGTGTCACCGGAGATACGCCGTAAATACGAACACCTGTTTGTGTGGCAAGCGACTTCTCCTGGCAGCCACACCTCTCCTGTCAAAAGCCCGAGCTGCTATTAAGTTGGCGAATTTTCTGTGCATCCCTCAAGAGTTTAACATAGTTGCTGCCGGCTTAATGCAATAGTGGGGAGGAAACAGTAGATTAGGAAGGGGCAAACGAGCACGTGACGTAACAAGCACCGACAACTGCTACCGGGCTCGACAGGCGGTAAGCTCCCCACTTTGGCAAGAGGATCTTAAGTTCTTTCTTCCTTTCTCGATTTCTTGTTCGTCCCATCACGATGCTGTCGATCCAGGTGCAAGGCGAAATAGATGTTCATCAGTCTTCCTGCATTCTTCTGAAAGACTACACAGTGTCGCAAGTGTTCTACAAGAGCATCAAGGGGCGAGAACTGGAGGGTCAGAGCCGTCAGAAAGGACTGCCATCTCGCGCGGGAACAGATAGATTACGACGCGCATGCGCTGGACTAAGCTGTGCACTCGTCTTTTCCGGTTTTCCATTGCACACTATGTTCTAGAATCTAGAGCTACACCTCTTGTTTTGCTGCTTTGCTGGGGGGGGAGAGGATGGGAGACCAAAGTCGACACACACACACAAATACATTTGTCTCGCTCGAATTAGGATTGTGGTAAGGATGAATTCCGTTATGTTTGATGCTGTATCTGTCCTGTCATAAACTCTGAAAAGAAAAGTTTTCGTGATAAATAATCTGTACATTATAAGTGCTTCTTTGCATGTCGAGTATGAGGACAAAAAAGACTACATGTACATGTAAGCGTACAAACAACTCTTATTCGTCTACATGTTCAGGAAATGTCCATCCCGGACATTACAAAAGCTAAAATGCTAAATAGCATCACAAAATAGAGAGAGAAGACAGTAAGTGAGAGAAAGAATTAGAAACCTTTTTTCCAGTTTTTTACCTATCCCACAAATATAAACACTAAGGACGTATTAAAATATAAAAACAGTAAAATATTGAAGATTTAAAATCTGTTTAATAAGCATTTCATGGAAACTAAAAATGACATTAAATATCCTAATGCTGCCCTTTCCCTTAGTTACAGAACTTATGTTTTCACAATGTCATCACAAATTAAGTACACTTTGAAAAATAAATAAAATTTAATATTCCAGTCCTAGCAGCCTTAGTCTGAACTACAAAGTGGAACTAATGAAGTCGCTCCAAGCTGTGGTAACCGCACTCAAGCCTTAGGACAGCGAACTAAAAATAATATAGTAACATGAAAATGTATAGAAAGACAGAAATATAGACTTACACATAGAAATATTATGAGACAACATTTTTAATGCACGTAAAAGTTATTTAGAACCTTTCTTGAAATCTCTATTTAAATAAACAGATGTATCAAAGCATATTTCTTCGATATGAAAGGACTTCATGCTTGTGGATGGCACAACAGAGAAAGTAGAGAGCTGCCAGCACACGTGGTGTCACGAGCAGAGGTCATGTCTCACCACCCACCAGTGAGATAACAATCTCATTACAGTGTCATGAAGGGACAGGTGTGTACTCCAAGCGAATTTTTATCAGTTTTGCTAAACCCAGTATAGTGAAACAACATTTAGTAGAATAAACCATGAACAAAGCAATTAAGTCTCAACATCATCCACAAAAACCTCATTTGCTATACAAGGTTTCTCTTATGTATACGCATTTAATATGCATAGACATGTTTATATACATTCATAAACATTAGCCGATACAGTGATACATCATACATACTCTGACGGTATGACCATAGATAATAACGGGCTGCATCACGCTTAGTGAATGGTTTTGGGATAGAAAAGTGCTTCTACCTAACGGCGATTTTGAACAGGAGAGAGAGAGAGGGAGGGTAGAGGGAATATGGGGGGTTGGATGGTAGGGGGTGAGGAGGGGGAGGGTATTGGGAGGTGTGGGGTGAGGGTCGCTACTCCGTGACGCCGCAGGTGTTGTTTCTTGTTGCTATTGCCCTCTGTTCCGATTGTTGTCTCTTGCTCTTGGTGCCCCGGAGGCCTGTCAAGTTTTATTTTGCTTGTTTATATGAATCTTGAATTAGGATGGCTTGCCACCATTGTTACCACTAATGAAAATGCCATAGCTCTTTTGGTGGGCTAGGCAGCTATTTATGTTTAATACCAGTATATTTTTAAGACCCGTTTGTCATCAAAGACATGTTTGTCACATTTAGGTGGAGACCTGACACATGTGTCATGCATGGCAATGTCAGCAAATCTGAAAATATCACCAGTCTGCTGCAGCAGCTTTGAGACTTTGCGACTGCATCTCACACTACAAGCTGGAAGTGGATGCTGTTGACCTTATCATCACTACAGCAGCACAATGCAGAAACCCTTTGTCGATGTCTCTGTTGACCTGCAGACCGGGGTTGTCATGGCGGACTGGCTGGCCGGTGGTGGCAGCGAGACTAAAGCCCGCTCTTTGCTGTCTGGTCAGCGGTTTAATGACGTTAAGTCTGACGGCATTTGAAGGGATCAGGCTGCGAGCCGCGTGTGAGCGGTTGTGACGTGCACGGCGCCCTGACGCAAACCCCTCTTGATGCTGTCACACTCGGTTATGCTCGGCCCGGGCCGCCCGTCACACGGTCACTGCGGGACTCCGCCATGCTCGGGGTACTTAAGAGATGAAAGAATGCTCAGGCTGGCGGCTGTAAAATTTGTTTTGATAGAGGCATTGGAGAGAGAAAACCTCGTGTGCATGCCCCCCCACACGCCTGGCAGGCAGCCCGCTGGATGCCGTGTGGAGGCCCACTCCCTGTGTGCGGCCAGTCGTGCAGCTAATCGGGTTGGAAGGGTGAAAACAGGGCCGACGCAAATTATCGCCCTCTCTGGCTGCGGGCTGACGACGATCTCCTGCCTGTCAAGTCCCGTGTGTCGGCCGTGTGGCAGGCCCGTTCACGCGCACACTGGCACATTCCTCCTGCAGCTGTTCCTGGCCCTCCCCCCGACAGCTGTTCCCAGCCCTCCCGCCGGCCCATGGTCACCACCAGACCCCAACACTCGCTCGCCGGTGAACGTCTCGAAGCCCCCGGTCTCCTAGTTTCTCTGGTGACTATTAGTCCTTGCCGGGCTCGTACAGAAATACCCAAGGAAGACTGAATATCTATCGGTGTCCCCCAGGCAATGGTGACTGCCGCTGGAATTATGATGTCATGACACTACTAACGAGGTCGGTGGGTCCTAACTGCCACGGCCTGTCGTACCACCCATCAATACTCCGCCAAGGAAGCTCACTTTAAACGCATGGGACCGACAGGTAGCCAAGTGCCAGTCGCTTAGTCACGTGATGTGCAGGTCTTAGCAACACAGATCCTGGCACGGTAGTGGGTTAGCCCTATCACATGCCAGACACTTACTAATTGCATGTACTAATTGCATGAAAGATTGCTCAGTCGTTCTCAAAATCCCACTACAGCCTTTAAGGTCTTTCCCTGTGGACACATTTTGTCAAACATGGGATTATTTTTCCTTAAAAAATCGTTATGCAAAACTTTGAAGTCATATATTCGACGATGTGTCCGATAAAAGATTTTCTCCTACAGTTATTCATTCTTCATCTACTAGAGTCAGCAAAGCAAAATCGTCACGGTGAATAATATTCTGTTGATGTGGTCATTAGGTAGACTAGCAGATTTTATCATCTTGTAATGGCCGTGCTGGCGCAAGAAAAAACTAGGAGAAGCATTTACTCGACTTAGTGATGTTTAAGTAACTCAAACCGCAAGGAGGGCACCACACAAGAAGGGGAAGTGAGCACCATGCAGGAGGGGCGAAGCGGACACCGCAGAAGGGGGCGAGAGGGACACACAAGAGGAGGGGGGGGATATGGGCTTCACGTGACTACAAAACATGTCGAGGCTGGGAATTAAAACAGAACTAAACGGTCTGTACAAAAAGCTGCACCTAAGTGCCTCTGCAGTCGTTAGCATGTCATTAACAGCCACAAACAGTTGCTGACAGGTCAGTCCAGACCAGGGAGTGTTGCTGTCGGTCTCCAGCAGCTGCTTTCAGCGAGAGTACGGAGAGAGACAGTTGCTGTCAGCTCTATCAGCATCTACATCGCACCCCCTCCCCTCACCTCACGAAACAGTATATCCTGCAGGAGAGAAGGATGAAAGAGAGCCGCCAGGCTGTGGTAAGTGAAGGTGATAAGATTTGAACAGTCTTCTCTGCAGTGGATGACAAAAAAAGTCCGTTTGCCGCTCGTACAGACACTAGGAGCCAGGATGAGGGCGTTAGTGTAGCCTGATGATGCCAGGAGCCGGTAACTATGGACAATGATGACGTGTGAGTCTAACATAGTGTAACAGTCTAGTCATCTAGTGTGATTGTAGATAATATTATATATACTGTAACGAGTTAGACTGTGCATGGCTAGTTGGTACTAAACAATGTACTGTGCCCATTGTATTTTATGCAGTGTACATTGTATACTATATACTATGCAGTTACCCGGATGCACAGTCCTCTGGTTCATGTCTTACTACATCATATGGCGCATAAGGCGTGCACTTCAATGCAGTAATTTCTTCTTTTCACTCATGTGCAAGAAGGAAAGAAAGAATGTCGAAAGCACTCGGTCATCAGTAGAATTGATATTTTTTCCAGTCGTATGCGAAAATTGAGGACGTCAGTGTCTGGCGCCTGTGTGTTGGCGCCTGCTGCTTTATGTGGCAGTCGGTTCACGCACGTCAGTTCCACTCTCGTGGCGCCCGCCGGTGCGTCAGACCGAGCTGTGACGAGCGCGGTGTCGGGGTGCAGGAGGGGAGGGCGTGTGATAAGTCATGCATGGCGGCTTGTTGACGCACGCTGGTGTGTGTCCAACCACCAACACAAGGTTCGCTCTTTATGTTGACAAGTGACTGAAACCTCACGCTGGTACCGAGTGCACGGTGACACACACACACGTAGGGATCAGCCATTGAAAGAGAGTGTACAAAGTCTGATTGCACAACAACAATGGTAGCTCCCCCCACCTCTCTCTACCATGCGGACACCAGAATCCGAACGGTATAGACTTTAGATTGTGCCAGGTCCCACCTGTCAGTGTTTGCTGTATTCATCTCACAAGGTGTGCAAACCTTTGACTTTGCTACCTCAGCCCGACAGTAGCACTCGCAATGTCGCCCTGCAGTCAACATCCAGTAATCCAGCATCTTCTTTTGATCAAATGTTTTCCGCTTGTGGTTTCATTCATTTCAAAATTATTTTCAAAGTTCTGCTTCTTTTCAGTAATCTTAGTGATGCCTCGATGACTGCCTCACTAAAGACGAGATGATCGGGTGGGTGATCGTTGATCGAGAGACTAACCCAGAGTACAAGACACGGCTGCCAGCTTATGGAAGATGCACAGGAGGTTTTCTTCTGTTCAGAGAAGTATTCCACCCGTTATGTTACATGAAATCGTTTCCCGATTTGGTATTAGTGGTGAGGTTTAAACGATGTGGCATATCATCCTTAGATTATCAAGACTTGCAAAAAATCCTGAAGCAAATTAAAAAGGAAGACAAACAAAAAGACGGAAAGACATGGAAATTAAGACCGGTCTGACATTCAGCAGGTTATGGAAAAATACCGAGAACCGAGGAGATGTTTAGAGCTGACAGGAAGATGGTTTGAAGATAACCCCACCAGGACACTGACAGGGCATCAGTAGTTAAGGGACTGATGCTCATTCATGATAGCGGATGTGGTGAAGGTTTTACTGGAGGTGTAATCATTTTTTATTTTAATTGGTGAAGACGCTTCCAAGGTCTACTGCAAGATACAATTTCCCCTCAGCAGTCGAGAGACAGAGAGTGCAGTTGTGTTCAGCAGGACCTACATCTTCTTTATCGCCAAGCATCCCATTGTATCTGCAGTGAAAGGAAAGATTTCTTGGTGATAAGAAAGCAATAAGATGAAAGGAAGGATTATGTATGGAGGAAAGAATGCTGACAAGTTATTGCCGAGTTAGCTGTGATGCTGAGTGATAAGGAGGAGGGACGATTCCACGGCTCGTGTACCGTTAAACATTTTTGCACCCCACCATCTCACAGGGAGCGCAGTTGGTGTACCCGCAAAACATCGCTGCGCCTTACCCGCTTACAGAAACCTCGTCCACCCAGAGAGATGGATTTGAAAGTGAGCGCTTGACTGGTCACATGACTGACAGCAGCAGCATCTCCTGCAGGTAATTACCCCTGACGTGATGGAGTGCGTGCCTTTGTTTGTCCGTAGCGTGTTTGTTTGACTGTCTGTAATTAGCAAGTTGACACTGATGGAAAGCCCCTGTCAAGATGGAAGACTTACGCTGACGTCAGAGGCTATGTCACATGACCTCTCATCTATCATGGCGTCTCTTTTACGTTCAGCGCCAAACGCTGGCTACATTGCTGTAGTGCTTCTGCCGGCGCAAGGACCCTGGGTTTGCACACTGTAATGTTAGTCACATGAATCACAGGCTGTCTGGAATCTCTGGGAAACCGTTTTCTGTTCTGTAAAGAGTTTAAAAAGTCCGTTAGGCAATGTCAAAACTTTAATAAGAGTTATGGCTGAATGTATTGTAAATAAAGTAAGTTAAGGTTATACATGTAATGTGATCAAATTAATGCATACAACTATAATAATAACCAAACCTTCGGATATTTATCAGTGAACGTCAAACAGCAGAAAATAAATTTTACTCAATCGTTAAGGTTCACATTAAAAAAGCTTTAAAGAACCCCTACTATAAAGCAAGGAGCAGGGAAAAGAGAATGACAACGACACCGACAACTGTGATGGTCATGTAGGAGAATGAGGACAATGAAGTCATGTAGGAGTATGAAGACAAGGAGCATAAAGACAACGAAGAAGAACCCAACGATCATGTTGTGCTTGCTGTTTGAGGAACAGCAGTGTACTTTTTTTTTTTTTGAACCCAAATTACTGGTGAGATGCAAGCACGCGTTCTAGTTCTACTCCAGAAAGCAATATTGCACTTTCCTCCCATCAAATCAAAATCTGTGACCCTAGGCAAACTCCTATTAAAACAGCGGCATGATTTTCCCCCAGACTTTTTCTGTGGGGCTCTCCAGCTGTCATCTTCCTAACGCTTCTTATGTCATTTGTATGGCAGTGATGACGCCAGGCCGCCAGCCTAATCGGCCGCCAATAAAGGCGTCAATCATTTTCCGCTCACGCGCTAGCTTCTTTGCATTAACCCTTTTCGCCCTCGTTTGAAGAAAGAAAGCCCTGGAGAGGCCCGCACCGCGAGCTGTCGGGACTGAGTAGGTGCAGCGCGAGAATATCGCGCTTATGATGGATGTCACACGTCATCACCGCTATGTTCCCCTTCTCTCCAGATCGATGCCAAAATGGCCGCTTGCTTGGACTGGAAGCCACGCTATGTGACAATCTGCATTTTTCACTTTCTGCTGGTCTCGCTTTTCGAGAAAACCTCTTGAGCGAGAGGGCGCTGCGACAAATTCAGCAGCACTAACCGCTGGAGTTGTCGTTCTTGAAACATGATTGATATCCACGCCGGAAACGTAGAAGAAAACTGAAATTGCACGAAGTGTATGGAGACCGGAACCGGAAAGAGGAATCTCGTGCGAGTCGGCGCGAAGCATAATGGGAGGAAGTAACAAACCGGGAACCCAGTGAAATGCAAATTGGTGGCTGACATCTGCAAGTGAGGCCCCAGCAGCGGGCGGCTTGATCGAGAGAGATGTGGGATCGATACACTGTTCAAACCGTCTCCACTGGCAACCTCTACTTCCGGCAGGCTTGTTGACAGTCTGCGGCTGCAGGATGTTTCCACAGTCCGCAACTAGTGGTCGTCCTGCTGGTAGGGAGTGGAAAATGTGTAAATGTGTGTCATCTCAACCATCTGCATGCCGTACATGTCACAGCTTGCTGGTCTCAAGATTTTGAGACAAGAGACGAACAGCAACTACAAACAAAATTACTTCGTCGTAAGTAGTCGGACTGATTGCAAAGTACTGTCACCTGCCTGGGGCAGCCATTCTCAGGGCCCGCTGCTGAAAGGGATCATAAGCATCAAAGTAGTAGTGGACAATTCCACGCACCCCTCTGCTGATAATTAGCCGTGTAATCTCTCATGCTATGGGACACTAACCCCACCCTCGTGCAGTGATTGACAAAACAAACAGTTTTGTAATTAGCAAGTCGACTGAAGACCCTTGTCAAGACTGAAGAGAACCCTGCCATCAGAAGTTGTGTTACAAGCCCCCCTTTATTAAGTGGTTAATATTCATGTAGTTTATCAGGAATATTCCATTAAGTGTCTAGGAATTAATACGATTTTATCTATTTTTCAGTTTATGTTTTAAAGAAATTGTGTAATACGATCAGAAGACATTTATCATCATAAAAAGGGTCGGCTATGGCTACTTGCTTAACGAAGGGGACGTGCGCAGAGAGGAGTCGTGTGGCCCTTGTAGCTTGTCTCCCTGTAAGAGTTACCTCGCACTGCAGGCTGACGAATCTCTTCCTCTGTTAACCATGATTATTATCTACAGCCTTGTCAGGGTCGTCGTCATGGTAGTACGGCAGATGACTAGTAGCAGAGAAACACACGGTCCCTATCGTCCTCCCCGCTCTTTAGGAATACAACTGATGATGTCACGTGGTCCAAATACTTGTTTTCTCTCTCTGTCTCTTATGCACACGCTGTGGCCAGAAGACAACTCCCTTCTTTTGGCGCTTACAGGGCCAGACAAGCGGGCGGCCATAAGGAGAAAAAAGTGAACTTAATTCACAGTATTAGTCGAGTGCACCTTCTGAAAGACCAGGGTAGATGGCAACAAGTAAAACATGGCTGCCACGTACCCACTGCATCTGCGGGTATTTCTAGGAGCTGTGTACTTCCTACTAGCACTAACACTACCAACAGACAAAGACATACCCGTGACATTTGTCAAGGAAGAAAGAAATGTCTTTGAAGTGTCAAACAGACCAAATCGGTTGTTCGATCTAGTTCATTAACCCGCAGGCGCATGACATTTGGCAGAGTGTACTGTCAGTCACACGAAGGATTGACTGGCACAGCAAACACTTGCTGACATCAGCCCTTCAACGTTCATCAGACATCTCACAGCATCAGCAGCAACCATTCTCATACATCCTTAAAGATGTGTAGAGTTTGTGGGACTCGGGTGGCAATGATGCCCTGGTGCTGTGACTTGTCACAGTGTACAGTTAGGTTCTCCACATGGCTTTCTACAACAATTTAATATATTTTTTCCCTCTTCCGTGTTTGCGCAACTTCGTGACTATACTCTCAGAATATATTTCGCGAACATCGACCAGCGCCGGCGAGTGGCGGCAGCACTGAGCCGCCAAAGGGCGGGAAGCGAGTGAGTGGCTGGGCGTGATTAGGGCTCAAGTGAAGGGAAATCATTGATACAGGCGGCGCGCCAAACAACCACATTTACAGGGGCAGACAAATCACAGGAAACAAAGAAAACGCCGACAGTTCCTTCTCTCGTAGGCAGGGTCGTGGTGTTGGATGGTTGTTTGGTCCTCATGTCTGATGTGGTCACGGCTGGCCGAGACATGTAGTCAGGCCGACTGGGACATGTGTCTACAATCTACATGATATGTCTCGCACACTTGTCTACAGGGTCTATCACAGATGTCTGTCTACAAAACATATATCGGAGACTTGTGTGTAGAATGTCTGTCTCGAAAATGTCATCGTTTCTCTGAGTGCTGTTGTTTGAATGAACCAGCAGCGCCACTGTCCTGTCCTTGGTGATCAAGAGTACTCTGAGAAGGAAATTCTACTTCAACCTGACAGTCCCGACAAAAGCTTGTTTACTTATTACTTTGCTTCAGTGCAGCACACAAACGAGGGTATCACAGGCCAGACCACAGCGGAGCCAACAATAAACTAAAACACATGCAACACTGGAACACACCAAGTAAACGTTCGACATCATAGACTAATGTTTTCTCCTAAAGAGGATAACATCCACCACTGACCACTGGAATGTCTAGCAGACTGTAACAGACGTTGAGATAAATGGTCAAAACTCAGTGTTGTGATAACATAAGTTCGACAAACTCTGTCACACATTGGAAGTGGTCAGAAATCTCTCAAATACAATTTTCCAAAATCTGAGTTAATAACTCATTCCACAAAAATACTGTTTTCAATTGAAAAAAAACAACAACAACAACAACAACAACACAAAGAAAAAAAACCAAAACAAATGACAATGCAGAACAAATTGTACCACAATCTTCGTTCCTAAGCTATCAGTAAATACATAAGCTCTCTTCACAGTTTGTCAAAGTAAATTTGAAATATTGACCCCGATGGGAGTCGTTGCTATGTAAACAGGCGGAGAGACGGAGCAACGGTGAGTAGACGAGTGTAGATGTGTGTGTAATCAAGAGTAGAGTGTCAGCCGCGCCCCCTGGTCCGTGTGTGTGTGTGTAGGGTGGGGTGGCGGGGTGTAGACAGCTTTGTTCCTTGCCTTCTATCAGCTTGTCTGAACTTCTCTCCCTTTGTTGTGGCGTCAGCCGTCATCACGCCCCTGACGTTGTGGTGGCGGCGGTGGTGAAGGTCCAGATGAGCATTGGCGGGACATGCGAAGTTACACTGGAAACAGTAAAGGCCACGTGAGAAGCCATCAAAGTCCTGTCTGTATGTGAGGTTTCAAGATCACAGAAAATGCTACTGTAATGGCAGTACTGAATGACATGAACGAACACATAAGGCAGGTCAAAGTTCAATTGAGAGAAAGAATGAAAAACAACCGGGTTCGCGATGTTTCTGTGAACGAGGCTTTTGTGTGGCCGACGACGAACATCGGGCACCAACAGCAGCAAACCGATGTTATGATGTTCTACACCAGGGGTGGGAAACCTTTCTTACTGCTAGGGGCCATTGGGATAGTTAGAACATCAGTCACGGACCACACAATATTATCAAACTAAAAATTAGCCTGCTATATTTGGTCCACCCGTAGTTTTGTCACGATGTGGGTGCTGAAGTTTTTTTTCTCTCCAAGGGCCATTTTGATATTCATAAAGTCATTCGCCGGCAATACAAAAATGGTCTCCTTAAAAAATAGCCTGCTGTAACTGGTGAAGCTGTAGTATAGCCACAGTTTGTTGACACATAGCAACATGTACAACACCACCCTTCTGGCACTCACTGTCCTGTGAATCACAACAGTCCGCCTTTTGGTATGTGTCCTACCTATCCTATCTCGTAACTGATGTTTCTTACTTGTCCCTCAAACGGTATATTATTATTAGTAGTAGTATTTTGATGAATTTATGTTATTCTCAGAAAAGCTCAAAGATTTACTGAGCTTCGTGTCTCACCTGCGGTTGCCCTCGCCAGGTGGGATCAAATGATGTGGCGGGCCGGACGTTGCCCACCCCTGTGTTAACAGTTGTACAACATGTACAGTAGTACACCCTCAGACTGTCTGGCACTGACTGACCTCTGAGTCACCGCACTACAGGCCGCGGGCAGCCGACGATAATTACATCTGTCATCCCCTCATGAACTGGTGTCCTGCCTTTCCCCTCATAGACGCTCCTTGCTTGTCCCTCAAAATTACTTTATTATTATGATTCACTTAATATAACAGTTTGTAATCAGAAAGTTCATGTTTAAAGTAAAATTATAAAAGTACATTATTAGTGTATATGTATTATGATGCTTTTTGTACACAGTATACATCCTGGAGGGTCCACAAGAAACTCTTGACTGACGAGCGTAAAGGAGGGAACAGACCGCCAGTAGGAGGGACTTTCTAACGGGTGGCTGGTTCGATGGCGTGCCTTCTTACTGCTGTGTGTCTTCAACAGCGAGCGGCGGTGCGGCCCATCGGGTGGGAGTGATGAAGATGAGTTAGTTGGCTTTAGTTCACCTAAGTTGTGTGTCAACGAATTTCCTTCTGATTAGTACCTCTGGTACCAGATAAGGGATGAGAAGAAGATTTGGATGATGGAGATGATGATGCATGCATACCCACACATAGCATGAAGCTGCCTATTTGTATCAGCGTGTCGTGAAGTGACAGACACCTCGCTCCTTGGCCGCACTGCATCTCCATCTGTGCTGCTAATATCCCCTCTTTGCGACACCTGTACACCTGTCCTACCCTGGGCCGCTTTCTATGCACCTCCTCATCTCCCTCACCTGTCGCTACCCAGTGCAACATTGCAGCCACGTGACGTGCACCAACCGCCAGTCACTGGGCCTGCCATCAGTCGGTGTAGATAAAGCTTTGTGATGGACAGTCACGTGGATGTGGGAGGTAGAAGGCCGCACATCCCCCGCATGTCATTTGATAGATGAGCAGCTTGACAGGAAGCCCAGATGCAGTCAATCACTCATTGACGCGAGCATGTGTTAACAATCTGTCTCCAAACATCCTGGTGTCTGCTGACACAGGTTGATTAATGACAGACCTCACTGTAAGTGATCAATATGGCCGTGTTTCGTCAGTCACGCCACGCTATGATACGGGCATCAATCTCCAGTATTTATAATGTGTCAACGCCGGGTCAGGTGCCGGTTAATTAACGAGTACCTGCTTCCTAATTTTTTTCCAACACCTGCCAGTGCTACACGGCTGTCAGCAGCTCACATCACCTGCGGCCTACACAGCGTGGCTACATACACATTCACACGTATACGTCACAGTGGCATTACACTGCGTGACTAGACTATACATTCACACATACACTACCGTCACAGTGCCATTACACTATACATTTACACAAACAAACCTATCACAATGCCATTACACATTCACAAACCCATCACCATGAAAAACTGAGGGTTCGGATCTTGTCTCAGGACACCTATCTGCATATGACACACAGGGGTTTTCTCCAGGTACTCCGGTTTACTCCTTCACACCCTCTCGTCTTAAAGTGCGAAATCATTTCAAGGTAGAAGCACCTTCCTGCTAAATAAACCAACAAACAAGTTCAGAGACAGATCGCTCTCTCACAACCTGGCCAGACATGACTTATTTGGCGCATGATTGTAGTATGTAGTTCCGCTGGTCACATAACACTACACGATGGATGTTGAGGACATCCATCATCTGCAACTGAACAGTCGGAGCAGCTCACTCTCGTCAATGTGTGTTCTGAGACCCTTCTCTCTTTCTCTCTTACTTCTATGCAGCTTCGGCCATTCGCTCACTCACTGGTGATACTTTTATATTTACACACACACAAAAATACAAAAAGCCACATGCACCCCGGCAACTGTGGGGGTGGGTGAGTGGGAAGGCTTGGTTACACGGAGACAAGAGGGGTGCACCGTAAATCCATTAGAGTTGAAAGCTGTGACGGCCGCCAAGCTCAGGTAGTGGGTCGCCGCACAACGCCACCAGCAAGCTGCTGCGCAGCGAGACCCTCGCGACAGACAGGTGATTTAGATGACAGGAACAAAGTCAGTCAAAGTCGCCCATCAGGTCTGATGAATGGTCGCCTGCCACTGTAATCTCAGCGTAAAGCCCTTCCGGCTGTACGGGAGTCCATGGCGCAGGCCCCAACAAGGTGACACCTGTTACAGGTGTGTAGTCACGCGGTCACACCTGACGTATTCCTGTCGTCTACAGGCTACTCTGCGGCTAACTCTTCCCTCTCAGGGATAAGGTTGGGGATGATTCATCAAACATGTAGTGTAGGTGTGATGTACATCACCCCGAATGTCCCGGATGTAACTTGCCCACAACGTCAGACGTACTAGTGTATGTCCGTGTCCTGTGCACTCGGTCCTGGGAGTGAGGCGGCGAGAACACGACTCCAGGAGCACTTCACCACCGCCACAATGTCGTCGCCGTCGTCTGGACAAGAGCAACATGCACGTCGCAGACGACACTGGTCTGATGTCCAGCAGCAAACAAGACATTACCAACAAACTGACAGCAGGTGCACGAGGGATGGACACAAGACTGTCAACACCAATGGCGGCAGCGGGGGACATTTACACGTTGACCAGGCAACAGCCGGGATCCACCTTGTCCAAGGATGGCAGGTGTTCCGCAGAAATCCTCATCAAGATTGCAACAGCGATGGCAAAGATGAACAGGATTTGGCACAGCAGCACCATTAAGTAACAAGTACATACTGAACAATGTCGACCTAGTATTATGCAAACATTATTTTCTACTGATGCGAGTCGTGAACTCTGCCTGCTAATAAAGAAAAACAATCTCTAGTTTGATAGCTCTATAAATCTCTGGTGGGTCCTGGCTTTTTTTTTAATTTGAAGTACTAGTATTTATTATTCGATTACCTTTAAACTTTAAAGTAATCTAGAAGAAGCAGTATTTAATTCGCAATACCTGTCAAGGAAGAGTGCTTAGTATACATTATCTACCAATTAGTCTGGGAGAACCAGACTGCGGGAGGAAAGGGTTGGGTTCTACCTTTACATTTTATATCCTAGACACAGTCAACCACGTTCACTGACCCTGTCTCCTGTAGGCATTGAGATACTTTTAGTTCACATTTTAGTTCACAAGTGTGAAAAGTGAACAATGTTCATTTGTATCCAAAAATTTGAACGTCTATATTTAGTTTGTTAGCGAGCAGCTATGCTGTCACCTGTTTGCACCCTGGCGAAGTAGCCCTGAATGCCTAGTGTTGTTACTCCCTGTAACATAACTCTCGACACTAGATCATTGGTTGGGGTACCCCTTAGTGCAGGGGTGGGAAACCTTTTTTCCTCCAAGAGCCATTTTGATGTTTATAACATCATTTTGCCAGACATGCACAATTATCTTGTCAAAAATGAGCCTGTCCTATTTGGTCAAGCTGTAGTTGTGCCACAGTGTATGAAAACACTCGATTGTCACCACTGAAGAGAGAAACTAAGGGTTCAGATCTCGTCTCGGGACACTGTATGTGACACCTGTCCGCTGGGCTGGAGGTTCTAACCGTATCAACACAACAAGAGGCAGACCGCACTCGGGGGCAGAAATGACATTCACTATGATCTTTTTACAAAAAAGCCAAGCTCAAAGGTTCTTCTTTTCTTCATTACTGTGTTAAGGCAGACTGATACAATAAAGCAATCTGGATTTTCCTTTTAATTTCTTCTTTAAGCGTCAGCGCTGATAATTTCTTATTCGTCCGACAGGTATGCAATTAAATCCTGTTTGCGGGATGACACAAACCTGACAAATCGTTTTCCGCCTTCCAACCTTCCCACCAACCCACGCACTATAGTAGCAGTAACAAACGTCTTTGTGACGATGCCAACTGTCTGTATGTAAACCGGCTTTCATCAAGTAACGGTGAACCAGCGCCACCTGTGGCTTGGCGGAGGTAAATCACATTTGTGCACATGGACGCCTTTAGTCAGTCAGCGAACAGCCCACACTTGAACTTCAATAACAAATATCGGTCTATCCAGTGAACAGCCTGCACTTAACCTTTCTAACGAACCTCGCTCTGCTCTGCTGGCAGATTCCTCACCGCCCTCGCCTGGGATGCTGTCCTCTTATCGGCTCACAGGTGAGGCCCGAGCTCGCCAACAGCTGCGCATGCGCACATCACCATTAGCCACGCGATGGAGTCTGGCTGTAAAGCAGGGCAAAGTAAATAAATCTCTGGGCTGTTTGGGTGCACCACAAGCATTTATCACGGGTGGCTAGTGTCCCCGCGTCTAAACTCGTAAACTGGGTGCACGGCGTGAGGGGCGCAGTATCGCCGCCGCATCACCATGGACTCCGTGACACCCGAGTTAACAGTCACAGACTCGCAGCACATCAAGTACAGCAAGTCAGTCACAGTTAGACATCCTCAGCTGCGGGAGGAGGTGCTGGCGCTGGTGCTGGTCTGTGTGTTGAGGTTAGGGTGGCGGGGTGGAGTCGGGTGTAAGATGCTCACTGTACTGAATCGCTCTCTTGGGTGTCGCCGAACTTGCAAAGCTTTTGATATCACTCTTGTTGACTAAAAATTTTATCATAAATATTTCCTGAAAAAAGCCTATACTACTGTTTTCTGAAAAGATTTCACACTTACTCTTTCCTGACACAGCATTCGACACCGCCCTTTCTTGAGATAACAGTTTACACTTCTCCTTCGTCACACATCAGCTCACATTACTCTTTGCCGACACAGTACTTTGCTCCATTCTTTTCTTCACCAAGCACTTCCCTCCACTCTGTCTTGCAATAGTATCAGTCCACCGGAAGCTCTGCTGTCAACACTGCTGGAAGCAATGGCGTGTAGTCTTTCAGTTTCGTTACAAGAACAGGCTGATGTCAATGAAAAAGTACATGAAACAATACTGCTCTCATCCTTATAGAAAAAAATGGCTTCTCCGGTTTTACCTCGTACGAAAGTACTCACATTACTCGCATTTACACACGACTCACGTTTTATGAGCTGACAAGGAAAATATTTTGTCTTAACCTCGGGAACAACATTTTGCGGGAAATGAAGACGAGTAATCCTAGAGGTGACTGAGTGGACAAGAAGTTGTCGACGCTTAGTGTGTAAACAAAGGAGGATATAACAAGACCCTCGGTACATGTAGCAACGTCTTGGCCGTTAATCCCCGGTGAACTTTTTCCTGAATTAGAGTTTATGGTGTGGCTTAATTCAAAGCCTTTTTTTGTACCAGCTCAAATAAATTATTTGAATAATTAACTTTATAAGAGACACTGTACATTTAGCATTGTTTTCCTTTTTTTGAAAAATTTCTTACCTCTCCTCTATTTAGAGCTTATAAAAAATTCATGCTTCAAATTCCACAAAGTAAAGATTTTATTGTGAATTGTGCTGGTGTTGTTGCCGTAGAGCACGTGCTCGCACTACCGTTGTTGCAGTTGTGAGTCAGAACTCCTGACGATTTCTATGCCTCGTCTGTTACTACAAGTTTTCTTTCTTTCTTCCTCTACGTAGGTACATGCAAAATACCTAAGTTTTAAAATCAGTTTTATTATTTAAAAAAAAAATACAATGAATCAAATCGTTAACTTTTTCTATTGAGGAAAGAAGATAAGAAACAAACTTTAAACGACATTAAAAGGAGATTTTCTCTCTTTTTAATAGGGATTTCATTTAATTTTAATTTTAATCTCCTTAAAGCTGTTTACACAGACAGAATGTACGCTCATATTTTACCAGGAATTAAAACAAGGTATATAGGGTAGACTAAACACAGTGAGGGGATGATGTTGACATCAGGTGGGTGAACGTCCTCTCCCAGCAGGGACACGAAACTTTATACTGAATAAACACTATTTTGTGTCTTTTAAATCTGGATTTAAGCCTCTACAAGAAGATCAAAGGATTCGGAAGGAGATAGGAGATTTTATTAAAAGATTTTAAAGTTAAAAAAAAGAAATACACAAGCTCCCTGTCGCGTACCACCCCCAGCGTCCACGGAGCACGCTCAAGGCCACTCACACAGCAGGCCACACACGCTCAGTCACTCAGCCGGAGGCAGGATGCGACTTACTTCTCGATCCCGTGCCCAAGCGAAGACCAAGACAAAGACGAAAAGAACGACACAAATACGAAGTTTAATCAAAAAAATATATATATACCCAAACACCCAAATACCTTATACAACCAAGAAAATGAAAATACCGATGCGAGTACTCACCAAAAAAAAAAACAAAAACAAACAAACAAACCAACAACCAGGTACTGCACCCCCGCAAAGAAAATAAAAACAAAGCGCAAACGCACACAAATTATAACACAGCAGTAAAAAAAAAAACAAACAAACAAAAATAAAAACAAAACGCGCACCGCGGCCCAGTACAGTCAGTTAAACGTATTTTCCCCTCAGTCTTTAATTCTTAACACACAACAGGGGCTTGAGGCGCTTAGTACACAGTCTCAGGAGCTGTTCACAGTACAGTTCCCTTTCTGAATGCAGGTGTAGAACCCGTAGACGTAGACGTCACAAATGAAGAAGTGCAGAATGGTTGAATATATCTCAGACGAATGCTCGTCGAACAAAAGTACGTGGAGCCAGGACACAAGGCACACACGCATAGCACGTATACACAGGAAGTACACAGTAAATACACACCAAGGGCGTGCACCCCGGACATACACAAAAAGCCTGAAATAAATAAAAGAACAACGGTCACTAAAAGGCTACAGGAAAAAATAACAAAACATCCCCCTCCACGACCCCCTTAAACCAAGACATGAAATAGTCCTAAATTACACACATACAAAAATAAACTCATAAGGAGTAAACACATACTCGCGTATCCTAATCCTCAGGCGTGTGCAGCCTCTCATCCAAAAACAAACATAACAATGGGGAAAATATGCACTCACCCACACGGCTTATGTTAATGACCGACGGTCACCCCGAGAAGAAACGGAAGCACACTCCCGTAGACACTGGATGTCACAGCCCAATGCTGTCATTCCGACACCCTCCGCACTTTCCACAAGTCCCGGTGGTCACTGCTGGCATCAACTCGCTAGTACAACCAGCCTCTCAGTGCCCACAAGCTTGGGTCAGTCGTGGCAGAGCATACAACCGGCACCTTGCCTCACAGCACAGACTCCAGCCGTCTTCTCAAAAACAAAAAACTCTCCGCTCTACTCAGCGCCTTGGTAAGAAATCTCTCAACAGCAGCAGCCCCGCCCTCAAGCAAGCCTCACGTGACGTAGCAAGCCTGTGACGTCAGGTGCTGCTACAGACAACGGGCGAAGGCCTTGACCTCTTCCCGCGAACCGGACAAAAATAGCCTGAAAACACACGTTAACTGTCGTCTGCTGTCAGCTACCTCTCCAATACAGAAGCGTCCCCCCGCGCTGAGAGAAATGCAGACCTAGACGAAATCATGACACGCGACACTCACTATCCAAACCGATGATGTTTCAGTTGTTGATGACTGAATTCCTTGCAAGTTCTCTACATTGCAGGATTGCCTCTTGGAATGCCATATGCCTATGCAGGGTCTATGCATGTCTAAGAATAAGATAACACAACACTTTATTTATTTCAGAGGACAGTTCGGGGTAATGATGTAAAAGTACTCAACAATATCCGCCAAAGCGGCCAGACAGATTCATCATTCGTATACCAATGTGTAAACAAACATCCTCCACACACAGTCAGCAAATGAATATTGTCGTAGTGCTAGTCATTCACAGGTGTAAACAAGCAGAAGCTCACTTTCTGTCCTGTAGCAGACTCAGTGCCACCTATGTCGGTAGCAGCCTACATCTACCTCATGACTGTAACAGACCTGCACCATGATAGTAACGACTGTAACGGTGGAAGAACATATCTCCACAGATTATGTAGCAACGAAAAGAAAACAAGTGATGTGTAGTCAACAAGTATTCGCTCAATGTCGGTAGACTCCAGTCTCTTGGAATAGAGGAATAGCAAGGTTAGACCAAACCTTTCTCTAGTTACTTCGTTTGAAAACTCAGTTCTCTTTCTCTGAGACCA
Source organism: Pomacea maculata (assembly GCA_004794325.1). Lineage (NCBI taxonomy): Eukaryota > Metazoa > Mollusca > Gastropoda > Architaenioglossa > Ampullariidae > Pomacea > Pomacea maculata. The sequence continues at coordinate 197,483 of SRHC01003414.1, read as the reverse complement.
ACACACTTCTCTCACTCATGCACACTCCAGATATTACGCCTGAAGCCTGAAGCCACGTGAACGACTGATTGTCTCGGGATGAATGGGTACAGAGAGCTTCACCTCAGCTGCACTACAGCCCACGAGGAGGGCCTCCTGCCCACCCGACATCAGAGGTATCTGTGTAAGGTGGAGAGTGACTGAAGTGGCCGAACGAGGGCGATGGACAGACTGAAGAAGCAGAAGAGCAGTGTGATGGCCTGCAGCTTTAAACTACAGTGTAACGCAGTGTGTATTTTCCCGTGAACCACTCATTTCTGACAAAGTCCCCTCGTGAATGTTGTGTTTTCTTGCCTTTAACGGGGGCTCCTCTTGCTGAAAATGGAGCAAACATCTTTTACAGATGAAAGAACCACCCGAGCGAGAGTTAAGCTCAAAGTTTGCTGACAGGTTGATACAACATAGCACCGCTATTTTTATTACTGGCTATACCACACCATGACGATGATAGACTGGCTATATCACCCCATGACCATGCTAGGCTTATAACACAATAAACCACCTCTACTTACTTTTGCTATTACGCAGAAAAACCTCTTTAAGCAGGGGTGGGAAACCTTTTTTCTGTAAAGGGCCATTCTGGATATTTAGAACATCGTTCACAGGCGATACAAAATTATCAACTTACAAATTAGCACACGTTAAGTCAAACATTTAAATAACTCATTCTTGATGGCTGAACAGTTTCTCTAGCACCACACTGGCTTACTTCATTATTTCAAAACCTACTTTATTATTATGATTCACTTCATATTAATTTATGTTCCGCCTGCGGTTACCTTGGCAGAGCCAGACCAAAATTTAATGATTTGGCGAGCCTAATGCGGCCCGCGGGCCGAATGTTCTCCTCCCCTCCCCTCCCCTCACCTCCATGCGTCTTGAAGCTCAAGAAGTTTAATGCAGCCTTAAACGTGTCTTTGATTTATTTAATAGAAACTGTGAAACATCTACATGAAAATGTACACGGAAGAACGTACCAGGCACTTAAAGGAATTCACTGCCCTTGTGAAACATACAAACATTACCTCTGTAGCAAAATACACAGATGAAACAAGTAAAAATGAGGCTAAAAATAATTCCAGTGGACACAAGGTAAACTTATTAGTCCAGGTTGTTGATTAATTTAAGCTCGTGTGGTCATAAGAACGTGTACACACAATCAAACAATTATAGCACTGTATGCTTGTATGTCTGCATTGTATAGAGGTGGAGCAATGTACCCCCAGCTAGACTATAAAAGCATGATGGCGCCTGACGGTCACAAATATATTTTTGGATTGGAGTGGGACGAACATGGCCAGTCGTCGTTGCTTTGCTGTGCTTGACTGGGTGATGAAGAGGTCGATGACACTACAGACATCAAGCATGAAGCGTGTTTTCCTCACAAACACACGCGCGCACGCACGCTCAGGTAGACGAGCAGGAGGAGGACCACCCTCGTGTCGTCACGCGGTGCAGCGCCACGCTGTAGACTGCTCATAGATCAGGGGCAGACAAGCGGGCGGGTCGTGCACTCGCTAAATTATCAGCCGACACAAATGACGTGTCAGTTGTGTTTGCGGTGCGCGGGGAGCTGTCATGCCCATCTCAGCTGCTGGCGATGAAGACAAATGAGGCAGCAGTGGTGCAGCGACAACCTGCAGCACGCGGCGAGCCGCTCTCACCACGCAGCCTCCGTCTCCGCCACGCAGCGACTGCCGCAGGTCCCGGGCAGGTCACGAGTACAGCCCCGTGTGAGGGAGTCCTTACCATCCTGTCTGCTGGGCAAACCTAGGAGCTGCTTACAACGGCAAAATTATATATGACAGAACATTATAACTTACAATTTACACATTAACATTTCTACTCGCACATAATAACATCTACGTGTTATTTATTCTTGGGAATACCTGATACATAATGTAGAAATTTGTTTTATAGTTGTTTCAGGTTTACCTACAAAGATTTGCTTGATTCCACCGGTGTCCTGAACATCCGGCCTTGTAAATCTTAACTCATCAGTTTCCAGACTGTGTCTGTCACAAGCAGCACAACTAAACAACACGTGTACTTTATTTCCAGTCTCGTGCTTGCGTGGAGGGGATACATCGTTGATGTAGCGGGATTGGTGCTCATTCAGGTGGTATTCCGACTCTGAACTCAATATCTGCTTCACTGAAATAATGAACTTTTGACATCTTTGCATATCTTTTCAGGCTGTACACAGCTGCGGTTCAAATCTCACGGTGACCTGTTGCAAACAATCTACAAGCCTTTCTCCGAAGTCCTCAAAAACATTCTACTGACAACACTTTGCTGGAGTCATGCATACCTAAATCCATTAATACAAAGAAGTTCTTTTACAAAGAAAACTCAGCTTTGTTTACCGTTTTCTGGTAGGTAATATTGTTGTTGTTGCTGCTGCTGCTGCTGCTGATGTTACAAATAGTGGATCGCCAGATAAGTTGGACATAATTGATAGATACAGACCTTCTGAATCATGCCCCAGCAACATTTCGGGTGGCAAAACGATCGCTTACTTACAATAACATTAAAAAAGTACGGCTCACGAAGACCATCTTGTTTGCATACTCCTGAGGGTGAGTGCAGATGACTGACTTGATTGACTGACGCAGACAGACCAATCGGACAAGAAATGTGCGGAGCAATGGTGTGATACTGTTGGCAGGTTTGCCGAGTGGCCAGCGACTCGGGGGAGACCTGAGACAACTTTCCATCATCGCATTGCGATGTCCACCTGAAGGTTGCCCGTGTTTTCACGATCCTCGCTCAGGAAGCTGACAAACGGGCGCTTGTGTCTGCGTGGGTTGAAAGGTCAAAAGACTTCTGGGGAAGCTCTCCAGGAAAGACACGCGCAGCATAAATGATGATCTTGTAAATAATATGGCCGCAGGAGGAGCTGGCGAGTTCATTAGTCTCATGGCTGCGTTACAGACTGTCTCGGACAGGAGCGCCATACTCATTCAGAAACGTAAGTATCGTATAAAAATCCCCCTCGCCCAAAACCAAAAATAAGTAAGTAAAATAAAGTGTTCTCACAATCAGAAAATTTAAAACCCATGATATCAAATTTGTCTGCTGACATTTTCTAGTTATATCCAAGCTTTGGTGTCAATGTACCTCTCTCTCTTGGAGTATAAACTCTGAGTTCAGTGTAAATTAAAAAGCTAGAGACAACCGTTGGTGATGACGTGTGACTTCCACATATTGTCTTTGGGTCAAAGCAGGAAGAGGAGCAAGGAACTTTGGCAAAATGTAGGCCACTGACAGATAATCATACAGTACGAACCAGGCTCCACGGTGTTGTTTATAATCTCGGAATTTAACATGAAAACCGCAATTTTCTGTCGTTGACTATGTAGTATTTTGCAAAGTCCCAAACTTGCCCATTGTCCCACATCATACATTTGACCCCTGACATCAGTCAGAGATGTAATGGCGGCTACTCTGTACTCACGTCCTTCGGGATTACCTTCAAGGGAGAGAAAGGGGAAAAAGAAGAAAGAAAAAAAAAGCAAGAGGGGGATCCTGCTTAAACCACCACGGACTGCGTATGCAGAGTGGCACTTTATTTCACGTGACCAGGGGGGCCGTCTTGTGAGGAAATGATCGCCACAGGTCGCCACAAATTGAATTGAGCTGACTGGCGCGGGCGTAGGAAGAGCGCTGTTTATCGGGCCTGAATATTTAATGCCTTAATTTCAGCATTAGGTGACGCTCAGCCTACACTGTCTTTTGCTTTCAGGGAGTTTACCACACGTGAAGTCAAAAAGACCAGTCTCCCATCAGGGTAACTCAGCTTCAAAGCCAGGAGATCCTTTTGAATGTAATGAAGCGTATTTATGGCACATGCCTTGGGAGTATGATGGGCAGTTATTGAGAGCACTACGCTGCTGGTGACAGCTTCCCTCTTCACCCTCTTCACCCAATGAAAGCAGCGATTGCCCTTCACTGCGGGACCCTTCCCCATCACCCTGGCTTCCGTAATTAGTGCTGCGGATGAATACAGCCAGGTTAGCTTCCGGCTAGGTACCCTGCTGCGACCGTACAATCGCTGAACGTTGGTGGTGTCAGACGCAAACACTGGGCGGGACTGGGAGGCTCCTTAGGGACCCGTGCTTGTGTCTGCCTAGAAAATGTCGACTCTCCAGGACTCTTGCAGTTTCCTCCCAGTTCAATGAAGAACCCAGCAGGTCGCGTCTTTTTCGATTATGGATGCAGGATCTTAGTCATATGTTGAGAGCTGAGATCACATAGGCTGTCGCTACCTATTTGTAGGGTTTTAACAAACAGGGGCTGGACAAGAAGATATTGCTGTCAGACAGCGACAGGCCACAGAGCACCACAGATACATGCACAGCTGTCAGGAGGAGGCGGAAGCAGCAATGACTAGAGCCGTCATCAAGAGGTGATTACAGATGGCGCTACAACCAGTGTCCTATTGCAGAGCCCGAGCAGAGAGAAGTGCCCCACCACAGTTTTGTTGCAGGTACCGTGGAGAGAACTCACTAGCATAAGGTCACTTCACTTGTTGGATTTGTGAGTGCGAGAAATTGTCGGAAAGTTGCTTTGACAGTCGACCAGCCATACACTGCGTGGGTCTGTTGATGAACTCAGCTATTGAACTCCTCGCAGCGAGCGAAGGTTCATGGTGTTCTGTTACCCGTGTTCTGTGTCTACATACCCATTAAATAGCATCACTCTTTTAGAATAAGTTATACCAGACTTTGTTTCAGCTAGGCGGGACCGTTGTCCTCAGCTCCAGACCAGACAAAGACTGTGTGTCTCCTTGATTAAACTGACTCCATTCAGGGTGACATCAGTAGAGCAAATTTGTAATGAACCAAGGTTCAGGTATACATCTACATGAGCTTCTAAGGCAAAAACTCTAAAGTCTAAGCAGATGTTAAAAGCTTTCAATTTTGAATTGTTCTGGTATGAACAGTTAAATGCATGGGTTTGCATGGGTTCATAGTAAGTTTCTTGTACCTTAATTTACCTGGAGACTACAGGCTTTCTCTTACCTGGAAAGCACAAACCTTCACTTACCTGGAAGGTATCTGTGCAAAAATATCGTACATCAGCGTGGACCAAGATGAATTGGCAGTTTGCCAACCACACCTGCAACAGGTGCTACAATACCAAGTTTACCTATCTTAGCACAAATAGTTTTCCTGCTGCTAGTCAAACGGCATCCTAGTTGATCATGATTATCCGAGATATTCCTAAGTGTTTATGATGATAGCCGAGGCTGTGTTTATACAGGACCTGCACGAGCAGAGTCTTGACCAGAAGGAGACGAACACAAAGAGAGAGTCAAAGAAAACATCACATTGACATCCTCCTCTTTCTCCTCCTCTTCCTCCTCCTCCTCCCGCCTTGCTCCTTGGCGACTGCACTAACACAGGCAGACAAGTGTGTGCCAGGAGGCGCCTGCCAGCAGTGGTGCTGAATGAAACAGGAAATTGTCAGTGACTGAGGTCTAGTCGTGGACGACTTGCACCGCGGCTGTCCAGCTGCATACCGCATGTCTGTCTAGACGCCGAGCAGCACGTGCTAACCGCTGAACTTTGTGCACGTGCCAGCTGCACGTCCAGTCACAACGTCATCACGTGTCGGCGACATCTTGTCGGTCTGCAGGCGGGTGGCCACATGTGACTGTCGGTTACTGGGGTCACTGAATTTTGGTGAGTCTTCGGAATTTTCCCTCCCCGCCGTTTGCTCTGTGTGAAGAAAATAAAACAAAAATGGAGCAGCACGTCCAGTCAGCGGCAACTCCCTCCTGTCACTGTTCGTCTTCAGTGAAAAGTTATTTCCCTGCGAAATGCACAAAACAGCAAATGTTCACATTTTGGGGTGTTAGACAGGTGAAGTCTTCTTCTCTCTCAAAACTTGTGCCAAAGAAACCTATTTCAGACTTTGTTTTCTATTTTCACAAGTTGTTCCAATACACTCACATGCTTGGGATGGTGAGAACTACACCGTGGTGGCCACTGGTACCTGTGACCAGGGGAGGCTCCAGCCTCATGGCGACTCTGGGCAGAGAAAGAATCGGTGGCCCCTTCACCCTCCGATGTCAATAAGACCAAGTGGCGGCCCGTGATATTCTCATTACAACAGAAAGTTATAATACTACATATAGCTTACTGCTAGCAACATTAGTAAACACAGAGAACAAGAACAAGAAACAACGTTTGTTGGCCACACTGTCGTCAGCTGTGTTGTTATTTTTCTTTCCATTTTATATTCAATATATATATATGTATTAGCATGGCGGCCCCTGGGATTTTGGCGGCCCTGTGCAGGTGCACGGTTTGCACATGACTAAGGCCGCCGTTGGTGTGACACTTGCAGTCTGACCAAAGGTTAAGGTTAGGGTTAGATAACGAGAAGTTGCTGTCTGCACTCAGTGAGACGAACACCAGTCACGTGGTACTCGGCTAATGAGTTTACAACATGCACGGTGGGCACCGCACGTACCGGGGAGTAGAGATGAGGATGTATCCATAGAATGAAGTGTGTCGCTGGAATAAAAACTTGACAAGATCTGCTTTTGTTATTTTAATAAGTATAATCTCGATTTTTGTGTAGTTTGATATGATAATTACAGGGCATACAAATATCATGTCGCAATTTTATTACCTTTTTACCACTTTGCTCTAATTTATGAGGAAAACGCAAATAAGAAAAGATAAAACCGCTTAAGTCAGCAAGTATCTGTGAAACCAAGTAATGGGAGTAACAGACTGAACAAGACAGCCAAGTAATAGGAGTGACTGAACAAGACAGCTAAGTAATGGGTGTGACAGCGAATAAAGCAGCCAAGACGAGACAGCAAGAAGTACGATGTGTCAGTGCCTTGAGACAGTTAAGAAATCATCAAGGACCACATCTAGTGTTTTGGATAACTGTAGAAAACTGATTAGCAGCAGCTGTGAAAAACCTTTGTTATTAAACGTGTTTGTCATTGCTCTTTTCAAAAGGTTACCAAGTCATATTTCTACCAGCAAACGGTTATCTTAATTGCTGCTGACTCAAACACTCATTGGCGTGCTCCACCACACCCAATCTTCCTCACAAGTTTAATGATAATAATAACGACGATGATGAACCAGACAGCTGTGATTCTCAGAATAGACGAGCAAGCGTTGTACAATATAAAGGATAGCAATAACAATTCGATCAGGAGAAAAAAAGAAAGAAAATACAAGAATACAAAAATAATTATCCATTGAAACGCCAACACATGTTGTTAATGTTGCAACAAAATATGAATATGGATGGTCTTCACTTTGTTTTGCAGCAGCATGAGGGAGTAATAAAGCAGAAATATGTGCTGATTCATCATGTGTACACTAACCAACTGTACGTATCATCCGTATACCGGAGTAGTACACTCACCACCAGTATAGTAAGTAGTAACCTGACCACCCGTCTACCGGGTGATACACTCACCATTGGTACACCGGGTAGTATATGTATCAGTGAACACCAACCAGCAGTGAGTGGCTGGCGTGGGTCCGGCCCCAGGCAGGAGGGTAAGAAGAACTGTCTCAGGGGACTGGCCTTCGCCTGGAGGGCAAGAAGAACTATCTCCCGGAGCAGAAAGCAATATGTGTGGGACGTAAAGCCATGAATTTGGTGGTGCCACTGGGGCGGGAACACGGGGCAGCGTTATTGCGACAGGGCATGAGTTATGGCGGAACAAGGAGGGACCTGCCCTCCGCAACAATTACACTAAAAGGCAATATTTCACAAGCAGGCAATATTTCACACGCACACTGGCACGGCTGGGACGCATGCAAATGCAGGGAAAGCGGCGCGAACACGCTACATTACATTAATTGTCCATTCGCCCACATTGTTCAAATGTCAGTCTGAAAACGAGACCGGGCAAGTCTTTGATGGAGATGAAACGCTAGGAAAACACCCAGAGCTCGCAGCGTATCTGTTACAGAGGCTGTCTGTGGAGGCTGGCTCACCAGTGAAAGCTCCAGTGATTGAACAGTGCGGCGCTCACAACTGACCGGGTACACGGAGAATACCTGAAAAATCTGAAGACCACACAGCAATTGAAAATTGTGGTAACAGCTACCGTGTAATGTAACAGAAAAATCTTTGTGATTAGGTAGCACCTCAGGCTGCAGTCCTTTACCACAAATTGCAATGACCCGTTGCCCAATCCTTGTTGCCTGTAGGAATGGATGATCTCACTTGAAGGTCTGCGGCCTCAAACACGATCTGGTTTGTGGTGAGTGGCCCCAACAGCGACATGAGCTCAGGAACGGTCGTCCATCGACTTCAGGAAAATTGCTACAGACAATCTTTATAGGCCATTCGACATTGTACAGTCTTGTAAATATCTCGGTTTCAGTATTGCGGTGATCCTGGGCAGCCTCACCTGAAACTCCAGTTCTTGCCGTCAGACAGTAGTCGGTATGAGATGGCTGTCAGTTTTACAGACCTGTCGTCTCCTTCTCGGCCTTGTCACAAACCAACACAATAAGGACAGACGATATGTGGATCGCTGCCAGGAAAATCTAGTGGGTGACTTGCCGCCATTAAGGTCAAACTACGCAGCTGATCCCAGAGGGGCAAAGGTCATATCCGTGATCAGTCTTTCTCAGTCAAGCTTATCTCTTTCTATCTTTTAGAAGACACATCTGATCCATCTGATGACCTTGTAGCTCTTCGTTTCCTCCATCTCCCCCTTATCTCTTTTGCTTACACTTTCTCTTACCAGCAGTCCAACAGTTTTTGGTCCGTCCATCAAGGTTTGCTTGGAATTTCTCCACAATCGCACTTAGCACTATCAGCATATGATAATGTCACTTTAATGTGTCATTGTGAATGTGTGGGTTGTGAGACGCAGTGACATCATTACCTGCTGCCCCCCTCTGTCTATTCTTAAAATACTTTTTGGGAGGAGGAGGATTTAGTGGCAGAGGCTGGAATATGTGTTTGGAGGAGGGAATAACTCGCAGACATGCTGCTAGGTTGCTGTTGTTCTGTCTGTCCACTGGTGCCAGACACGACCACCCCGCTTTATGCAAAGTGCAGTTATTTAGTACCGGGTCCCCCGCTGGGGGCCATTTTGTCTTGAGGGAGGCAGATGATGGATGCTGCTGCTAACACTGGGGCCAGCGCGCATCTGCGAACACGGATAATTCCCCCTGAATCAGCAGTGACTGAGCACTACTCGCCCCGCGCCGTGCAGGGGCAGGCCACTCCTGTCCCTCCACGTCCTCCCCGCCCTCATTAGTGGCCTTTGCATGTTGGCACCCAGGAGCTGAGCGGACACAGGGCGGTCTGTCCACTGTGGCCAGAGCATCAGCTCCTAGTCCAACAACAAAGCCACCACAGGCCGTGCAACTTGGGTCTAGAGCTGTTTGATATTTGTTGTCACATTTGTTTACTGTTTACTTAGATAGAAAGAGGAAGGTACGGACACATACAATACAATTTAAAATATAACAGTCCAAACACCTTTAAGAACATCATTTACTTGTCTTTAGGACTTTCTATAAGAAGTTAGTGTATCGGCCTTGACATCAACAGTCTCAAGTTCATTTATGTTTTTGTCGAGCCGGAAAAGGATGCCAGAGTTACAATCGCTCTCATATATATTTACATATCTCCGTTATTTATCTACACACATATATCTGATTTATTAAGTTTATTATAATTTTTGTTTAGTAATCATAAGCATAATAGCGATGCACAAAATAATCTATATAGTCGTATTTTAGGAAATTAGATAAAAAATAAGCTTAAATGTAGCGGCAATATCAACAAACCCTTTTCGCCTTGTATTATAGCAAGTGCTGTGCGAAAAAGGTTTTCAGGGACAAGAAGAATCCTGCCTGGAATAGCCCACAATATGTCTGGAATAATACAATGTGTGTCTGGAATAGTACACAATGTGTCTGAGATAGTACACAGCATGCCTGGTATAGTCTACAATGTGTCTTGAATAGTACAAACTGTCTGGAATAGTACACATTGTGTGTGGAATAGTAGACAATATGTCGTGGGATAGCACACAATGTGTCTTGGATAGTACATATGTCCGCTGTTAAGCTAGGAACTCGGACTCCTACTGTCCTATCGATGGCTACAAAGAAGACAAAGTTGTGTCACAGACAGTTCAATGTTCGCTCCATAAGCAGCTCTGTTAATATACCCTGGAGAGCTATGCTAACTATATTGTAGGCACACCAACATCAACCTTAACTGATATTCAAATGAGCGCGTGCTAAATGTCTAAATTTTCAGATTTCTTGAACTTTTTAAGACAGCAAATTATTTTTGACAACACTGTCGATCGACATTAACTAATGAGAAGCAAACATGATGCCTGGTGGCTGCTCATGCTCGGAATAAAAATCTGAATCCAAGGTCCTAAGTTAATTTCACTGGAAACTTCTTCCACCTTTATCAATATCACACAGTACTATTTAACATCTTTAAGAACATCATACTAGAAACCCTCCATGGTCATCACACTTCTTTTTTCATTGGTGGGAGACCCTTATGCTACCTGCGATTTTCAGACGACAGTGATCTGATGACAGGGACCAGCAGCGAACTATAAGACCTTGCTCACAGACAGTGCCAATGCTTATGGAATGGAGACTGACACTGACAGGTGCAAAGTCCTGGTTGACATCAACGACAACAACAAAGCAGAGATTAATGGAAATGGAGCGCAGCACGAGGAGGTGAGCAGTTTTGAGTACTAGGGAGCGACCCTAACTAGAGACGGCAGCAGTGGTGCAGACATCTCCATTGGGATGACAACGGTGACCGGCAAATGACCAGGCTGGACATGGCACCATCAGGTTTGCTACCTGGTACAGATTGTACAAGTCCCTCGAAGTTTCTATTCTGCTGTACCAGGACTTTACTTATCGATGATGACAATGAGGCTGCTCCAAATCTCCCATCCAGAATACAAACCCAATGAGCAAGATCGCCACTATCGAAAAACCTTCTGGCAACAATCAAGTATCGGAAGCTGGTGTGGTTCGAAGCTGACCCGGCACGACACTGTAAGATCGTTTTTCCGGGAACTGTGGAGGGAGGTGGGTTGATGCCGAAGTGAACAGATGAAGACATGCAAACATAAAGAAGTGGACTGGTCGTTGAAAGCAGAGCTCACTCAGGAAGGCCTAAGTGGCGAACCTTGTCAGCCTCTGGGTCTATCAACTGTTCTCAACCCCGACAACCAGTCCTGGCATACCAGCACAACTGTTCGTCCCGTGGAAGTCAAGGGATGAAGGAAGGATTTCACACGACGAATACGTGTAAAGGAAGGGTCGAGGGAGGACATACAACAGAAGGGAATTAACCGTCACCTGTGTGACCACTAGTCTACTGACTGATAATAACAATATAGTAGCACTATGGAAAACTCATTTTCCTGTTACAATGTCTTCATTCATTGGCTGTACAAGGCTCATAATGTGCCAAGGAAATGTTAATAGATCGGGCTGAACGCTGTTTTATCAACTAGCTACCGGTAAAGCCTTTGTTAAAGAGCTGTATGCCTCATTGGTGTTGCTATTGATACTGACTACGGTTGGTTAATATATCTCTCATATGACAAGGAAGCCCACTGCTCACTACTAAACGGAAATTTTTTTTTTCATGTGAAAAAGTCTCAAAATGGCGGTAGAATGGTGTTTGTAAATTATACTTTAAGGCAAGTTAGGATGCGCCATGTGTGTGTGAGTGATCACGTGAGTGGTCAATTTTTATACATCGCAGTAGAACACAGATGCTGGAGATATTCTATAGATCAAAATGGAGGTAGAGTATAGAAATATAGAGTACACAAATGAGAGATATGCGAAAGTGGAAACATTATCTTCCAACATCCGATACACCCCAACCATGCGGGACCCTGTGCAGTAAGGCTGACGCCTGCTCCAAACGCAGGCTGATCCCTTCCGTCTCCATCCCAGACGGCTCCAGTTTATCGTGGCCAAAACGGCTGTCCTTCTTTCCAAGAGAATACTGATGGTCCTCTCGGGCCGATTAGAAGTTTCTTGGGAGACTAATATTGCTGTGCACACGACATTTCATCCAACGTGTCTAATATGTTTCGGCAGAAAATTGCTTGACCTTTGTGCAGCCTGCTTCATATTTCTCTTCCCTGGCCGGGAGCTCTTCAATCTATTTCTCGCAGGTCGAGGCCCCGGGCGCCATCTTGTTCTTGCATGCCGTTACTCTCTGTCAACGCCGACGTTTCATCGTGCGGCTTTTGTTTTACGACAGGCTCACGAGATCCTTCAGTCGGACGGCCACGACTTCTCAATAAGCAAGATCAATAACACGGGCTATGCCTCATCCATCTTGTGCCGAGGGAGACCACTCTAGCGGCGGCTAGTTGTCAGGAGAGTGGCGGGGATTGGTGTGGAAGAAAGGAGTAGAGTTTCCTTTTTGATTTTTCTTTTTTTTATGGAGGGGTTGCGGAAGACGTCCGGGTTTTAGATCGTAAGGCGATGCCTCGACGCCATTGTTCTAACTTCCGTGTGGACACCGCTGTCTATGGCTCCCGTGTGTCTATGGCGCCCCCATGTTTCCAACATTTGTCAACAATTCAATGTCGTCTTATACCCAATATGCACACTTGGTTTCCGTCTCCGGCACACACACACACTGACCGGCTTCTGATTACACAAGCTGGTGAACGGAGTAGCATACCCTGTCACTGCAGTACCCACGACAATGAGACAGCTTACAGACTGGCAAAGGAAGGGAGAGATGTTGGCTCCCACATCAGCTTTGCGAAGACCAAACCAATAACTACAGCCAAGGAACAGAAAAGATGGCTCCAACAGCATCCCAGCTACAGCAGCTGAGACAATAGAAGAGAGAGACGAAGGCGATCATCATGAGACTGACAACGGGTCAGTGCAGACTCCGACATCACGTGCACCATGCTCCACACTGGAGACTCCCAGACTGCCCTGCGGCAAGGTTCCAGTGACAGTGAACCACTTCCTGCAGGACTATCAGTCTACTAAAGAACTAAGAGGGACATGGCCTGCTGACACATCGTTGAAAGAAAAATATCTTGGGATCCCCGCGGTGTACAGCTCACAGCAGACTTTCTCAGAACCTCTTGGATCACAATTTGAGCTTTTGAAAATAAAATGGACTGGATGGGGGAGACTAGATTCTAGAATCTAGAGGCATGTAAAATTGAAATAAACCAGACATCGCAGAACATGACCATGCATATGACATGACATAATGTTTGACTGTTCAAGCGAGTGACATCGCAAAAGCGACTTTCTCCTTTTGTACACTGAACACCAACAGAAACGTGGACAACACTACATGTCCCACTTAGTATCCAGAGAAATACAACACGCACACTCTTTATACAGGAAGGAGAGAGACTCAAACTCGAACATTATTAAGGTAAGCCCTCCGACCTTTATATGTGGGGGTCAGGACCAACCATTGTACACATTTACACGGCAGTCAGCACTACGACAGTGTCAACTGTTGACATTTTCCATTTATCCTTCTTCCCTAACCTTCAATGCATAGTAACTATACATTCCAACAGAACGTGTCATTTTTATTATTATTTTGAAGCAGAAAAAAAAACCAGACAAATACTTACTTATATATTTGTTTAATGAGTCATCATATTTACAACAATCCATCAAACAGGGTTTCTCGTCTGCCATGTTTGCACAGAATGGACACGTGCGTTTGATTACTGTAGCAGTTATTTGCATTTAGATTATTTAGGCCCAGCAGAAACTTACAAAAACATTTTGAAAGTTATTATAGTAATATGTAACAAGTATTGTTCTGGCTGCAACAGGGACTTGAACTAACGACTACCATTCCGTTGGCTTGTAACAATCCACCCTCTGTGATGTCCGGTCAGCGCCTGGCACCCGTACAGCGAGGACAGGGTGTCCTGGGTGCGGACAGTCTTTCTCTGCATGTGACATGTATTTACAGGGCTGGCTTCCTTTCCCTAATATGTACCCTTAGTTACTGGGTCGACATAAACTACCAGTTTAACATTACTTACCTTCCTGCGAAGATTTTCAAACACACTTTTTCGTTTTCCACTTTTCTCTTTACACAGACTTCAGAGAAGCCTCATAGGTCAAAACATTTTTAGCTGGCCAGATTAGTCGTGCTTTCCTATCCCCTGAACATCCTAGTGGATTTTTACTCATCTCAAACGGCATTATTCTGGAGAAAATCATCTTTCGCAACTTGAACCAGTAGCATACATGGTGTTGTCGACATACAGAGGGCATCTGCCTAGTTCTCGATAGGCCATGGCATCCAGTGTCTTAGGACCCACAAGTATTTAAGAAGCGTTTGTTAGTAAATAAGTTTATAGATTCTATAGTATGATAATGTCTCGAGTTACTCTTCTGATTTTTCTACAACAGCAGAAACAAAAACAAAAGTACAAACAGCAACATCAGTTTTCATGTAATAATTCCTGTCGATAGTAATGTTAAACTACATAACCTACTGAAATAAAATGGCAGCTATCACATCATGCATACTATTGTTTAATTAGACTTGTTGCCAAATGAAAATAATATGACAAAAACATTCTCATGTAAACCTTGTGACGAACACTGAGGCTTTTTTTTTCTCCCTCTCTCTCTCTCTTTCTCCAAAATTGTGCTTCCTCGCGCCGGCACCGACTCCTCTCTATGTCAGTCTCCAGCCGTCAAAAGGCTCTTACAACTAATTCGCGCCGCCTCTCCAGTCTCGCTGCTAGTCCTGACTTCAAGTACCAACCCTCAGGACACGACATTTTCTCGTCAGCTTCCGCTGCTGGTCCCGAACGCCTGCTGCCGAGAGTCTTGAAGTCAGACCGTCGCACGAGCGCCGTGACTGGATTGTTCTCGTGGAGTCAGCACTCGGTCCATCTGTTATCTGCTTGCAACACTTTAGGGCGAAACTCCACCGTCAAGCCGTCACACACTCACACCAACAACAGAGGGTCATCTGGCAGTCAGCTCCTTACTCAGGGGTCCTCGTCTCCATCAAGGCAAGGGAGCAGCACGGCACAGCACAGGTCGTCATACGTCACATTTAGCTTTCACTTCTGGAGTTCTCCATGACACCTTTCTGCCAGGGGCCCGGGCGTTCTGTCGAGGACAACTGGATCGTGGACTCGGGAGGGAACAGGGGGGGTGAGAAAGATGAGGGGGAGGGAGTTGCGAGTCGAGGCCCACGTCGCTTTAGCCGAGTGAAGAGCGCGCCAGGTTGCATGCGACTGACACGCACAAATGAGGGAGTTACGCGGCACACTGGGGGGATCAAAGCGAGTGCTTGTCCACGTCAGTCGCTCTGTCAGAGTGAAGGTGAACGGAGAGGCAAGATGGCGCTGGAGTGGGGCAATTTCTGGCAGACTGACAAGCAGCCGTCCGCCTTAACAGCGCCTGAGAGGAAAATGGCGCACATCCTATTAACGAGCACTCCGCGGCCCGTCAGCCGACACATCAAAGCAAGCACTGGCAGGCCGCTTACTTGTCGGCGACTTACATCTAATACGAAGATGACAGGCCGCCAGGCCCACTCTCTCCCATCAACCCCTCCTCCCGCGTTTCTGCCGACCTCGCCCTCCACACACTTGCTGGTCATCTCGTGTCACGATCAGCGCCCTGGGGCCACTGACACGCGCGACACATTGACACAGTGACAGCTGTGACAGTTGTCCAGCTATGTTACAGCCGTTACTTGTCATCAGCTCCCGGAGATGTGATAGACACCGCCAGGACAAACAGACATAGGTAGTTGTGTGATGTACCCGATGTACATGTTGCTAGTTTTGATTCCCACAACCTCTTGAGCCCGACGGTTGCGCACACATCGTTGACCCCGGTGTAGACCCTGTTTCATGAAATGGGATGCTGAGATAATTACAGTGGCGGTAGAGAGAGAGAAGCAGAGTGACAGAGGGGGGCGAACGAGCTGTGTCCGACGGCACTACTACAAATATTTATTATCTTCCCCTTTGCTGTGGTCAGCGGCGTCTTCGTCCTTCCCCTTCCTTTGACCTTTGTGTGCACTGTAAATCACCCGTGACACAATATTTTTAATTTCTACAACTTAACCACTCTAGTGTTGACACTGTATGACATAATCATTTAAAATTAAGTAATTAGCCAAAATAACAGCTTTAAAATAAACCGTCCTACCTGATCAGGTGAGAACACCTCATTTCCTTTTACCACTGATGGAATTACACGCTCAAAAAAAAAAATTAATATTAAATTTTAATGTGACCAGTGTGATAGAGTGTGAAAGACCTGCACCCCTTTCTGTCGACATGCACTAAGTGCACAACACCATGTAGCAGATATATTTCATATATCAGGCATTAATCTATTACATTTGTTATATCCTAGTTGCCACACCCTCTATAAGTTTACCTCCTGTGTAAGAACTCAGAGAGTAATGTGTCCATTAAACGTGCCAGATAAATAACCGAATGCTTGAAAATGAGAATGTCACCGTTGGCAGGCACATCCATTTTCTTAAAATGATTAATAAAGATGTTTTTGTACTGTGTATATATAGTTAAGGAATAGTTTTATCCTGTTTGATTATGCTGTGCACTCAAGTACTAATGAAGTGATGCTTGTGTACATCAGCCCAGTCTTGTAGCCAACTGTATTTAATGTTGATATGAGCCTGATGCCAGATACCCAGGATGATTTATCACTTTCTAATGTTACAGTTAAGTTCAGTGTGTCTGTAGAAAGAGTTCAAATATTAACTTCTGTAAGGGATTTGCTTGCTCTTGCTTGTTGCAAAGCCTTCCTGTGGTCCAGCTGACCACAACTTTGTATTTTCTCTGTTTTTCATATCTGGGTGTTCTGATGTTTTTGGGAAAGCTTACCTTTCATGGACTATCAGGAACTGTCTTGGAAATATATAGCCAGTATCACGTGACAGGCGGCTTACGACACGTGACAAGAGTGATAGACAGTGCCAACTGACAGAGCAGAGGAGGAGATGGCGGGCGTGGTAATAGAGACACTGTGTGGCACCACGAGCGGTTCTGATTGTTGATGGTGATTTCGAGGGGAGAGGGAGGGGATAGAAAACCGGAGTATCCGAAGAAAATCCCCGATGGCTGGTCATGAGGACAGGTGTCACAGAGGGTGTGCCGAGCATACCAGGTGGAACACCCTAGGGCTGAGACCCTTCAGCAGCAGCCCTCGTTGTTCGCGACCACAAGCGGCACCGAGCAGGAGTCAACAACAGGAGGGTCTCCACTCTGCTGCAGTCCTCCTTGATGTGTACCCATGCTGGTAGCCAGGGCTGAACGTTAGGATTCAATGCCGTGTAAACTCTTTGAAGACACCGGCGGATCATACATGGTACGCCGGGGAAGTCAACGACTAGGTCCACAGGAACCTCATTCTCTGACACCGTGTGATGGAGACAGTATAGTCAGCTAAGTAAAGGATGATACATGTACTACACGATGACAGGCACACCGTGTGATGGACAGAACGTGGTGAAACGGTCAAATGTGAAAAACTATTTCATCAACTCTCTCTGTTATTGTATGGAGACCCTTTCAGGGGTAATTCTGTGGCTTCATGTGGACTTCTTTCTTTCTCTTGTCTAGATCAGGCCTCATACTCACAACATGAACTGTTCTGCTAAAACATGATGCCAGTCATCGAGAAACTCTTTCAATTGCAAATGTTGTTTGCCCACCGACACAGCAGCTGATGTTTATCTGAGATCTGTCTGATAAGCTCTGCCTGCACACCAGCAGAGATGTTACTTGGCAGTCCTTGGACAGGTTCACAAATCCGATAAATAATTCCTGGGTACTTTTTTCTGCTGGATTGTGATGCTTCACCGTACTTTGAGAATGACTTGTGAAGAGGTAAAGAGGTACTTCACCTGCAATATCTCCCGGATACTGTTTTTGTCCACCAGGAGTAAGGTTGTTTTTTTTGTTTTGTGTTTTTTGTTTTCTTTATCTTCATGGCATGCTGCCGCACACAATGGCTTGCAACACACCTATTAACAGATACTAATGCTCATTTTCAGCCGATAGCACATAATCCCCTTCGTGGGATACAGAAATTTAAATTTTAACCGAGTGTTTTGAAATGAGCAAACTTAGTTCCTAACACGTGCTCCAGTCACGCGGGACAAGCCTCTGAACATTGCAGTCATCAGCTGTGTCTAGAGCTTATTTCACGCGACTACCCACATATAAATAAACAACACTTCATTTGTCTACACTCTACAACATACATCTTCAACTGAAGGCATTGCTGGCAGCATACACAGGGGTCAGCATCCCAAGTCAAAGGAAGCTAACGGCAACTAAAGTTCTTGACCCTTACTTTGCCTTTCGTCTGATGTTGATATTAGCTGTGTAAGACTAGTAGATGTCAGTCTGGAACATGCACACACATCCTCCCCCCATCTCCCACCCACCACCCCACACACACCCAGTGCTACAGTCTCACGTGACTGTAAACCTTAGCAGCAACAAATGAGAAGGTGCTTTCTGGTGAAGTCTGTCATGGTGCAAGACACGAGGGCTTTCACTGGAGGATGCTGCTGTTACGAGCGGGAGGGACTGCTGGGAGATGAGGTCTTGCCTTGATTGCATTTGAGCTGCCTGTTTGTCGTTACGGCCAGAAAGGAGAGTGATTACAAGCGACAAGCCTTGCCCTGGCTGGCCCACAGTTGTCGCCATTGCTCCAACACAAAGTACGGGCTGTGCGCTGGGGGCGCGAGCTCATTACCCCGTCTCACACGTTTTGATGTATGATTATGGAGCTGGCGGGAAAATTGTGCCCCCATGTCGCCATATTGTGCTACCTAATAGCGCGGGAGTGGCGCCGCCAGGCGTGTGAGGGGAGACAATTAGAGTACTGGTCTCGCTCCTCGTTCCCGCCCTTTCCCTGGTCACGTGGTTTGTAATGAAATGGCAGAACTCACGGGCATCTAGGACTGATGCAACCGTAATGATGGTGGTCTAAATTAAATTTTGATTCCGCGGTTTCATGCGGCTGATGGGGTTTGGCAGGCGGTGAAGGTGATAATGATTGCCACTGGCGTGCTGGATACAGCCGGGCCGCCAAAACTTTGCAGCAAGTTGGCCCTACACTTACTGATTTCGAAAAAAATTCAATGTAATAATTTTGTTTATCCTCACACAATAGAGCACAAACTGGGAAATGACTTTTAGCTGTATTTGTTTTACAGATTGCGTTGAGTTAATCTATGCCTGAGAGTAGACATACGGAAAAAATAAACAGAAACAAAAGTAGCATGAGGTAGTGAGCATTTTCAATAGAAGACTGGTGTGGGTGGTCGGCGGATTTTAAACCTAAGATATATTTGTAAAGTAGGAATAGAGGTGGGAAGAGGCTGTGTAGCTCAGACAAAAGTAATGGCTGTATTAATGCAGCTGGAGACTAGCAGCTGTGTACTGCAGGTTACAGAGTAGTGGCTGCATAGCCCTAATGCAGGCAGGGGGATAAGCGGGTGTGATGATGGGGTGGTGGTGGTGGTGGAGGGATCGACTGAATAGTTGTTGGTGCCAGGGGAGTGCACTGTACTGCAAACGACCCATTCGTTATGCGGGGGCCGATTAACATCACTGCATAATTCACTTTAACGTGCTTGTGCCTTGTGTTATCATCGCAGCTGTCAAGTGGATGACAGCCGGAGGTAATATGATTTTGGATGAAAGACAGGCGACGCCGATAAAAATGAACATAAAAAATGAAAAATGGCCCTTGTAGCCATTTACTAAACTGGAGCGATATCTCTCCATAGACTGCGTTCACATCGCCGTGTTTAAAAATAACAAAAAGTAATAGGTGGGACGGCTGTGCTCTCCAGTTTAAGGCAAGCCTCACACCTTCTCCTAATGTCTTCACTGGCGCCTGCACCCGAGGGTGGCGTCTGCAGCACCCCGGATCAAAGCGAGGCCGAGCTTAGCTACTGAGGAAGGCGTCGTCAACATGGAGAAGACTTGAGAGGCTCTGAGTGCAAACAGCGATGTGTAGATGTATGACAGAAAACCACAAAGAAGTGAATAAAAGAGACATATGAGGTAACTCCCGATACAGCTAGAAAATATACAACGCACTTTTGTTTCAAAGTAAGATAACGAGAGAATTTTCCTGACCGACATGACAGGGCACATTTATATACCTCCATCCACACTGCACTTGAGGTTTGCACAGATGAGCGAGGATGACGAGCGGGTATATTTATGTCATCTTTATTTATTTTCACACCTTGCCCCTTTCCCAGTGCTAAACAAGTAGATGCTGTAGCAGCACTGACTGAATGATGACCTGGAGCTCATCACGTGTCTGTGGACGTGTCCGGTGCCGCAGGATGACTATGCATCACGAGGAAATAGTTTCAAGGAGGAGATGGAGGGGCAGCGGGGCAGAGATGCGTGTAAGCCGACAGGCAGACTGCCAGGGAGAGGAAAGCAAGATGGGCAGAGAGATGAAATGCTTTCAGGGTTAGAACTGAAGATATTAAGGAGGATACACGACGTGGCGTGTCTGGTGGCCACAGCCGGCCCAACCCCCTCAGGACCCCCCGAGTGAGGAGCCTGTGACAAGGTCCTTGACGACTGGGTAACGCAAACGCCAGGAAGTTTGAAAGATGGGAAGTGACACTGTCGTCAACGGCTGTGGAGAAAAACGGCGGCTGTCAGGCCGGGCGGCCATTGTGCCCGGCTGCGTGACAGCTGCAAGCTACGGAGGGTATGGAGGAGTTGTATAAATTTCCCCTGTGCCGCAAAATCGGATTACGGGCACGAGTGCATGGACAGCGCCTGTCTGTCACACGCACTTTTCTGACCATTATCCATGACAGCCAAGAACTGGGACCTGTCCAAGGGTCCGCAATTTTTTCCCCCCATCGGGGAATATGTCAGCACACCCACCCACACCTCATCCTACCTCGACGTGAGAGATGTTACAGTGACAGTGGCTCCTGACAGTTCCGCCAGTTGTCGCTCGCCATTGAATACACGGACCCTGCATCCCTGTGACAACAATGCGTCACGGTGACATGTCCTCGTTAGTATTTGTCATGCTGTCAGTAGTCTCTCACAGATATTGTAATATATGTAAGTACATGTCACTAATCTGTCAAAGCTTGGTCAGAGGGATGTGTTATACTGTACCTTTAATTTGACAGACCATAGAGATAAATTTTCTGTCACTAATCCGACCGACAACAGTCATATATATATATAAACAGATGTATGTGTGTGTGTTGTATGTAAAGCATTTGTGTCACACGTGAAGAAAACTTTTTTTCTTGTTTTGTTTTTTAATTGAAGTTTGTAATCATCACCAGCGGCGCAGCACAGGTTCCATCATGCAGCCTATCATCTATAAATTCAAAGTTTACTCACTGTAATGTAATAGCTGGATATGAGCTGAAACTCACACAATAAAACAACCCTCAAGTGGCCACAGTTTTTCATTGCTTGACCAAGTTTGTTGTGACCAGCTCAACTGGAGTAGACAATTTTGCAAAATAATTGACAAAGCATTTGTGGGTACATATGTAGTAAGAAGAATAGCTTGGTTTTTTTGATAGGATTCTGTTCTATATGTTCTGTGATGTAAAGGCAAAGGAAGTCATTGTTTTGTTCTTTCATTCAAAGGAATGTTTGTTCTTGTCCGGTGGAAAGGATCTAACTGCAAAGATAATGGGAAACATGATGATAATAAGCATGTATATTAACTTTATTCATATTCAACATGAGCAGTAAGCGTTATATCTATATAGTAAGCATGTCTATCAATACTACTACATGTTTAGAAGATGTCATACAGTCATGACTCATTTTCAGACTGTAATCCAGTTCCGCCCCAGTTCAACATGTTTGTCCCAGTTCATTCACCCAACTTCAGACCTCTGCCGGCTGGTTTCCAGTTGCAGGGTGCAAGACTTCTAGCTGTTCATCTCACCAGTGCTGTGTTATCATTCTCGAAAGTAAAGTCCTGTTTTGTACGGTACACTGTTGTACAAGTCAAGCATGACTGCGATCAGATTTTTTCTTACAGTACAAATGTAGTGACTGTTTCTTGTGTACACGAATACCATACTTATTACTTGAATTAATGAAAACATGGTTGTGAATACCTGTGCGAATGAGAGCACATTCTAGTACTGCATTTACGAAACGAATATTTAAACTACGGAGCAGTGTTTGTTATAAAATATAAATGAATGAAATTATATGCATGAATAAAATCTCTACACAACCCTGTATTTACTTCATTTATCTTTCTTCTGAAAATCTTTTCTCTGGGGAATGAAATCTCTCCTCTGGTTTGGTTTTTAAACGATCTTTGTTGCAGAAGGCATACATATATCATTGTTATCCTGTATAATTTCCAGAACAAATTAAATTATAATAATGTACATAAAATTTCAAAAAGCAAATAAACCTGCTCATATTTAAGTAAGATATTGAACAGAATCAGAACATTTTATTGAAAAGGCCATGGACTAATTTCAAGGGAGAGCATAATAAAACCATCAAAGGTATCTATAAACATAAACCTTATAGTAGGCAATAGGACTGTCATCAACACAAAGCGTTGTGAGGACTATCTAGGAGGGTGACTGAGTCTACTACACTAACATCATCGTCAAAGACCTTCATCAAGAGAAGTTAACTGTGCCAGCTATGACAGGGATAGCGATGAGACACCGTTAGCCGCTTCTGGTCACAAGTTTTCCCTTTTCCCTAAAGTGAAGACAACAACGGCCTCATCACAGACTCTAGGAAGGACACATGTGTGGTCAAAGGTTGCTACCACCAGCAAGCTGTTCTGTAAGCACGGTAGACATGATGTCATGGAAAGCAGGCTGCAGGCTGTTACTCCAGTCTCCCTGCATGACGCCGCACCACGTGCATAAAGTGGGCAGCACAGCGTGAAATTATACGGGAAAACAAAAATTACACATCATTATTCTTCATTGAAAGGCCGCTAACCAGCGTGGCGTGTCCCATCCATCACGCGGACAAAACGAGCGGGTGCGCAGCTCCAATCAATCACACATCGAACAGCCGCTGACTCCTGCTCACGCTCATAACGCGCTACACGTCCAGCGCGCGCCTGTCTCCTGTGATCCCGACTTCTCTCATTTCTCTCACACCATCCTGTGACTGATGCCAGGCTAAGCATTAACTAACTTATGCACAGAAATAGGCGTGAAATATTTCGGCAGAGGGCGCGGTGGCATCCGATTGGCTGTGACCTGGGGTACGGGTGTAATACAGCTTCCTTTCCTGTCGCTAAGGACACGAGAAATAATTGTTTCATCATCATCATCATCATCTGTCGTGAGCAGGCATGTGAGTGGGCGTATGATTGCAGTTACAGCAGCCCCAATGATCACATACACTCTCCACTACTCTGTGCTCCAAGCCAACACGTACTTGTGCGCAAAACACTAAATTGCTGATTGATGAAGAATATCATTACAGCTCCGAGCTGCCAGCGTCTCCCTCCAGTAACAACACAACGCAGTTTAGTGTATAAACGTATAATTATGAATAAAGTCGAGAGCATATAATATATTCACACATAATATACCTGCTAATTGTCTGAGATGTCTTGTTTACATCCTTCCTACCACTAACTCAACTAACATGTGAGGAAACGATCTTAAGTAGCATATATCACCAGTCACCGCACCAAGTATGATTGGTGATTGGTGATTGGTGATTGGTGATTGGTGATAGCTGACTTCACACTTGCAGCAGAGACTTGGTGTCCATCAGCCTTGTCAAAGTCTCTCTTTACGACTCGTATCTTGCAAGAGCATAGTGGCGAATCGTTGATTCCAGGTCCGCCATGTTGTCAAGTCGGTGGTTTCGGAACCTTCTCAACATCCGACTTTCACACTCACATCCACGCAGCGTAATGCGGAGACAACTAATCACACATGGTAGCTAACACAAGAAAATCAAACTCTTTTAGCCTCCCTTAGTTACCTGAGGTCGAAGGCCCTGCCAATCAGCTGGTGCTTTGAGACGCGGGGTACCTGACTAACGTGGGAGAAACCGCATACATCTATGCGGGAAGTGAATACATTGTACAAATACCACCTCTATGTTTTCAACTGGTCCGAAGGTGACATGTCATGACAGTCTGAAAAGTAGACTCATACACTTGTGGCCTGCTGGATGACCGAGCTGATAGATGGCTCGCCCCACTACCTCGCAATGACAGCAGCCGCTAACCTTTGACTAAAGATTATCACAATATCTCCAGTCCCACACTCTCACCTGCCGTGGGTGACTTCACCTGCTCAGCTACGATCGTGAAACATGTCCATGGCAGCTCAGCTCACATCTTTTCACCGGGGACAGGTGGACAAGGGCTGAGTTATTTACCTAGTTAATACCTCATCACTGGTGTAACGGTCTTTGTAGGGGATATTAAAGATCTTTCTATATCATCTCTCCATTGGCTCACTTTTATCTTGTAAGTCTGCTATCATGTTTCCATGTTTATAAAACACGGACCAAGGAGTGCATTAGTCTGATTTACAGCGGAAAGAGGTGTTGATGTCATTGATTAGTTTAGAGAGTGTTGTCTGCACTCATCTGCCGGTCATCTTTAGGTTTCATCCTTTATCTCATGCGACTGAGTGAGACTATTTTAAGCTGTGAGTTGTCTCGAGCTTTTCATCATCGAATGACCTTTCTTGGTTAAAACACACACAAAAAAAGTATCTTGCATCTTGTTTCATGACATTCATGTCTGTAATGATGCCGTTAATGTCGTTGGTCACCAGTTTGGTCTTTTCTCCACTGATCGCTAAACCAGAAAGTATTGATGCTTTCTCAAGGTGTTCTACAGAATCAACAAGCTTTCATTCTTGTCCAGCTAACCAAACCATATATCATAGGCAGGACACATTGGCGACTGACTTGCCGCCATTGCTGACAGAACAATTATTCTGAGGCTAAAGATCTGGGGATAGGGCTATGCATCTACTATGTATGTACTGAGACATGCTTGGTCTTTCTGAATGATCGTTTGTAACTATGGTTTCAGACAGTGGATTGAACGTATCTTTACTCGGGTGAGCAGTGAGGCCGATACAGCAATGTTGTTAGCATATTATAGCTACAAACTGAGTTTATACTCCTGTTTTATAGATGGTTGTGATGATGCTGAGATAACAACCTGGACTAGGTCTGCTGAGATGTGGATTCCTGGTGACTTGCTTTCTCTAGCGACTTTACTGTTGTCTTGTTTTCTGGATTGTTGTTTGGGAGGGGAATGATCAGTGCCTCTATGTCTCCTGTAGCTTTCTGACTGTTAAGTCAGAGCAGATCTCTGTGATTTGAAGATGTCATGATGAACTATTCTCCATTATTCTGAGAAACCTTTTTCTTATATTTGTACTTTTTCTTACACCTTTATGACCCGAACTATAATGTTCTTTGTCACTTGAATACACAGTCTATCTGCAGTAACTTAGTTATTCAGACTGATTTTGAGGTCTTCTTACAGACAGAGACAGGGATAGAAGAATGTGGTGATGAATGAGTTAGACAGTAGTTTTCACATTTGCAAGTTACACATTTCTGCATCAGTCCAGCTATTATTCTTCGCTGACCTTTTGTGACCGTGTGTTCAGCATGATTTTCACACAACTTTGCCTGCGGGAAGCAGCAAGTTTCGACACATATATTTGTATACTGTTGCCTCTACTGTTCACCAAGGATGGTTTGTCATAAGCGGGAAGCGGATACATTGTACAAACACCACCTCTTTGTTTTCACCTGGTCGGAAGGTGACATGTCATGACAGTCTGAAAAGTAGGTTCATAGGCAAGGTGCGTGTTTATTTATGTTGGTCTGCGTCTGTTTTCAGTATGTTTAGGCATGAGTATGTTTTTGTATGTTTTGGAGTATATATGCAAGTGTGTGTGTGTGTTTGAGTATGTATATGCATGTGGAATAAGTGTATTTGTATGTTTTTAGTATGTGTGTAGACATATTGTATGTTTGGAGTATCTGTATGCATGTGCATGTCTTTGCATGTTTATTGTATCGTATATGTATAATTATCTATGCATATATGTATACTTTTTTTGTAAGTGCCAGTGTGAGTGCGTAAGGAAGTGTGTTTGTAGTCGACTTGCTAACGTGTTCAGACTTGCGATGTCGGAGGCAAATTGATAGATGATGCGTATTACTGGTGCGGGCGCTCAAGTCTCTATGGACGACCAGATAATGGAAGACTGATCTTGGTCCCGCGCTGCGGTTTGCAGTGCTCCATCTCCCGGCCCTTAAATCAAGGCTATGAAATGAAAACTTCCCCGGGCGGCCGGTAATTAAGGAGCGACTGCCAGGCCGAGTGGCAATTTGTTCCTGCCCGCTGTCGAGGCCGAGAAGAAGAAATGGCATTATGGGACAGATTGATGGCGGCACACCAGAGCAGCAGACGATTTACTGCCGGCCGGCCACCGGCACAAGACCGTCTTTTGCACCTTCATTATACTCTGCCTTTCTTGCACACCTTCACCGCAGTCAGACTTTTAATGGTGTCTTGGCTGCTCGCGCCTCCCCTGTACACACCGCAGTTTGATTGCTGCTACACCTCCACATCTCGCTGTCACACGCTGTAACTACATGAATATCAACAACTGGAAGTATGTGTTAGTCCTCACCCTACCTGTAGCAGTTTTTTGAAGATGCACATTACTTTTCATTTCTCTACACCCAACCATCCTGTCTTCTCACTCTCGCCGGTTTCCGTCATTCTCCTGACCTAGAAATCATTTGCACAAAACTTCTTTGTCTGATGCCAACCCTCGTGGCTCCTACACTTTCTCTGCTCCTCGCTTTTCAGACTTTCACACTCTGTCAACTACAACCTCAGGAAGCTGTTTCAGTTTATCTGATCAACTGCTTTCTCCTGCTCTCCACTCTGTTTAGTCTTAATCTCCACATATCCACATATACTGGAAATAGGAACATATGAAGTTTCAAAGTAAAAGATGAAAAAAAAATGTGGATTGAAAAGTAAACGAGAGTGGTGAGACATCTTTACACACGATTGAGAAAACAAAAGTAAAAGAATTAAAGAAAACGACGGTGATTTGTATGAGACAGCTAAGGTTTGGGTTCCTGGTGTAACTAAATGTCTATGTTTCTTGGTTAGTGCTTCCTGTTAGTCCCATACAACCTTCTTTTTTTTCTAACATTTTTCTTCCAGACCTAGTGATTTTCTTCTCCTGTGAAATTTATCAGAAAAGTATCTCGAGAAATGAATCTTGACGCTCGGCCCTCCGACGAGAGTGTCTCACTACCATAAGCAAGGAGATCAGTCAAAAGCCGCTGACGTCACGAGGGTCGTTGATAGATGGCGGTCGCGAGCCCAGTTGTCCTGAGGACGCAGGTTGTGAACACAAGTTCTTGTGTAAGCGAGAGTTATCTCCGCCTTCGTCTCACGTATTGTCCTTGTACAAACTGGAAAAGCTGCGGTCCACGGGAGAAAGGGTAGGGAGACATTAGCGAGGCCACAACAAGTCTGACGCCGGCAAAGCTTTTTGTTGATTACGGTGCTCGAGACCTAATCCACTTACAGCGATCCCTCATTCATTCCATAACTTTTTCACAACCGGACACGCGTCCTTTGAAAATGGCGGCTTTCAGCGGCCAGCCGCATTGTCACTGCACATTCACGTGAACATGCGCATGCACTCGAAGGGGAAAGGGGGAGAGTGGGAAGAAAAACAAAACAGCGAAAGGCCAGCGATAGTGGCTGAAATGGACCATTAGCCGCCACACTCCCACCACGAGACTGCTTCCAATGAGCCCTTAGTCGCCACAGTCCGTACAACGACATTAACAGCCAAACCCCACGCAACGACATCACACGCCACACTCCATACAACAGTGACTGAGGTAGGTCATCAACCGCCACACTACATACAATAGTGGCTGAGGTAGGTCATCAACCGCCACACTATATACAGCTGTGGCTGAGGTAGGTCATCAACATCAGACAGTAACTCCAGAGGCCCTGACACTCTGTTGTGTGCTGTAGACACCGTGGGGATCCGAGGATCTTTTCTTTCAACGGTATGTCAGCAGGCCCTGTCTCTGCTCTTAGTTTTTGGAGGGTTGGACAGTCCTGCAGGAAGGGAGCCACCGTCGCTGGGGACGTGCAATGGGGGAATCTCGTGTGGAGCTTGGTGAACGTGTGATGACTGAGTCTGGGTTGACTCAGACTCATCTTGCTCTTTCGATACACCTGCGTTCCGATGCCCCCGACAAAACAACAACAGACAAAAGAAAACACTAAGCAGAAAGATTTCTCTTACACACCAGCTTTGAACCTCCCCTTGATCGTTTAAATGTCGTTAATTTTTCTGACTCGGTTAACACAATCATTATCTTTCTGAAACCATAAGCTTCTAATGGACATGGTCTCATGTTAGTAGTTAACTGAAAAAATTCAATTTAACATTTTAACCTATAAAATATTTTTAATCCATCAATTAAAATTCTTTTAACAAATGGTTTGGAGACTTAAGGTAATTTATGTTATTAAATCACTGGTACTACAGGAATCAGCTCAGGCTACAGAAACAAACAAAGCATCAAGTTTGACAACCGCAAATTCAGTTTTGATGTATCAACACAGTGTTACAACTGTCTGTGGCCAGTTACTGCTGATAGAAACTCAACACACCTGTTTACAGATATTGCAAATTTTGCTGATAGTAATTGCTAATGGGAGTAATTAATTTTTTCATTGTTAATTATTTATTTGATTAGAGGTCTTTGAGTGTTGTGATTTTTTGTTTGAACTCCACATTTAAAGTGAGATATGTGCATACACATTTTGTTATTATTAGCAGACTGATTTTATAAATTTGTAGTTTTTTACAGATATTACATAAAGCATTAAGATTTTTGTGTTTTGTTCATATATTTTTCTTCCTTTTTAAAAAATTAATCTACATTCTTATTTTCATTAAACATTTTAAAAAAACATCAGCTTTCCACTAATTAAAATGTTCATGTATAGGTCTCATTCCAGTTTAGTTATTTTCGCTGCTATTACATGATGTGTATAGTCGTATCCCTCTGACATATCTATCGATATATACAAGCATTATTTGAAAGGTCTTCACACAACATACAACATGAAAGTTTGAAGCTGTTTTATTATTTAAACGTGTGCACAGAGCAAGCACCCGACACAAGCGGTTTGATGACTTTTGGTCTGTCATCTTTATTTGACAGATAATTCATGTAGGTAACTCGGTGGAGACTATCATACTTTTTGTATAATGTTGTTTTATGAAAACAAGTGTCATATTCCTGAAAGACTACAACTTCTTGAGCAGGTCACTCTCGCTTACATTAAACCTTTGTTAAGTTTCGGATCTTCATGAGTCCTGTAAAAACACCATGAAAATATCAAAATATTGTGTTCCTCTGATCACCATTGCATTTCCTGTTAGTAGTTATTGTCTGGCTAGTTACCCAAGTTCTTCTGTAATGAATAATGTTTTTCGTATCTCATCAATAATGTTTGCCAGAACGAATTTCATTTGTTCGCTTCTGCTTGGAAAAAAAGATCAACGAGCAAACACCACATACACAGAGGAAGTCTTTGTGCAAAACTACAACTTTTATAATCATGTAAGCTTATATAGGCTTTTGTTTTTTTAGCCTTAAAACTAAGTGAAAAGTTGAATATGCAGCAGACAACTTTGGCTTTACCAAATTTTTTCTCTAGTTAGTGAATGCATTCTATAATTACAAAATGAATTGTATAGCTATGAAATGCATTGTATAACAAGAGGAAGAGAATTATAAAAATCCTTCTTTTGACGCCCACAGCCACATTCCATATAACATTGTCTGTCAGCCAGGGACGCCCCTTACCCCCTTTCTCCCTTTTTAAAAATTAGCCTCCGCTTGCGAAATTATCTCTGACACAAAGAAGACGAGGAGAAGGCTTCTCAGTTCACATGGAAGGGAAGGCAGCCACCGTTCACAGCCGGGTCCTCCAAGGGTCCGCCACCGAATCAGCCCCTGCACAGACGTCCTCATAAAAGAAGGCGGGTGCGCTTCAGATGGGGATTAGTTTGAATATTCAAAGATTCCGCTGAGGCGAAATGACATTCATCAAATACGATATTATGAAAGTCAAGCGCGTATAATTACATTAACCGTCTCAGCGAGGACGGGTATTGCATTCGCTGTCACTGTACTCGAAAAATGATGCAAAATCTCCGGTCTAGTCCTAAAAGCCCTGAAAAGTTTTGTTTTGTAACTGTTTCTTTCTGCATGTTTGCCGGCAGAATGATGATCAGTGTTCAGGTTAGTCGATTCTGATTTCTTTCCCATTTATCACTCTTGCTACGTTTGTTTCTCTCCGGCATATGTCCTTCTAGCAGGCTCTATACAGGAGAGCATGTGATGGTGACAATTATTTCACTTTATTGTGAAGCTGCTGAAGTCTCTTTATTCATGTTTGCTTTCTTTCTACGAAACGTGACCTGCTGAAAATCTTGAACAAACCTTCCTATTACAGAACACTTTTTAAGAGATGAAGGGTTGAAAGGATATGCCTTTTATTGCTCAATTATCATCTTTGCATTTGAATACAAACGCTCTCGCCACCAGCCTGATCGGTCATCTTGGAATAAACGCCATGTGCCTGGCTTGTTATTGACAGGCGGATAGTGTGCTAATCGCAAAATAAATCAAAACAAGCCCCTTGTCAGCTCTACCTTCGCCACATTCGTCTTTCGTGTCTGTGGCGTGTGAGTTACCAAAGTGAATTAATTTTCTAATAGCGAGGGCCAGAAGAAATTACAATATTCATGGTGGCCATCTGAATCCTGCCACCCAGGCCTGCAGCTCGTCTCCAGGCGGCAGCGGGTAGGCAAGACGGTATGAAACCGGGTGCCCCTTGCCGCCCCGCCCTGTCATCGAGGCTCTGCTGGCGACAAATATGGACTAGGTTCACAATCCCCGGCATTTCGCAGGACGCCACCACAGGGGACTGAGTCAGCATGGCCTTAAGACCAAGTGCTGAATATTGAATTCATAATCTTAATCAAGTAGCGGGACAGCGCTTTCTGACCCGGCAAGGAGAGCCCGGCAATCTCCTTAAGCGGTTATTGATGGCCAGCGGTTGGACGATGTTGTGTGTATGCCGCCAACAACTATTGTGCTTCGGCTCTGCCCCTTTTTAAGGGATATCACTCAAAATGGCCGTCTAAATAAAGTATCATCGGTGTAGGGTGCCCCTGAGGAGAGGTCAGGTCGCCAAAGGCTGCTTCCTCAGCAGCCACAATCCATCAAAGTCAGCAAGATATGGCTGACTTCAGGGTACAATCTCCAGGGAACTCATATCAGAAAAAGCAGATTACAGACAGTTCTTCTGACAGCAAATTACACTTGCGAGGATAACACCAAGAGAGCTGCAGCCTGGGGATGGCGGATGACCGTTGTGTACATGAACCCAGCGAGTACCAGATAATGAATGAGTAGTTGGGGAAACGAGTGATGTAGAAGTGGTTCGGGGAACACGTGATGTATACGTGCCAAGAACCGTGTGATGTATGAGTGGCCAGGAAACCTGGTAATGTAATAGTAACCGGGGAAACTAGACAATGTATATGAATGGCCTAGAAAACTCCACAAACTACAAAGTGTATAAGTAGTCTGGATAAAGGTAGTCATAGCTAGTACTGTAGCATATGAATTACGAGTAGTCAGGGAAATGAGAACATTTATGAGAGGTCCGGCAAGCTAGACGATATATGACTTCTGGGAAACTAAACAATGTATGACAAGTGTGGGAAACTATACAATGCATGACAAATCCAGAAAAGTAGACAATGTATGACACCAGACAATGTGCTTAAAGCGTGAAATATTAATTGTAAACATTTAAAACAAATTTCAATAAATTATCCTTTCGAGATCACTTGTCTGACTATCAGTTATGTGTATTATTTTTTATTGAATGGGGTTTATTTTAAATTTATTTTGTAACATCCGAACATCCATTACACCACAATTTTCTTTCTTTTTTTTAAATATATTTCAGATAGGGTATATTTCAATGTTAAACAATAACTACTTCATCATCGTCATCATCGTCATCATCATCAAATTCTCAACAACAACAACAACAACAACAAAACCAAAAAAACTATGGTGCAGAGCCTATCTGATTGTCATCTTTTAATTCGATAATCTGCATTCCTTTAAGACTTCGTTGTCCACAACTTCTCTTCTCAAGCAACAAGGAAATACTACGAAAATAAAAATGTCAAAAGTGAAAGTTAAGTGTGTGTGTGTAATATTACTGCTGCAAGTTTCCTACAGGTCCAATTGCCAGCGGTGTCATTGGCTGGTGTGTGTGATTCAAGAGATCAAATGCTGGAACAAAAGCTTTCTCATCTCATGGTGAGAACTAAATTCCCTCACACCGTGAACGTTCACCAAGCTCCATCCCTCACCCTCCCACCTATGTCTTCCTTTACTCATGCAATTGGCAGTCCTCATGGGCGGGTGTGCACCCGACAGTTATAGATATGTATTCAATATCAATTCCGGGGGCGCACGGCCGCCTGACTGGCGAAAACGATGATGTCTGGGCTGACCTTTCGTCCCGGGATTGAAGGTCGACAAGGCCCGGCGGTCCGTGCGCGGATTTGCATGTAAATTCAAAACATCCATCACTACAGTGGCCCTGTCAGCCGAAATGAACAAGCCCTGAGAAATTCTTTATCTTGCCAGAAAGCTCCATTACGCCCTCGGTGCTCTCAGCCAGCGCAATAATACAAATTTCATCTCTCCCCTCTTGGCCTCAGCCCTGGTCTTCATTCGCAGGTCGCATGAGGCGCCAGACCCGCCATCCTGTCAATGGCCGTTATGACAAAGATTTATTATCTCCCTGGAAGTGATGCCCTTCTTTTACAGACGTCTCCGAGCTGTCTCCCTTTGAATCCACGTGCAGCGCGCGCTGGGGATGGGTGTCGACAGAGGACGTCTCCGCCAGCAACTCAATTTCAGCGCGAGGCCCATACCGTCTGATGAGGCAAGACTGAGAGTGGTGGACAAAGTAAGGAACAGATAAATAAAACTAGTGAATTGGGGAGAAGGAAAAATACACAAGAAAGGTGCGGAAGGGACGGAAACGAGTGGGTGGATAAAAGAATGAAATCAGCTTGGAGCTGGATGAAGGATGGCCGGTCTGCTGCTTGAGTGATGAATCCGTCTCGGGCTCTGTGCCAGCACTGGCATGTCCTCATTTACCCATCTGTCTTCATTGTTGCCCATGCTGCTCAGCCATCTTGGCAAAAGTCACTTGCTGCGATTCCTCATGCCCATAGGGCTCTGTCATTTTTGTTTCCGGTGCAATCAAAGCTCGATGTGTTTGTCACGTCGTCCTGCTCGCCCCTGGCAACTTTAGTTTTCTCCCATCTTTGCTGATGAGGCTGGAGCAAACAGGGTTCACGCACTATGAACTAATGACTTTTCGTTTGGAACTAGAATAAACATGTTTTCTGAGTTTGAACATTTTAATTTCCCCAAATGAAACCAATGTGTGTGCGTGCATATGAACACATGCAATTCTTTTGACAAAATATGACATACTCAAGTGAGAATGGACAAAGAGAGGCAGACAGCAAGACACGTATTCTAAATAATACATGTAGACTTGGCAAGCACCTTATGAAGATGGTAATATATCTGTTCGCTGTGTCTGCTCGCCTTTATCTACTTAGATTGTCCCACACAGGTTTTCAGACCAGTTCCGATGATAGCGACCCTCTCCAGACCTTTGCCTACAAGGTAAGTCATATCCTGTGAAGAAGTTGGCTGTCTGCACCATTCTGACAACGGAGTCCGAGTCACATCCCTGTTTTTGTTTGAGCCATTGTTTGAACCACTGTATGGACAGGTAGAGCCTGCAGGAGGACATTAACTGTTTTGTTTATATCTCACTCTATTCAGCCATCAGTCCACCTGCTTACTGCAGATTGACATAAATTTGTCAGAATAACGAATTTATTTAATATAGTCTCACCCCACCCCAACAAGAAAGTGAAGTCTGGGTGTCAAGCAGCAAAATAATACCACGGAATACAACATGATGATGGGCTTTAAAAACAGTCCCTCGATGTACCTACGTATCTATATACTTATCTACCGCACTTTTACACAAGCTCGTCGATGTGAAGAATGTTGATTTAGTTTAATTGACCACAAACTGCTTTTATTTTAATAATTACTAATTGAGATCTTCGGGATTTAGTTTAAAATATTTGTTTAATGTTTGTGACAAAAAGCTATAAGCTAAAACAGTAGTGTGAATAAGTTGTGAGTTGTGAGTGACTTGTGAGCGAGAGCAAACTATTAAATTCGTTCAGCTGAGATGTTGGTACACGGCCTGATGGTAAGCTTCATTTGGTTTGCGGGAGAGTGCTTCCACCTACAGATGATTTCGCACTATGAGGGGAGAGAGAGAGGGAAAGGAAACAGAAGAACCTGAAGAAAACCCATGGGAACAGGTGTCATAATATACTGAGTGTCCGCAACGAGATCTGAACCCAGGGTCTGTGGATGCAGTGGCGACAACCAACATGAATCCCTTCTATCTCCTACATCCTTGATCCTTCAGTTAACATCAACTGTTATTTACGGAGGACATAAAGACAGAGAGAAATATAACAAAATGCTAAAGGCTAGAAGTCCTGCAGAGAAATGACATTTTGTGCTGTCACTGTTGATAATACTACTATTATCACTGTTGATAACATTATTACCACTGTTGATGACACTGCTATTACCACTGAAAACACGCGGCTCTGTCATTTCCGCTCTGCATGCAGTGAGTTCAACAGAAGTTTTTAACCCTGTACCCAACTACATCCTCTCAGCATGAACTCGCGAACTATCAAGGTACCCCCAGCACGTCCCTCAAAACTCTCCCGTGGACAGTGGTGCCATCTTCTGCTTTTGCATCCACACTACGAAGCGATTGAGAGCTGTGACTGGAGGACAAGGGAGACGACGACAGAGACCCGCTGGGCGATAAGGCAGGCCAGGACATGGCCGCAGCACTATCTATATTGAATCAGGCCTGAGTGCCTCTCCCAGCCCAAGCACGAGACTGGTCCTGTCGAGCAGTCGACAGTCCCTGATCGGATGTTGCTGTGTCGTCCTAATTGGAAACAAAACCGCGGCAGACATCTTTGTGGCTTCAGGCCACGCTTGTCTGTGGATTAGCAGGGATGCAGTTTCGGTATTCGCCACAAGAGTTAAGGGGTTAACGCCAGCACCACAGCGGGCTTTACGGCAATGAGAGACAGAGGTGCATGCCACGTGTGCAATACTAATGGTTCATCACTTACATAATGGTGCAACACTGACATGACCGAGCAACAGTAATAAAATTTTGTTAAAAATTGAAAATATAATAGTGCAAAACTAATATATTATGATTGCACAAATAATGGTTTAACATTAAAGTAACAATACAATACTAATAAAATAAATGTAGAAAAATATGAAAGTGTGTGGGAGGGTAGGAGACACATACTTATGCATCACCTCCATGTCCGCCAAGCTCTGTGGAAGCGTGTGTCCTGCTGTCGGAAGACAACAAACAGTTCGTTAGTCCAGCAGTTGTGCAGTTGTGCGGAAATCGCACTGTTCAAGCAGACGCATGTCACAAAAAAGGCCAGGGTCGTGTAGGAAAGGGAGGCAATGCATAACATAACAAATTCTCCCCCCTGACTTGAGTCCAATACACTTGACCGTCCTCCCAGCGGCTGTGCTGTCGGCGAGTGTGAAATATTGCCATCCGAATGAATCAAATTTGTTGTAAATCACCCAGTCGCCGACTTGGAGCTCACTCTCGGGTCATAACGGCGAATTTATCAGCCAGAGCATGCGCGGATTCTCTACCCTTGCCGGCCTTTCTCGTCAAGCGGCGGTCATCCAATCAGGTGGAGGGGCGCGATTTACGGCGCGGTGTGTCACAGACATCCTCATTTCTTCAGCTTTACGAGGAAACGAGGCGGCGAGTGCCTTTGCAAGAAGAAGAGGTGATCCTAAGGGACCTCGTCCATTACTAAGGGGCGCTGCCAGCTTCATCTATTCGCTGTCTGGGCTTCAGCTCTTTGGCCTCACCTCACCCTCGGTATCAACGCTTCCCTTCAAACTTTCTTGAATTCGAGTCAGTTGTTCGCAGCGATTTCATCGCAAGTTGGCTCCCGCTTTTTCATCCATCATTTGTACAACTACTGATAAGGTTCTTCAACACAATGATACATTTTCCTATTAAAAGTATTCTGTGATCAAAAAGATTGGTGACCAAAACAAAGTGAAGTTTTGAGGTCCATTTATAATACTTCCCATCCAGCCAGGAAATTTTCGGAAGTTGAAATACAGATCTTACCTAACTCTTACTCATTAGCTGTCTCGCGGCGAGGTGCTACCTGCAAACTGACTACATTCAGTACTTTGTGTAATCAAACACGACGGGTGAACTCCCGGTTTGTTGAGAATAAAGGGGACTCCTGCTGCTGAGCTGCTCAAGCAGGATGGCTTATACTGAAGTGCCAAAAAACCTTGAAACACAAAGAATTTGACCAAAGAATGAAGACAACACCCCTTCCCCCATCTAAAAAAGAGAAAAAAAGAAAAAAAAAGAAAAAAAAAAAGAAAAAAAAAGAAAAAGAAAGCTATTTTGTGAAAGCTAATTTAGAAGTTTTTAGGGAAGTTAACTACAAGGACATTCAGAATTGTTCCACGGGCGTTTCTCAATCATAGGGTCTTATGTTTTGTTTGTCGACATCTTGACCTTTTCTTCGAAGATGATGTTGATACCTTGGTAATCGCTTTAAAAACTATTTTAGCCAATGTAACAGAAGAAAATCTTTATGAAAATGATTGAGAAACGCCCGTGCAGCGATTCTTAACGGCCTTGTACACTTGTACATTTGCTTCCACAAAACAGTTTTAAGGTTTAACCTGTGCAGCGGGCCCCAATTCTGTTCGTGCTTACAGAGTTCCCTGCAGGCATTGGTCTTATTTTGTAGGGTCCTTGGTACTACTCAACTCCATATTGGATATGACAGGGGGTGTCCGTCAAGGGTATCTCTTATAGCCTGTACAGTTCAGTATCCTAGAAAACATCGTGCGACCACCACATCTTACTGTCCACCGCTGTAACGCCCCACATACAACCTACGCTTTGCTACGACACTGATTTGATGGCAACATGACCACCAACAGACTGACAGCTACAGGGGAACACACAGGCAGTCACATGACCAGACTCACGGTTTATACCAACGGTAGTGGCGGACACGCTCACCGCCGCTCGTAACTGTCCTCAGTGGTGAGCCTTGTCCTCCGCTGCTTCTGTCCAGGTCTGATGAAGGAATGTTCTAGTGGTTTATGTATATTAAATCCTATTTATATTAAACTAAGAATTGTCATTAATCACGGTGATATCACATCCATTTGGTTACATCAAGGCGGCGTAATCTTGTATTTTACTGTCTTGCTCAATGCACAAAAACTGTTTACCATCGTTTTTTTAAAACTTTTTTCCTTCTAGAAAACATCTGTAGCCTCAAACTAGACACAACTACAGTAATCGCTCATTATATCACGGTTCACTTATTGCGGCTTCACTGCATCGCGGTTTAAAAAAAAAATGTATATTTATGTCTGCATCGCGGGATTTTGCGTACCTTAGAATTGTTGTTAAAATAAGTTTAAAAGTGTAGAAAGTGTTTAAGAGCACATGAAGTGTTTATGAGAGAGTGGGAAAGGTTTATAGGAGTGTGGGAAGGGGTTAAAAAGCCTTAAAATATAAATAAATAATAAAATTAATATAATACCGCAACTTCGCGGATTTTCACCAATCGCGGGGGTCTGTGGAACGCCATAGGTGAGGTTACTGTAGCCTTCTAGTCACTTACTATGTGGTTTATTTCTAGTTCGTTTTTCTTGTCTGCGGATCATACACACTTAATTACTTATTTTTCAGACCATGTACATCCTAACTACAATTTTTGCGGATTAAATTTCAGATTAGTACGTGTAGACGACGTGGACTGAACTCCTGATGTTAACTTCCATATACACCAGGCCAGTGTGGTCACATCACTTTAGTCTGTCGCTGTCACGATACCATGAAGGCACTAGCTTCACCAAGAAGAAACCCATCACAACGACAAATAGTTGAGGAAATGGCAAGACTTTGAAGGAAGTGCCGTGAGCTCAGAGTTCCACCCTGACCGGATCGGACCTCTACACATCTCTGACCGGACCGAAGCTAACAACACATCTCAACACATCAACACATGCAGTTGCACAAATACCGGAGTAAAATATTTTGGAGCTCTCATCATCTAGTGGAGGGCAGGAAACCGAGGCTGGGTTTGGTAATGAGGTCACGTAGTCTGACGGCAGCTCACAAAGTGAAAGGAGGAGTAACCTTCACACCTTTCACACCCGAGCGCGTTTTCGATTGTGTAGCTCGCGGGGGAAGAGAGAGGTCCGTCAGACGGGAGGGGAGTCCAATCTTCTTGGACAGAGGTCGCCAGAACAAGCTCACGACGATCGCTCTAGCACGCATCAAGCAGAGGTCAACAGGCTGTCACAAGAACAATCAAGAAGAATAGCCTCCCCATCGAGCGGCGCCTCGCCCAGGAGAGTTCCACTTAGAGCGAGCTTCCCGTCACAGTCTGACGTGCGCGCCATCAGCCTGACGGCCCCATCATTGCTAGGGGAAGGTGGGGAGTGTGTGTGGGGGAGGCGGGGGTTCAGCGGCTTGTCCCACGAGGACGTGGCTGTCGGTGTCGCCGCTGTACAAGGCGTCGGTGGGATGACGGGTCACGTCAGCGCTACTCACCTCTGCGACCCCTGTCTCCGTCTGACCCTGCAGGTGATGACTTTAATCATGCCGCGCACCCAGTAAACGTCCCTCTGTCACTGACGTTTGATAAACTGCCATTAACTAAAACCGTGCGCCTCAATGCCCTGACAACAACTTGACAGGTGGGAGCACAGTCTCGCCTCACGGTACTTCTACCAAACACATCCTGATATAAATCTGTCAGAAAAAAGTTTTTCAAATTACAGTGTCTCTGTGTTTTACCTTCTGTATTAATCTTTAACGCCTATCTCTCTCTGGGTACCCGAAAGAGCTGCTGGGTATTTTTAAATTAATAACTGTTTATTTTATCAGTGACGAGAGGATTGAAAAGTTGTAGGTTCCGATCTGGTTTCATCTCGGGACACTGAATGTGATACATGTTCATATGACCAGCTGTCACCACCCCAGGCACACCGGCATCCTCCCCACGTCCTCATTATCACAGTGCGAAATGACCTTTATTAGTAACAACTTGTCAATCAACCAACCAAGCCATGACCAATAAAACAAGATTTAATTAGGCTCATGCATCTGTCTGCCTTTCTCTTTCTTTCCTTCACGCTATGTGTCTGTTGGCGAGGGCGGCAAGACAAACGTTGTGTGACGTAACGTAATGTTATCGCCGATGTTAAGATTATTTGTCATCGGCAGAGTGGGACCTCGAGCTTTCTAGCCCTACAAGCTTACTTTCAGCAGTCTCCTCCTTGCGGCATCTCAGCAAAATACTGAAGCAGGACCAGGCAAATGTGTGTATCAGATTATTCGCTTTCTCGGCATGCCTTTCTGCTGTCAAGGGGAATTACCTCCCTTCGATTTCAGTCGAGAACGGAGCTGGATGACGCAGCGCCAGCAACTCCGCGACAACTCTCCCTCCAGCCCCACAGTCGCTTGCGATCCGATATAAAGCGCCAGGGTGTGGGGTGGGTGAGTTGGTGGCGTGTGCACATGAAGTGAGAACATGGCCATGAGGACAGTGGGGGGATGTGAGGATGGAGGGTCGGGGGGAAGAAAACGACCTAGTGGTTCAAAGACTGATTGAGAAGGAGCGATTTACTGCCACCGACAGCGGCCAGCTGTAATCAGCAGGAGAGGCGAGCGCAATAAAGGAAATGCAGTTCTCTCTGTTCTGCTTTCTACTTCAACGAATGTTTTCTGCCTGCACGTTATCTGCCCCTTTTCACGCCCACTTCGAGTTGCCGCGCGAGAAAGAGCCTGCAAAGAGCGCGAGGAGCAGGGAGATAAGCGCTGAATAATAGGCACAGGCCCCGCAGACAACTCTCGCAATAGCGCCAGATAAATGATCGTGTTTTCCCCTCGCCGCCTAATCGCGAATAGTAGATTTATTATTTCTCGACAAGAAGGGAAGCAGTTGCAATCCATCTGAAGCCTGGTGGTGAATTTTAAGGAGAAAAATTGGATCAGTGCGCGCGGATATTGCGGCTCGAGAGACAGGTGCGTGGAGCGCCATCTATCGACATATTGTCCTGGTGTCCTCTCTCCTTGACAAATGAGCCGCCCAGCGCTGGCTGGTCATCCATCAAGAAAAACGCCGACACTAACCAAGCATCCGCCAGCTAAACAAGATGTATCACTCCGTGGCGTGGACGAGCTGCCTTGGCTCTACTGCGCCTGTGCTGTCTTCTGCAACAGTTTTCTTCGTAGGTAGACTTGCATTCATTGTCACATACAATATTGTCATCGTTCATATTGTCTCCTCCAGAAACGTCAAGTTCCCTGCTGGTATTGTGGGCAACAACAACAAAAACAACAACAAAAAGCAACTGCGTCTTTAGGAAAGTAGTCATATGACTTTTCTTCCCAATGAGAGAGGGACCTCTGTGACATTTTCTGTCATTTAGTCATCTTTCCCTCTTCCACTGGTGATTATGGACTTGGCACACAGTTGGCATCCAGGCGTTCAGGCGCATTTTGGGGCCGGTCGGAACATAATGCAATCAGCAGAGAATTTGGCAGCGGCCACACGTGCGCAATTCCTCACCGGCCTTCAACGCCTGTTTCCCGCCTTTTCAACGCCTTGCAGACGACAATTGCAACAGTCTGGTGCTCTCTGGCGGCCCATCCTATTTATTACCTATATATCTCCCGCCCCATCGGGCTTGGCCCCTTAATATAAATTTAGTCAGCAACAAATTGAATTTAGGGCTTGGATAATTCGATGGAAAGGTGAAGCCGTCCATCTTCATGGGCGGTAACTCTGTTAGCTGTTGGAAGGGAACTTCCCACAAAAACCATTTTCTCTGGTACTCAGACGGAATTCACGATGACGTGGCTTGAGTTCACCGAGGCACTTAGAGAAACACACACACACCAACTTGTAAACTTGTATTCATCCTGAATGTGAGCAGTGTGATCATATGAGCGTGACAGACCTGTCCTACTGTCTGCTGATATATCCTAAGTATTCATCTCTATACAACAGATATATTTCACTTTTCTATCATATATTCCCCTACCCTTTTAAGGTTCCCCTTCTGTGTAAGATAAAGGGCAGTGTAGCCATTAAAACTGCCATGTATGTAACAGAATGCTTTAAAATGAGATGTCCATCACTTTGTACACCACATAAAGTTACTCAGTGGAAAATGCCAAAATCTTGTTGTTGTTGTTGTTGTTGTTGTTGTTGTTGTTACACACATCGA
Organism: Pomacea maculata; assembly: GCA_004794325.1. Classification (NCBI taxonomy): domain Eukaryota; kingdom Metazoa; phylum Mollusca; class Gastropoda; order Architaenioglossa; family Ampullariidae; genus Pomacea; species Pomacea maculata. The sequence continues at coordinate 155,782 of SRHC01003414.1, read as the reverse complement.
GAGAAAAAAAAACTCCAGCGCACCATAGCAGACATGGAGACAATAACACACTTCCTAAACACTGAAAATCTACAGGGATATATTAGCCATTGTTAAAGAGAGAATGGGAAAGGAATTGTTAATGAATTAAAAACATTACTCATCAAAAGCTAAGGGCAAGTTGCAGTTTTGGAATATTAAAGCACCACTGAATGAACTGTTGACCATGAAGCCATTGTTTACTCAAGGTTGTTAAATCAGATGGACCGCCTTCAGTGCGGGAGCAGATTATTTGCCATGGGATGCACTAGACCGGGGTCTTGTCTCATCTTCCTCGATTTGTCATCACATAATGCTTCTTAGAACTCGTATTCATTTGTTGAAATGCCAGGCAGTAACTGTGAGATTCCAGGCATCCTGCATGCAAAAAAGTCAACATTACTTAGGATCCGAGCGACTGTGCATGTGACAAACTCTGTGAAGCAACGCGTTGTAAGCAATGAAGAATTATCACATGTAGGTCAACATACTATTTTCTTACAACTTCTCTTTCCTCTCCATTTCTACAGTAATATCACATGCATAGCTATGCTCACTGCACAAAATATTTCTTACTAAATGAAGATCAATATGCCCATCAGTGCTATTAAGAAATTGCTGAAAATTAGAAGAATTTTTTTAAATATATTTATATTGAAAACAGAGCACACCTCCCATTTAAATTGCCCATTGGGACAAATAAAGTTAGTTGTTATTGAATTTGGTAACACTAAAAACGTTAACAACTGTGTCCTAATCAGTTAACCAACAGCAACAACAAATCAGCATTTAGTACTAGTCTGCAAAAGAATTTCAAAATCTTATGTTTTAAATTTAGTGTGAAAACAAGATAAGGAGAGGAGTGGGAGTATAAAGCGGCTTCAAATTTTTCAGCTTTAAATTGAATTTTTAAAATCTTTATTATCACATAAATTATTTCTCTCAGTTAAAATGGTTGCTCACCCCAAATAGATTGTTGCTTTCTCATGAAATTGCTGATTCACAACTTTCCTTCTTTGGTTTACTTTTGAAACTATGCATGACTATTGTCATTCATGGAAGAAATAATAAATTGCTTCATTCAACCTTTCTGCCAAAATTTTTTCTGATTGACACTTGACACATCTTTACTGGGTGATTGCTCTTAATCTGAGCAATGTTTGAGATGGCAAAGCTTCCATGTATTTATATTGTATAAGCATGTTCTTGATGCTTCTACTTACAAAAGTACTAAGTACAATCTGCAAAAAAACACTCTGGTGTTAACTGTGTGCATCCTGATGTATAATAATGTGCTACCTACCTATGTTAGGAACAATGTGAATATATTTATATATAGGTCACTTGTTACTGTTGTGACCTAGACTAGAATTTATCAGGCTTGTGTCATAGCTCTTTATCATGAGTCTGATGAAGGCAAAATGCTATTGGCATTCACAGTATTTTGAAGTTTGTTCTTTAATATATTTAAATTAGTAAATAACTGCAGCACAGACGAGTATTATTTGATTGCATCAGTCCTTTCTGGCGGATAAATTGTTCTATTTATCTGTTGATATGTGCCGAGTCTATGCAGTGGACCAGGTTTATATGATATGAGCCCCATGACATTCTTTGTTATTTAACATTTCATTAGAACTGTTAAACGGCCACAAATCTGATGTTTGTAGTAAACATCGCTAAGCGAAGAACTTTCGTTCATACAGCAAACATTGGCCCAAGAAGGCGTTTGAATCCAGTGGATTGTGGCCGGCCCCAGGGATGCCTCCAAGATGGCAGCTGCAGCCTGACCCTGTGGAAGGGGTGGGATAAGGCGAGACAGTCTCATTTACAGGCTATGGCAACCATTGTAGACGATGGGTAGCACTGAACAACGCCGTCGGTGTGCACTGCCCCGACATTGTTTTCCTCACTACAAATGAGGCAGGAAAGTTTCAGCCAATCAAAAATCACTTGAAGATGTAGGGGGAAAAAAAACCCACCTAGAATTAAATTTTAGAACTTTTGTAAAACTTTGGTGAAGCTGCTGTAGTGCCGTAATAAAAGCGGGGATTAATGTGTAGAGAACTTGGGAGATGGACTTTTTATACATTATTATTTTCTTCTTTATTCGATTTTTTCGACTTGATGTTTGTTTCTTTGCTTGTAGGGTTTGCGTTCAGGAAAGTGTGTGTGTTTAGAGGGAGTGGTGTCACAACTCATTTAGTTTTGCTTAATTTCTTGTTGGTTATGCCGCCGGTACTATTTTGGGACTTTCATTGGCTGAACTTTTCCAACTCGATTCATTGTAGTAAAAATTATTCCGCCTCCCGCTGTTGTCGGGTTTACGAACCGTGCGTCAGGTAGCCTGCTTTGTGTGCTCTGTGGTTGCTGAGATTCTCCTGTCTCCATTCAAGGTGGGAAAATATCATTACACTGACGGAACACTAAGACAACCAGTTTATAGGGCCGACAGCTCTGCACAGAGCAGAACCATGACTGCAGATCGTCTTAGACTGACCTAGGTTATTGTGGACGTGTGATCGGTGTGAAACACACACATGCACACACACTGACACACATGCAGGCGCACACAAACAGGAGCATATTTTATTTAGTTGTACAAAATAGGAGGTAGTTAAAAATACAAGCTGGCATTTTGTCTGGCGGTTTGTGTTGACTGCTTATGTACACATATAATAACTGGAATTTCTGGTTTCTGCATGATTGGTCATCATGAAGCAATCATTCCACTGTATGAGCTTCTACATTTGTGTATGTACAGCTTTATGCATTGCATGAGAGACGCAGCGATGCTCTTTGAGTGAGAAATTGCAAGAGAGAGAGAGTTAATATAAATATGTGATATAATGTGATATAAACAATATAAGTGTAGGTATAGACATTAGTGTATCTGTAGAGGAAATTAAGCTTTGACTCTAAATAAGGAAGTAAGAATGTACATTATAATTATTAAGTGCTTTTCTGTACCTGATGGGTAAATTTTTTGTAAAAGAAGGTAGTCTTCTGTGTGCAGCTATGCCGTGTAGTGTGCACCATGTAGCTGCAGTCTGTAACCTGTAGCATGCAACAAACATGTAGCTTGTGCTGTACAGAATGTAGTGTGTAGCATGCAGTGTGTAGCATACAGTGTGTACATGCAGCGTGCAGCACGTGATGTTCAGCGTGTACCTGCAGGCTGCTGGTGTGGTGAACACATTTCATGAGAGTAGAAACGAATGCTGACGAGCTCTGTTGGGTGCTTTTGAGAAGAAAGCAGGAAAAGACAAGTGACTCATCTACTGCCGGCGAGGGGATGTACATATCGTTGAAGAGAGGAAGTTTGCAGCATTTCCTGCCGGTAAACGGGCAAATCTGCTATCACAAAAGCCGCTGTTTAGTTTAGTTAGTTCAGTCCTTGTTACACCTCGAGGAGCAGAGGGCCTCAACAACACCTCGCCAACGGACCTGGCCCCCCTCAGTTGGGCCCGTGTGGTTCCGACGTCCTTTTCCTCACTTTCTACTGTTCTTTTCCAAGTCTGCTTTGGTCTCCCAACTCTCCTCTTCCCCTGAGGGTTCCAGTCAAGTGTCTGCCTGGCAATAGTGTCAGCAGGTTTGTGCAGGGTGTGTCCTATCCAGCCCCATTTGCGCTTTGTCATGTCTTGGCTAGTGGCATTCTGATTGGTTCTTTTCCATGGGCTGCTGTTGGAGATCTTTTCAGGCCATCTTATTCCGAGAATATGGCGTAGGCATTGGTTGGTAAAGGTCTGGAGCTTGTTGTTGATGGTATTTGTCATTCTCCAGGTTTCAGAGCCATACAGTAGGACTGCCTTCACATTGGTGTTGAGGATGTGAGTCTTACTACCAGTTGGTGCAACTTACCTTGTAGATCTTGTCGATCCACAGACCTATGTCGGCAGGAGCCTTGTGCTCCTGGCAGGTCTCACCAAGCCGAACAGGTCTGTCAAGGGAGAGGCCAGACTAAAATGTTACACCCTGGCCCTTCATGTTGGGGTTTTACTTTGGGCTAACAACCTACTCAAGTAAATAAAAAAAAGCTGTTAGAGAAACCGCAACGGTACCACAACAAGGGCCTGGTCTAGAGTCCTCTCTAGAAGAATTTATGACTCATGCTTAGTGAAGTCAGCTCTCCGACTCAGTTTTGACGACCAAGGCAAGAATCAGGTTAGGGACCTGGAGCATCAGAACCCTCTATGAAAGTGGCAAGTAGCTCTAAGCCAGTGTTCAAGAATGTTTAATAAACAGCACTACGCCCAGCTGGACACGCTGCCTGTCGCGCTGACATCACCAGTGACAGCCTCGTGCTGCATGTGTGGGCCTCGTGCAGCAGGTGCGGCTGACGGCACCTTGTGTGCATCAGTAGATTCCACTCAGCTGACGGTCAGGGCACCTTGTGTGCATCAGTAGATTCCAGTCTGCTGACACCCGCCACATCGTGAGCATCAGTAAATCGCAGCCTCCTGACGCCCGGGGGCACAAGCTGGTGGCCGTGATGAGCGCCGTGACCCGCACTCACCCAGCTGTCACCGCCTGACAGGTCTACGAGGCCGGGAGTGAGGCGCCGCTCTATATTCACATCTGAGTGTCGAAAAAAGTAAAGATCAGTTTTTTCCCCCTCCTTCTCGTGTTACGACAAGCTCGCGCCAATTAGGGGTAGAGAGGACGGGCTTGCTCGTTTTCACGTGGCACCCGCGCCCTCAGCTAGTTACTGATGTGGCCTCGGGACAGATTCGTGAGCCCGTGCCGACATCCTGCCCCGATCAGACTAAACTGACGGATGAAAACTGTCTTGCCGGAATGCCGCCGAGGCCTTTTATGAATGTCCCCCAACTCTTGAAAAACAGGCAGCGAAAATTAGCATCATATATCACCGGGCGTACCCGTCGCCGGACCCACGTCAGTACCCATACATCATGCGCCGTGTAGCAGCGGCAGATTACTCCACAAACGCCTGGCAAGATTTTTACGTTCTCGTCCCTGACGAATGAGTCGGTTTGCCAACGTTGCCAATGTTGCCATGAGCTCACAGCCTCGCACTCACGGACGTTTCGTAATTGGGTGCGCGAGCAGTCGGGGGCTGACGAGTTTTTGGCCGAGGCACCAACGTACACCTCCATTGCACACTGTCGAGCTTTGTCAAGTTACATCCATTACAGGCGCGTATGCATTGGGTCAGCACGTGTAACTGTAAAATACAGTTTAAAAAACACGTGCGCTTCTAAATAAATTGTGTCTTGCTTGAATCTGGTGAGAAATTAGTAATGACTGCTAACACAACGGTAAACGTCTCAGTAATTCATCATATTGTCCGCTACTTCAGTTGATTCTGACTTTATATGCCCACACCATACACATTAAGAATGAGCACTAAGCCAATTTTCTTCTGAACAATGATACAATAATCAACAAACTGTAATTTGACATTTTGTGGAACAAAGAACTTTTAAAGTGAAAGGCATCATTGATGCCGATGACATTTGGCCAAACTTAGCCGAAGGAGACACATGTCGTCTTCTGTGACTTTGTTGTTGTAGTAGTTGTAGTTGTTGCTTTTGTTGTTGTTGTAGGTCACAACATTTTTGTTTGCTAGTATTTGAAACATCATTAAAGAAAAAGTTTGATATTTGAAACTAATTGGAGAAAAGTTATGTTTGTAAACATTTCGCTGATATTTTTGTAGTAATGTTGAAATACAATAAATAACATTATTTAATGAACAATTTTCTTGAATAATATCCATTAAAAGATATGTTAGTTGCTTTCGATGGACACCACTGCGAAGAAATCAGTTCTGTGGCTGGCTGACCATTCCTCCTTGAACAACACGTGTTTGGATGGAGAGTCGAGTATTTACTCTTTGAATGTAAGATAAGGCGCTTGTCTAGTCGTGACAAGTCACAAACACCTTCTGTGCCCCAATAATCCCCTTTTTCTCAAGCAGCATTCTGCAAGGCGCCGCTTCTGTTTTGCTTTTCTTCATCCCCAGGGTGGGCCAGAGAGCAGAGAGTAAATAGTGACAGAGCTTGTGGAGAAGGATGCTCGCCTGTCTGCAACAACTACGCCGATTGTAGTCGGTCTCCGATGGGTGTTGGAGACATTTTCTATGTTTGAAACGCGACCTCGGCGTAGAGGAGGATTTGAACTGAGGATGAGAGTCTTTTGTGTCGGGTGTACACGAGTCGTTGGTGGACTCGAACTGTTTCAACCACACATTAAACGTATTCTGAAATATTGCTACAGCTTTTGCCTCAATCTAGCCAAAGGACACTGGTGCTGTAAACATACTCTTCTCTCTTCCTATCTTAATCGTAGTATCCATTATCCCAACAACTGGACGTTACAAAGTTTATGTTTTTTAATTTTTTGTCGTCTGTGTTGTACATACATTTACAAGCACCAAAAAGAATAGCTGTCACATTTTCAGATGATGCCACATTGTTGACACTTTGTTCATACCCTGGGAGGAAAATTTGTTTTAGTAAATTCAGATAACCTTTATGATATGTCAGTGGACAGAACATCTGAAATTGCTTTTTCATTCAGAATTTCAGCACATGTGTGTGTGGGAGAGTGAGAGATAAAGAGAGGTCTAGGAACTATGTTCTATGATGCACCACTTTGTCTTGCTGTACAACTAATCACACTTTCCCTAATAGTAATAATAAAGAGAATTTATACTGAACATTTCCCTTCTTAGCAGAAGGTTCCATGCGCTTTACAAGAGAAAGGCTAATACACAAAGTAAGACAGACACAAAATGAACAATATATATCAATAAACAGATGGAGAGAGACCCATCAAAAGACATAAAAGGACAAACAAACACACATACAAAACATGGAATCTCGATTGTAGATAATTCTCTAAGTTTTGATAGCTTGGTATCACAGTTAAACTCAGGGATTTCGCGCATTACAAACACAAACATCCAACACAGACACCATTTTGAAGTTAATGGGAATGCCAGGTCATCTTCTGCCGGATGACATTCGGAGACCAAGATGTCGATGAGACAGCTACAGACCGGAAACTCATTTGATTAAAGCAGAACACATCAATAATCAGAAACAGACCCAATCGTCAGTAGAATGTCCACATCATCACAAAGCACAAATTACAATAAAATGTTCAAGAACATGACTGGACGTGATGGAATGTCCATGGCAGGGACGACTTTTGAAAATGAGGAACTGTGATGGCGGCAGCCAGAAAAGACTAACAATGAAGAAAGAGTTTATATCACACAGGAAAAAAAAAAAAAAGAAGCCGCAGACAAGTAAACAGTGGGCACAATGCTGATGATGTCATCCTGTACAGGTCGGTACAACAGGCACAAAAGCACAACAAATCCTAGCAGACAACAAACAGGAGGAGAGTGGCCTCTGGCAGGCCAAGGGACAGCCCTCCCCATCATTTATAACTGCCATTTGGGGTTAATAAAGTTGGCGTGGCTTTGTCATATCTGTGTGCAGGCTATTAGCAGTCACCTGCTTCCTTCACAGTCATTAATTGTCAGGCCAGAGTCAGACCATTCAGTCATCATCGTCATCATAGTCGTGTATGCATTGTATTTATAGTTGTGTGTATACACAGTCAATTATATATAATAGATATTATGTATTGTGTGTAGATATGGTCGTGTATATAAAGCCATGCATATAGTGGTGTAGAATGTGATGGTGTGTATATAAAGTCACACTTATTATATAGTCATGTCTCTGTAGTCGTGTGTGAGCTCAGTTCCCAAATGAACTGCACGTGAGGAACTGTCATGTGACTGACCACCTAAAGCTGACCTATTCTGTGTTGTAAATTAATTAAGATTGTGTTGTTGATATTGTTCTCTGCGACTGTGCATGTGCATGCACAAACACACACACGCATGAAAGGGTGGAGGGGGTTAAGGAAGGAAGCCCTAGGGGTGGGTGAGACGGCGGAAAGAGAGAAAGATCAAGGGTATACATTTCGCTGTTGCTGTCAGCGCCTCACAGACAGGCGCCCTCTCAACAGATCGTGGCCTACCACACGGAATGAGAGAAGGGCAAGACAGTACAGCCGACAGAGCTCTCACTCCCTGCTGGCACTGTGCTCCACTGGGGGGAGACTCCATGGAGTACTCAGTGAGTGAGAAAGGTGCAAGACAGTACAGTTGAGATGCCCCCTCCCTGCTGGTGCTGTGCTCTATTAGGACTTACCACGAGTGTAGGAGAAGCGACGAAAAATATGGACAAAACATATGCATACAAAGACACACACATACAAACATATATATATATCTAAATTATTGCTCATCTGCGCGCACACATATATATAAAATTGAATTATCACAATTATGGCATCCACATACACACATATGGTTGAATTATTACTTATCTGCATGCACACATATCTATATTTAAATTATTACTTATCTGCTTCCACTAACATTCGTTGTACGGAAAAAGCAAATAGTTGTTGAGAAGCAAGCCAGTCCTCTTGTGGATATCCAGTTGAGACCACTACTGTTGACACAAACATGAATTTCAAAGTTGAATACAAGTAGAAATAGCTCCAAAGTCGAGTAGAAAAGAAGCAAAAGAAACATTTCTCGATCACTAGAATAAATCTGAAATAAAACCACCTGAAGGAAGACCTGTTTTAGGAAACCACACCCGCGGTTTGCTAGAGGGTAAAAGGTGGGACCGGGGGCAGGTCGTCTCTCCTCCTCTGTGTGCAAGCTTTTCCGTCGACACCACCCCTCCCTCCTGCTCACGGCCACCCGCACGGCCCCCACCCTACCAATTACTGACATGTTGCAGAGGGGAGTGGAGCTGGCAGATGGAGTCACAGCGCGGCTCTGCCCCCATCAATCACCCAGCTCCACACGTTATCGCCGTTTCCATCAGCACACGCTACATCACACATATCACTGCCACCCCGTCTTCACTCTGCTACCCGCGCTGTCTGGAGGTACACGTACTCAGGCGGTTATCATGCTATCGCCTGTGTGCGTGCGGCCGCCAGGACTCGGGTATCTGTGACGAGGGCGTCTCACCTTCAGTACCCGCCATTGTTTCTAAAGCCTTATCGACACAGCTGTCAAATTACTTCAGTCAATATGTTTTCTAATACCTTTTATGTACAGACGGGCAGACAAGTGAAATAATTCGAGGATAGTGGCGGAGGGGGAGCAAGGTGGGGTCCGCCGCCTCTCTAAAAACTTGTGATGGGGGCAAGAATATCTTATAAACGTTTCTTGTTAATTGTTGATTTGTTGTTTAGTACTGAAAGCGGTTTATGTTTTGATCCCACCATCGTGTACGCGCGCATGCGTGCATGTGTGATGCTGGCGAGTGAGAATGTTGTTTGTTCACTCTCAGCATGGAGTCTGTCCCTCAACAGCCGAGCATCCTCCTACACCACTGGAGGTTTGGGAATGTGAAAGTTCTTCGTTTATGTTGTGTGTGTGTGAATATATAATTGTTTATGCGCTTGTTGATGTGTGCATGTGTGTCTTGCAGAGGAATAAGTCATTATCATCACCATCATCGTCGTCGTTATCGTTGTCATCATCGATTCCAGCTTTATTGTTAATCGCACTTCTAGCCCCATTCAGAGTTATCTGCGGGTAGCAGACGAGACGATGGAAGCCAAGGGTGGCATAGCCTGCTAGGCCTTTGAGCCCAGTGCGGTCTACTTCTGACTTTTTTCACCTTTGTTTGCACTGGCGGAGAGAACATCTGCTGGCTGATACCATCATCGACTGCCTGATACTATCATCGGCACCCTTCTTCCCGAGTGAGAGCAGTTGAACAGAAAGTTTAAGAGAATAAAACTCGTTTGAACCGTTGATGAACAGGTCTTAGACGCGTATAAACAACAGACTGTTCATCAGCTCAACATTAAGTTTTATTTTGAATTGAACAGGCTTAAAATCTAGTTTAAAGCAATAATGTACTGATATTTCTTTGTGTCTTTGCAATATATATACGCCTCTTAATGCTAGAAAATTATATCTCCTTCTCCTTCTTTCGTTCATTCTCTCTCTCTCTCATGTGTGTGATTTAGCAAACACTTGACGGTCAAATTTAAAGGCAGTAGATACTAATCACGTGTCTATAATACCTGGTTCCTGTAATAAGAATATTTATTGAGCGACAGCTGTGTAAATCTTACTACAGTGCAAGTGTTCACACTTGAAAGACTTTTCGTGGCAACTGTTATTGTGGAATCAATATGTAATGCTGCAATCCGCAACTTTCTTCCTGCTGTTCATTGACTTTCATAGCCACGAATGAAATGTTAGAATCTGGCTGATTAAACACTAGTTATTTATCTGAAATCCTGAAAGTCGACCGCACACTGTTGGGTTTGTTGGCAAAGATCTTTTATTGCACAATATTTATTTTTCCTTCCTGCATATCTATGGTCGGACCGCGGCTACTATGAACGATAGCTGATCGACTTGTGTCGATAAGTGTTGCCTGGTCACACTTCGTGTTTTGTTTGATCTCATGTCACTAGTTTATATGAAGCAAGCAAGGACTGGGCTAGCTCCTGTAGGTAGAGGGAGGACACGAAGACTTTGGGAGCTAACCTTCTGAACCTTTGTGAGAGGCGGCCATCATTGGTGTCCAAGAAAAGTTTTAGCTCACTTCTTAAGCTTCACACCAACTTCTTCCATGGCATCGACTTTGCTATTGTCAATGTTGGTCTTCATCCTTTGCGCACCATCTTTGTCTGTCAGACTGTTGGTAATGTCTTGAAGTATACAAGGAAAGTATGTTGAGCACAGTGGAGAGACATTCTTTTATAGCATGCACCGAAAAAAAATACGGTACCATCTCCACAAATAAAATTAAATCTTATCTATGATGCATATTCTTTTCGAAAGAGAGGCTATTGAAGCAGACATCCCTGTGAGACAAAGGAGCCCGATGATGGCAGACAAGGCCCCTACATGTGAGGCACTGACACTGTGGGGCAGGGCGCGCGGTGTGACAGGCAGGGCGGCATGTCTCTGCTGGTGTCGCCTGCAGATGATGCCATGTGACAGGCGCGGTAGCGAGTGTCAGGCAGCCCCTGTTCCCCAGAGTGCCGGAGTGTCACGGCCAATGAAGGGGAAGAGCTGGGGCGCTGGGTGTTGCGGGGTCGTGCCGTCCCCGTGTCTCCATGATGTCAGCCGCTGTAACCCGCTCTTACACGCCCTGACGCCCCAGTCTGACGGTTGTGATGAATGTGCGATGGAGTGCAGGAAACCTGGGGACCCGAGCCTGTCGTACACAGTCTCGCTGGAGTAGAATACAACATGAATACGGCGTATATGCTGTCTGGAAGGGGAAAGTGGAAATGTTTGCCGGAGAGAATGCAGCGATGTGTCAGTGATGTGAACAAACCTGTGCGGGACATGTTGCTGATGAGGTTCCTGACCCACAGTGCCACCTGCCGTCTGCTGCCTGATGACAAGAAATGCCGCCTGTTGTCTGTTGTTTCCCTGAATAGTCCAGGTCACCTCCTGGTTAGATGGTTTGATAGGAAAGTGCTTCAACCTAGAGGTAATTTCTTCAAAGCTGCTGGAATAAGAAGTTGTTAATTGCACTATAATTTTAATCTTTCCTCCACAAATCCAGCTTACATATCCACAGCTCCTCCTGATATGGGAGGGGGGAGGGTCGACAGGAAGATGCTCGGAGATGGGTAGGGGGGTGGAAACACCGTGCTGACAGCGACAGTCTTCACATTCGTTCCTCCTCAGCAACTTTTTTAAGGGGGCATTCATTGCCCCACTAGTTTCTACCCCACTGAACGAGGAGGAGAGGGAAGGGCAGGAGGCGAGGGGGGCAATGAGGTTAATGTCTGGAGAATGTGGCGGACAGTACGAACGACTCCATGATGTTTGTGCTCGCGAAACAGACCAATTGTCGCCGTACTCTTCCCTCTAAGAGAGCTTTAACGGTAGTAACGTTTAATGTGAAGACATTAGAACCAAACATATGATTGCAAATAAACTAATAAAGCAGAGATCTGTTTCGCCCAGCACGCCCCTTGTTTTTGCATTTAAAACGTTGTAGTAGCGGCTAGTGACACAGCCCAGGGCAACAAGGTCCTCATGGGTAATCACAGTGTTGAGCAAACACTAGGCGCGGCACTGCGCAAGTCGCGACCGTCGAGGTGCAAACACCATCATGGTCTTATGTCGCCCTTTGATCTGTCGTCAACGGTGGTCCTCTCTCGTGCAAACACCCGCATACAGGGGGGCACCCTGCCCGACACAAGATACCCCGAGACTAGCGCTGCATAGTGTGGTGGCCATGGAGAAAGCGATGGGGCAGAAGCTGAAGCTGTGGAGCTGAAATGTGGAGAGCTGAGGCAGCTGCAAACAGACCACAAGGTTAAGAAGTTACACTAGAGGTCCATGTCGTCAGGGTTCAGGTCCAGGTAGCTGAGCACACTGCAAGGCGCTCGCTGTATATGCAGCGATACATCGGGGGTAAACAGTTTCAGGGCAGCAAATGCTGTGAATTATACTTTCTACTGCATCCAGCACCACGTGCAAACCCTCAAGACAACAAGAGTAGGAAGGTCAAGGAACAAACTGTACCGTGACCAGAAACAGACATAAAGACGATGGGTTACACCTGAAGCCAGACAGACAGGTAAGAGGACAAACATGAATTGAAAACACTTGTGAGTGGCTTGAGAGAATGTTATATAAAGAATGCTTATTTCAGGGACCAGCACCCATTAAACGTAATGAAGAATGATATATGTCAATAGTTCATGAAATATAATATGAAGTAAGTAGGTTGGTACGCACTGTGTATGTCATCATGTTTTCTTCCACCTCCCAATTTTCCTTGTTTTTTTTTTTCTCCACTTTCACACAACTCCTTTTCTTATTATTTTGTTGTTAGTGGTCCCTCCCTCCAGTTTTCACTCCCCGTATGCATCACTACAGTCACTCCATCTGTCGTGAGTACTCGCCACCTGCACGTGCATCACAATGTGGATAATGATGTGCAGACTGTCGCTAACAGCCTGTACAAACTTCTCTCTCTTACACACACACACATATGAAAGCACCCACGCACGCACAGACATTGTACCAGTTATTCTCAGAGCCAGACTTTGTTACTTTGAAACAGTCTTAACCAAGACAAACCACAATAGCATTTTCACACCAGACACTATTTTTCTGTCGTATAACACTCAGCAAATGTGTGCTGAGAGACAACAAGAAAAGATTCCAGCATACTGGACTCCTACATTCCACATTTCCGCCTTGAGAACAAGAACTGGAGGCAGCTATACTTGTGATTGTTCAACCTCAACTCCCTGACTTGCTAAATTCACCGACATTTCTTTACTGTGCTTTTATGTAGCTATCATTATTGTTTTCTATGACTTTTCCTTATTTAATTTAAATTACTGCAAAAACATTTTTATGCAAAACATTGCCTTATTTAGTTTTAATTATACCACAAGTGTTTTTATCCAAACAAACATGATGTCGCCGAGGGTGGAGCAGTCGCGTGGCCGAGCGTCAGGATTGTGGAGGGAAACTTTGACTTGCAAAGATTTCCACTTCCTGTGCATCTGAGTCATCAGCAAAACAAGTGGGGCCGCCTCGGCTTCTCGCCCCCAACCCCATCTAGAGCATCTTCCATCTCTCCGCTTCCACTGTTCTGGGTGCTCCTCTAATTTCCTGCACCAAAATTAATCTGCAGTGACGCCCTTTGATTTCTTCACCTCACGAACTGCCCGCTTTTTTTTTTTCCTTGGCATGACGGCCGCTCTCTCTCTCCTCGTTTTTCAGCGCCCAGCCCCACTTCTGCTGACACCATGTTTTATAGACTGATGCTAGCATGCCTGTTGCATCAATGTCATGGCTTCCCACATTGCAGATTATCTCTGAGTTACGCCACTCAAAGGGGGGCTGTGGCGGCCATTTGTTGGCAGGGCGCTTACAGGAGAAACCAGAATCTGCAGAAAGTTTCGCTTCTGTGAAGTCTGCACAGTTTCAAGGGATGTAAATGCCACGAATCGAGCTCGTTTTTGACATATGGGACAATCAGTAGAGTGCTCTTCTTCCCACTTCTTCCCTGTTGTCTGCAATGACCGCGCACGAATTAAGCGAATTAACTTTTATTATGCCTGTGACTCCAGTGTTACCTCTGACCTTCTGGATCACGAACGGCTCCAGCACTTGCCAGAGAGTGAGCTTAATTTAGCGCAAAACTTCTCAACCCTCGCACGTGACACATCTTTATGATAATGTTCCACCAACAAAAACATCCACTTGTTAGAACTAGATAGCTTGTAAAGCTGTAATGTTATTTAAAAACAAAGGAGTTTAAATGGTTTAAGAGAATTCTAAAATTTAAAGTGGAGAACACAAAACCGCTTCTGATTTGAAATTCTTCCCTTAAAAAAATATTTTTAGAGCCACATAGCCGATACAATGTACAATCGTTAGGTAACTAAACACTGAAAAATTATTTTGATTTATCATGTAAGCTGTATATCACCAATAGCGATCGAACCTTCTGTAAAACATTTGAATAATTTTGTTCAAAATAACATCTGTAGAGATGTGTTTATTTGTTTATTTGTGGTTATGGGGATGTGCACGTGGCAGTTTTTAAACCTACCTCAGGGTTTTTTTTTAAAGATGTCTCGAGGTCGGAGGACGGGTGATATAGAATAATCTTAACACAAATTATGGTTACTACAATGTGTTACATTCTCAAGTCAAGTATTCTGACACTGAAGGAAGAATGGGGAGGAAGGGAGGTGCCGAGATGGACAGAGAACTTGCGTACATGTGGCAGGTTGTTCTTCCATTAGCCATGTTGTCCGTTGTGGTGCACTGACCACGTGACACGCTCATCACTGTCTTGTAGGGCAGACAACAACAGGTCACCATGTCCTGCACAGGTACCCGTCACTGACAAACCCGGTTTGTTACAGGATTTGTAGTACAGAGTCTGTTTACATACTGTGCATGTATGTGTGCACGTGCGTGAGTGTGAACGAGTGAGTGGCATGACCTCCACCGATTGTGAATTTGGATCTCACACGTCACATAAGCACACGTGACGTTGATGTGAAAGTAGCAGACGACACTAGGTGGTAGCGTGTGCATGTAACAAGGTGAGAAGGCATTTCTTGCTGTCCTGGCCGTGCTGAGCCTAATGCCCTGTGGCAACATGATGGGCAAGTTCCCAGGCTCCTGCCATCTCTGTTTCCATCATTAGCGCTGCAAATAGCAGGGCAGGGAATGTGCGGTTCAAACGATGCAGACGAACAGGAGGGAGGGGAGGGAGGATAGCATCCTTACTGGCTGAACCAAGGTGTGCATACTATCACAACCGGTTGGTTCGAGGGGATAAAGTGCATGCTGGGAGCTGTCGACTTCTGTAAGTGGTTGCCACCGCGTAGAGAAGCGCTGTGCAGAGACTGTGAGTGGCCCGCCCAGCCACCCTCCACTCGTGCCCGGAGTCTGTGAAACAAGTCCCAGCCATCAGGATACCCATCAGGATACCCTGCCAGATTAGCATAGACTCGGGAACTGACAGGCAGTAGACTTCCAAGACTTTGCAGCTATGTTCGCCTAATAACTTGCGACTGTTCTGTCTCGTTTCTAGCCTATAAGGGTGTATTCTATCTGACACCCTATTTACCCCAAACACCGGGTCTAATGCACGCGTGCGCACGCTGAATCCCTGCCCACCAAATGCATGTTGACGTGGCGAGAACGGGGCTGCGCAGGCGGCGTGCGCGGCTGTCATAACAACCCTCGTCAGTCGCCGTGAAGTGGGAAATTGTCCGAGGCCTCTCCGCTCCAGCTGCTCTCGCTTGTGACAAGTACAGTTGCAGGGCATCAAATCCTTACCCACAATTCCAGAGTACGTAGGTTCGCCACGCCGCTCAGGATCGTGTCACTCTCCTTTCCCTCCGCCGCACTACATTTCTGCGGCTCAGGCGGAATTGAAGGCGCCACTCATATGCGACAAATGTGTCTCCCATTATGCACGCGCCCCAGTCCTCGTGCCGCCACATTTCATGGCAATATAGTCCAGTCTTATTTCATAGAGACAAGCCATGATTCCATCCTCAGCATCACTGGCAGAGAACACAGCAGAGCTGAGCTTCACACTTCTACTACAACTTGGAGGTTATCTGCAAACACTGAGTACATTACCGGGTTGTGGTAGGTAAAGGTGGTAGCTTGCATTACTAGTTGGTAGTAGACTGATTACATTACCATTTGTGGTAGATTGATTATGTATTACTAGTTGGCTGTATGCTGAATATGTTACAATAAACGGTAGACTATTGTACCAGTAGATAGGAGATGAAATCATTAGCAACAGTAGCCTAATGAGATTATTAAGCCGTGTAATGACAATTCTGAGTGATTTCGGGTTATTGTAGATACTGTTACATCCTGCAAGATTATCTTGGGTATGGAAACCGTTGGCTAAGTTACTATGACAGGTAAACTCCCGAATGATGAGTCACTGAGGTGAAGTAACCTAATAAACGTGCTATTTGGTGTCCGAGGGTGAGGCTTCAAACTAAACCTAAAAAAAAAAAAAATTAGTAAACCGAAAAAAGCAACCAAGATAAAGAAATTCAAATTTATTCATTCTGACCAACTGATTTTCGTCGCGCAAGTATTAGATGACAAAAATTTTAATTTATTTTCATTTGTAACAAATGATCAGCGCAGACAACTGAAGAGCACAATGTCGATTGAATGGTTCAGTTTTCATGGCATCTCCTGCTCTGAGATAAAATACACTAAGTGCAGGCAGTAATGTTTATGGATTACATTGGAGAGAGATCATATTTCTTTTGATTGTTGTCTGTTTTATTATTTATTTGGTATGGTGAGTACCCCGAATTCCTAGACAAAGGCGATTATCCACGGACCTGGGTGAGCTCCACAAAAGAGAATGACAGAGAAGACATTAAATGGAGAAAGAAGATACGATAGTCGTGTGGAGTGAAAGGACAATTGATGTCGAGAACCTGGTGTTGCCTTGTCACAGCTGTAGATGTTCGATTTATTTGTTTCAGATGTGCTCGCTATGAAGGCAGCGATGTCACCAGATGGCATCAATGTAGGTATGCATTCAGCTTATGTACGAAGAGGAGTAGCACGACATAACAAACAGAAACAAACATTTGTGAAATCATGGGAAATGAGGACAGAGGTAACAGACAGTAGCGACGAAAAATTAGCTAAAATGTAATTAACAAAGGGGAGATCAGCATGACAGCTTTATCAGGAAATATAAAGAAGGGGGAGGAAGAGAGAAAGAGAATTCCAAAGAAACAGTTAGCAGTGGACAGTGTATAAAAGTAGGGAAAAGAAATTTTGAACGCACTTTTAAACGACTCAACGGTGGCATCGTATACTAGAGGTTTTAGTGATTGAAGATGAAGTGTAGTACTGGAGCATGACTCGGAAGTCACCTGATGGCAGGACAGAGAGTTAGATAGACCACATTGTCATTAATGGCAAATAGAGGCAAACTCTTCAAGATGTCAGAGTTCAAAGGTGAGCAGACAAAGGTAGTGACCAGAACTTGCTCATAGGCAAACTTGTTCTAAAAGGTAGCTTTAAGCAACGAAAGAAGGGGCTAAGGAAAACGAATATCAGCTATAGAAAAACACTAAAAGAGAGCTGGATCGCCATGGAAACATGGAAAACAATAAAGCAGAAGAAAGAGATAAAACACCAGTTGCTCGGCACAAAGTCTCCACGCCTAAAAGAGAAGATGGGGAAAGGAAGTGAAGAGGGGTGCTAGAAGAGATAACAGAAAACCGAGCTACAAGAGCAGAAGAAGCTGCAGGAAGACAAGACCTGTCTGCTGACTACACACACCTTATTAGCATATTCTCAGAGTCTAGTGCAGTGGTGCCCAACTTTTCTCGCTTGAGTGCCTCACTGGACATGAGATAAAATCTTGCGGCCCAGAACATGGCGGTTTTGCCAGAATCATGATGCTAAAAATGAAATTATATTGAGTCTGGTTAAAACGAGCGGGCCGGATGAGGTACCTTCGAGGGCCGGATGTGGCCCGCGGGCCGTTGTTTGGGCTCCCCTGGTCTAGAACATTCACACAGGCGTTCTTAGAGACAGGACAGTATTCACAGATTCACCATTGCGCACGTGTGTGTTTGTATGCGTGTGTTTCTGTGTGTGCAAGTGGATTTTTGTGTAAGAAAAGTGGTAAAGTTTATATTTTCTCAACAAGCTGCAAGAACAAGTGACTGGAGACGCCAGTGGTGCGGACAGCAAGCGTGTTGCCGTCACACCGTCTTACACGTGACTAAAAAGTCGTTTCTTCTCCTCAACGAATACATCAATGGATTTTCTAACACGCCATCATGCTCTTGTTGCCAGAGTCTGCGCAGGGGAGTGTAACTTATATCCACATGCGCTAGTTACCGCCCCTGACAAGGTCAGCGAAACGTCTGCTTGGGTGCGCCCTGGTCTGATATTACAGCCATAACTCACCGCCGTGCAGACATTTGCACAGCAATTCTGTATTAACATCAAATTACATGAGCAGTTTGAAGGCTCTTGCTGCCCGCTAAATGGGCACATTACTCCTTGATTTATAGGGCCCGTGCCAAGGCACACTGGCAGTGGAGAGATGTACCGTACCGAATTGAAAGCCGAGTGGCGGGTTTGGAGAGTAGGGGGTTGCGGAGTGGGTGAGCGGTGATTGATGGTGATGTAGAGGAGCGCGATATGAAAGCCTTCAAACCTGGCGTAATAAATCTGTCCCGGCAAGCCACCCCCCGCGTGCCGAGCACTACCATCCCCCTCCCTCCGCGCGCCAAGCACTACAAAGCAAAGCAGACAAAAAGCAGAACAAGCCGAGAAGGGTTTTGTGATCGCCACGGGGGGACGAAAGGCTCATTGACTGCGATCCCTGTTCGGTATTGAGCGCCTTGCCAGCCTGACGCCACGGCCGTGTTCACAAGGACGTGAATGCAATCACGGTTGTCTGCCCTTACCTGAGTGGCGGGGCTGTGGCCGCACTCTGATTGATGGCGGCTCTGTGCTCAAGAGCCTGTTATCGCGTCCGTGTATATAATGTTTGTCTGCGTGTCAGCACCAGACAGCTCGCCTCTTTGTAGCGGCAGCCAGTTATTGATGGGAGGGGATTAAGCGTGCAATAAGTCTTCATTGCCTACGTCGCGGCGGGCAGCACACCGCCCTGGCCGAGCCCCCTGCCACACTTCGTGCGCCTTTGATCACCAGACGAGGGGTGGGAGAACTGGCTTCAAGTTACGTCACAGCACCCCAACGCTCGAGCTTAGCCCAGCTTATCTTCGTGTCACACGCCTCAAAAGACGACCTGCCTCGAAACTTGACTGGCAGTGTCTGCCACACCAGTCTGTTGTGGTGTGATACCTCTAGCGTCTGAGTGACAAAAGCTCTAGTGCTGTAGTACATGAATGTCAAAAGTTGTGGTGAGATAGCACTGGCATGAAGGCAGGCCCACCAGGTAGTGCGGTCTCTGATATCAGCCAATGCGCTCTCAACTTGTTCCGGTTGTCAGCGGGATACAGCTGCTGTAGTCGAGAAGAGGTTTAGCCAAGACCTGATGCATATGAACTTCACACTATTGCTCATTGCCTACACCTTGAGTCCGTACATCCCGTCTTCCAACACTAAGTGGGCGAAGATCCCACAAAACGTCACACAGGTGGGGCTAAGAGCACAGAATGTCACACAGGTGGGGCTAAGAGCACAGAATGTCACACACCTTTAGTGCCGGTTAAACTCTGTGGCTACTGAAGCTTGTATAGACAGACGCTTGTGGCTGTCGTAGGACTGTCAATGGCATGTCATCAAAACACGTGTGGACTTTGGAGCACATTAAATAAGTATAAACTGAATGCTATAAACATAAAATGCATTTCATATCTATAGAGAAAATTCCCCTCTAGGCGCCCCATAGCTAAAGGCCAACAGCAAGAAATCGGCTGAGAAAGACGTTTTATTGCAAGGGTAGTCATCAGCCCCTGTCATCTCCACCCCAACTCAAACTGTCACACATCCTCTCGCACCTGCCTCGTGCCGCTGGGCGCACACGTCATCGTCTTTGGTGATGTGCTGATGATTTAGAACCCTGTGGGTCGATACTCCCAAAGTAACATCGTCAGTGTGATATGAAGTTTATCGACATGCACGCCTTGCATCTGTCATCACACAAATCCCGTCGGTCAGAGTAGACTGTTCTGCTTGAAATGAAACTGCGACAGACCGGCGCTTCAAGAAGTCAACGACTGCAGATCCGTGGCAGCCGTCTTCTCAAAAATTTACATGTCCCAAATTGACATACTTAGCACTTTTTAAAAAAAAAATAGTGAGTGGGGATAATCCCCGATGTGATGTACGCAAAGTACGTTCTTTCACTTACAGATTAACTGCCACCTAGCGGAGACTAGTTACACAATACAGACGATATTATGTCCGTTAGGACAACCAAAGATGCTCAGCACATGTCCATCCGTTTTTGACATCTTCACTTGGAGCAAAGAGGTGCACGAGAATGAATGTGGATGAACGTGGCCTACAATGGTTGGTTAAAGACGGCGGCGATTATTTTGTTCAGAGCAAGACAAAAGGCCTGTTTTGAGAGGGGAGAGAGAGAGAAAACAAATATTTCGTGATAGGGTTGCATCCTATTGATAAATACAACGATGTTCAACTGTTGCACTAATTTAGATCATCACATTCTCAGACTCACAGATACTATTGAAACCAAATTGTACATTCGAACCGCGTTGGTGCTACAAGTCTGCTGAGGTTTTGTGCCACAGATTATACAATGTTTCCGTATTTCGTCGCTGGCACGTGCTGCGGCTCCCAGCTACGACACTTACTATGCAGTAAAGTTCTAAATGTTGGTTTTGTACTTATTGGACAACTCTGAACATAAGTCAGACATCATTATTTTTCTATTCTTGAGAATGTTTTCCAGTATCATTACATCGCGGCGAGAAAAATTCGCCTTTCGTATTTTTTTAAGCTGGTTTGACGCCATATTGCTAAGTGCTCATATAACCCGTAAGCGCATGCGCAGTGACGGGAATATCCTAAGTGCCTGAAATAGGGTTTAGTAACCCAGAATGCTTTCTTTAGCCCATGAATATGCCGATAGCTTTACCGACGGTTAGCGTTTAACGGTTGGCTCCCTAACCAACGGTCATTAACTTTAGCGTCAGCAGCTTGACCGACTTCCATGATATTAGAATAACAGAATGTAACAAAACGAGACACCACTGCCCACTGCCCACCGCGGATTTTGACCCGCAAGAAATCAGAATTCGATCGTATGTAGATTTTATCACGACACCTGACTCGTGATGTTTCTCCTGAATGTTCTCTTACAGAGTTCCGAACATAGTCTTGAAGGCTGCTAACTAAAGACCCAGGGCCAAACCTACCTCGCTCAAATGCCTGGATGTTTTACTTCCTTCCATAACAAATATTGTTACTATCGCTTAGCCAACAAACGTGTTCTCACCTTTGAAAATACCCTGGTGAGATGACACTTCTCACGAAATCCACAATTAATGTCAATGTTGTACATAGCTACTCGCTCACTCTCTTTCCTTTTTACGAAAATGGAGTAAGTAGTGTTGATACAGCTCTGGTCTCATCATGCCCATGATCTGATTTCGTATTCTCACTCAAAATACAAACCTTTCACAGTACCGAAACTATTCTCATTAACTTGCAGTTTACCTGTCCTTCACAGGGGTTCTGCTTCAGCCTCTGCTATGTCAGAATGTATGAATTTCTATGTCAGAAATATAATATCATACACATGGTATGAAGGGTACTGTTAAACTGGCATTAATACTTTTTTTTAAAGTACACTGCAACATCTCCTCGTGTCAATACTGAGTACCGTGGGTTTGTCCACCAGAAGGATCACGGCCTTTGTTATTGCGTATCGCTGGACACACAAGACGGACCCGCTGTAGCCAGTACCTGTAGCGAGGTCGCCACGTGCTTGCGATCTGTCAAGTTGCAGACACCAGAGAGAGAGAGAGGCTGACAGCACTCAACGGTCGTGATATCAGTCTTTCAGCACCAGCGGCACTGGTGTGGGGTGCGCCCATCTGCACTTGTCTGGAAGTCTGGGACAGCTGACGCGCCAACGCTTGTCCCAGTCAGCTGACGTGGCAACAGCCGTCAAGACAGGTGAAGGTGACGTACGCGCGTCAGCAGCTCGGTGCTGGCGCCAGCCATTGCGCCAACGAACTTGAAAGACGAAAGACGAATGTGATTGCAGCACTTTTGAGTACCAGACCTACAGCCGGCGGTTCAAATCTGGTTGCAGCAGTAATTTTAGGACGAGACAGAAAAGGCCGGTCACACACACACACACGCACGTACATACCAGGAGCACGAGACCAATAGAGGGAAATGGAGAGAGAGAGACGGGAGAAGATGCTGATAACGATGCTGTCATGCCATAAGATCTCAGCGACCGTTTCAAGCCTCCAGCAGTCGAGTGCATCCGAGTCCAAGCTGACAACTCCTACCCTGTTAGAAGTACAGTGTCATGATGGCTCGTGGTTCCTTATCTTCGAGAAGCATTTTAATGCCGGAAGAGATTTACAAAAACTTATTTTAAAAGCTACATTATTCTCTTCTCTATCGTAAAGCTTTCTTTTGTTATAAATGGAAATTAAAAATTTATTCTGCTGAAGCAAAGGTTTTATCTTCATAAATAATTGTTAAACATATCCGGGTAGGAAGAAAACAACAACAATAACAACAAAATCAAACTTAATAAAGAAAGATTAATCTCAAATATATATGTTTTATACATGCTCCAATAATGTTGATGACTTAGACTTATGACAAAAGGCTAGAGAAAGATATTGTAAGATTTTGTTAAGGAAGGCATTCTAGCTTATCTTGAGCTTTTCCACAAATATGTGCTGCGATCGGGTAGACCTCGGGTACACTGCAGTCAGGTGTGCTTGAACACGCCGTGCGCCTCGTCTCTCGTCTGTGTACCAAGTGGACAGAACAGACGTCGAGCGGGACAGAATACTAAATGTTGTGACAGAAAAAGTAAAGTTTTAACCAGACAAAAACTTGGTCAGCGTCTGGGTGCCTGCAGTATATATACATAATACATGTATCCGTGTTGCTGCAGCAGACCCTCCAGTGCTTTGGTCAACGTCACGACAGTGTGTGTGGTGTGTGTGTGTGTGCGCTCGCGTTTGCGTGTGTGTGTGT
Source organism: Pomacea maculata (assembly GCA_004794325.1). Classification (NCBI taxonomy): domain Eukaryota; kingdom Metazoa; phylum Mollusca; class Gastropoda; order Architaenioglossa; family Ampullariidae; genus Pomacea; species Pomacea maculata. The sequence goes on along the minus strand of SRHC01003414.1, from coordinate 132,492 downwards.
GCGGTGTGTGTGTGCACGCGCGCTACGAAATGTCGTTAATGTCAGATTTTAACTTACCTGCGGCTGAACAATTTGTCCACAAGGTACTTCCTTTGAAAGCCTACCCTGGTCCTTTCTACTTTCTGATTAGAGCTCAACGTTGGGGCCATGACAGAAACTGCAGACGAACTTTCAAGACGTTCTACAAAAAATGCTGGGCAACAAGAAGAGAACATTGAATGCAGTCGAAATAAGTGTACTTTTGCATGAAAAAATGCCTGGAGATACTCTCTGCTAAAATATAGGAACTAAGACACTAACAAAATCATTTGGAAGACCGGGTGTGCTGTATTGACGACATGGCGCATGTACACAACACCTTTCAAACCAAACTAGATACATTTTTCTGGATAATCTCTAATTTTTTTGTCGGTGTGGTAGAATGTGAAAAGGATAAATAGGAAGTATGTACAAGTGTGATCGGAAGGGCTTTACAAGCTACTGTGCCAGATAAAGTGTGGCACCACATACACTGGGTAAGCGACTATTTGACAAATGGACATGGCCAGCCTCCAAGCTCCAAGCCTAGCCCTATGATCGTGAACTTCTCAAGGCTGACAAATAAAATGGACATCGTAACTAAAGGGTGTAAAAAAAAATAATACTATACCGGGAGGCGCTCTGCCAGGTACATTGAATTGTCTCCAAGATATCCACCGCCCAGAATAACTGGGGATCGCTCGACCTGTAGCACCGGGAGTCGTTCAAGGAAAGAAAGAAATAGAGCATAAGAGAAGAGTATGGCTGGGCACCTCGCTACTGTCACTCCACTTACTCCATATACTGGGAGCCACGTGCCTTTGTTGCATTAGACAGAGAGCGGATAGACAGCGGCAAGAAGATAATTAAAACAGGAGCATAATTCATAACCTACAACACTACTTCATAAAGTATACTATAGCAATCAAACACAAACGTCCGCTCCCTAAAATGCAGCTAAAACCCTGCTTCTACAATCTAAACATCTTATTGTAAGCAGCTGAATCCTTCCTCCAGCTCACCTCTCAGCCCTCATCAGTGTGTGTGACTGCCGTCCCCATCTCTCTGTCTCTGTCCAGGTGAAAGGTAAAGGACAGCCACGTGGTTCCTCTGTTTTTACATACACGATCCGTATGTTGCTCTTGGATTGCGAGCTCTTCCTTTCACTGAGACTCGTCAAGGTGTGGTCATGTGGTCAGCCCTAGATGGCTAAACCCTACCAGTGATATCACTTCTGCCAACTCTATAATATCATACACAATTTAAACCAATCTTCAATAACAAACTTCTGCTGTAGATGAAGGGAAGGTGATCAAACCACATTCAAAAATGGTATTATCATAGCAAACCATTTAGAAGAAAAGGAATTGGAACAATTAAGATTACAACTATTCAAATGGGGACAATGTGACCAAAGTAACCTTTGACCTCCGGACTGTGGCAACAGGAAGCGGACAGGCGAAGATGAAGAGATGAAGAGATGAAGGACGTGGCCCGCCTGTAGCCAGACTGAATTCCAGAAGAATACGAGGATTCTGAGCCAGTTGCTGAGGTTTGGTTGTGTCCCTGTGATGGACAGATGGTCGCTGAATTCTGTAAGGAGCTGACAGAAAAATTAGCAGCCATCTACAGAGGTCATAGTCCAGAGAAACAAATAGTGGGTATCCCCACCACCACCACCACCACCACCACCTAAGTTCGTCATTAGCCGAGGGTACAGTAAGAACACTTCTGAGTTCATAACTGACTGCAGGTACTGCCAGAGCAATGCTGTCTATGAATGATGCTATGTGTTTGCTTGCTTGCATGCATAGCATGTGCATGAGTGTGGTGAGTGTGTTGTTTTGTCTTACGTGTTGTGTCTGACCGTTGTTTCCGCTCCCGGAAGCCGATCCGCGGAGGTCAACGGAAAGCCGATGACGATGAGTACTGCTGGGATCGAGTTTGGGAAATACAGTCTGTGGTGGGGGTAGGTGCTGACGACGTAGTCGCTGGGTCCAGTCTCCCGAGGCCGGTTCATGAACTCTGGCTGATCCGGTCTCCCCAACAACACTGGCGGTGACTTGATCGTCTCGGCCATACTTTTGACAGCAGGGAGGAGACAGCGTCTGCCTGGTGCCATGCAGGTTGCAGGGGATCCTCTAAAGTCTAAAGACGAACAAATAGAGGCAGACTAGGGGAAATAACTTTGCTGATAGGGCGAGGTGGCGGTGACAAAGTGTCGCATAAAGCTGGCCGTGTGTGGCGATTTGATATGACACTGATACAGACTAACGCCGTTTCCATGCACGCCTGCTGGCCGCCAGTCTCATAAACCTCCTCGCCTAACGCACGTTTGAAACGGGCACATTACAGGGCCCTGTCAGCCTCCAAATAAATGGGAGACACAGGACCCATCAATATACAGCACTTGTTTTCTTCTGATAGAGGGACTCAGCTTTGTAATAACAGTTCTCCACAAACCTCTACTCCTCAGCGTTCGCAACCGGGTCCAAAATTTTAGAGGGCTTGCTTGCCTTGCCCTAATAGAGGCCACCTTTTTTTTTTAATCTCATAAGCCAATGGAGTGTTTTAGCTCCTTCGGAAAGGGGCAGAAATAGATGTGTGGCTGTCCGGTGAGATACATGAGAGTAGAAAGTTTGATTCATTTGTCCCCTGTAGGGATACACATGTTATAGAGACACGTCAGCCTGAGAGACCGCTCTATCATTTGCTCCTGTACCTTGTATTTATTTGTTTATGTACCTTGTATTCATTTGTTATTGTTTTCCGAAATAATCCCTAACATGACATAAAATTAAATGACATGGGTTGTCTTTATACTTGTCAAACTCTTTTCAAGTTTCTCATAGACTTTTGATTCAATTATTTTGACAATCTGTCTTTAGCTTGGAGAAAGATAGTCCTTTGTTTTAAATTTAACGCTGTGATGTACACTTTATTTTATTTACTGAAGTGTGCAGTATTCTGGTGCTGTAGAATATATATAGAGAGAGTGTGTAAGGTCAAAACATCCAGCTACTAAAGAGTGTCCTTTTTATTCTTGAGCAAAGAAGAAAAAGAAATGCACATTTGAAAAGATACAAGTGCGTGCTCAATGAGCTGATTCCTCTGAAGTATATTTTTAGTTCAAATTTCTCAAATCCTAACTTAAGCAGAATCCTCCTTAATTTTGGACAAGTAATTAAGGAAACAATTCTTCACCTTAGACAAGCTTTTTAAGCCCCTGATGATGGAGCCGATCTCCTGAACAACAATATTTAGTTCTCTTTCTGTCACTCGCTCAGTCTTGGACGGTTAACTCCCTGAGGTTCACAGACCCGGAAACACCACACTTACTTTCGCTCACCTGTGTGTTTCACACTAACTTACCTAAACAAACAAAAAACAATGTGTATACCTATCAGTGGTACAGGCAAACAGGGGAGACAAGCGTCATTACCCTAGTTTCAAGACCAGATAACCCTCAGGTCTGTAGATGGACCGAGCGCCAGCAGGGCTGCGGCGGCTGAGCCAGATACACTGCATCAAACTGTTCATTCATCTTTGATGATTCTCTCGACTCTCATACCCCGCTGTGCGAAACTCGAGCCAGGTCGGCGAGTAGGACAATTGGTTGGCACTGGCGTGCAATATGTCGGTGTCATGGGCAACACACTATCTCCATATTCATCGGCCTGCTGAGCGGCAGGCTGGCGCGGCAGTCGCTGCTTGTCAAATCCCCAGAAAGCCTCGCGCTTGGCCAGCCATTCATCTGGATCTGCAGGCACGCAATTACTGTTGTTTATGTACGCTGGGGGACCACCCAACACCAAAACACTCTTTGAAGAGGATGGAACTCATTTCTCACCCGCCAGAAGCCGCCACACAAAAGACATTTGTCGTCGCTGGCGTCTCTCTTGAGTTCCTTCCCTCCGTCTCCGATCAGGTTTCTGCTGCTGACGGTTTGGCCTGTACACGCTAAACTGTTTCATCTCTCTCGTCTTCTCACATATCTCATCATTTATCAAGTTCCAATCAGGCGAGGTCACAGAGAGAACCAATAATGACCAGGTGACAACAATTTTGACACAAAACAACAGTTTACATATCGTCTAACACGGTGACATGGCTTTTAAACAAAAACAAACGTCATTACACAACAGAGTTTAAAGGTCATCAAGCCACGAGGGCTGAGTAACAAGTGCTAAGCAGTTATTCACTGCGCAAGACATGGACGTGTTGATCAAAATAAATTAAGAGAAATAAAATTTGTTGGGCGTGATTGTGAGAGAGAAAGAGTACTAATACGAATACATATCGTTTATTTACTTACCTTTTTTGGACTCATTCAAAAAATTGACATACAACATATTACAGGGGAAAATATGTAATACACCATAGATGAAAAATATCATAGTGTAGAACAGCATTTCTTTTCTTTGTTGCTAAATAAAGAGCTTTGCAAGGTTAGACAGTATTCTGTATTTTTGTAGATATATGCGTCCGTAGTTAGTTTAAAGCTATTTGGTTTAATGTAATACATTTTTGGATACATTCTTAGATTTATCAGACATGAACAGCCTAAATACTTATATGCATTTACCGCATTTATTTGTATGCTTCCATACAGCCACCTTTCATTCACTGCTAAGAATCCCCCGTCTCTAATGTTGTTTGGTTAGTAGCAAAGTGGGGGAAGAGGACGAGGGAACCGGAGTACCACAATGCCCAGCCCTACGAACAGGTGTCACATACAGTGTCCCTAGATGAGATCTGAACCCTGAGCCGCTCAGTGTTTTTACCACTACACTATCGGGCGCCCGTCCCTTTTCTAAAAACAACAATATTGCTCTTAACACTTAGACTGAGTCTTACTGGTGCTTTGTGTAATATATTGTTGGTGCTGTAGTTTGTCCCATGTTTTCCATTGTTTTCGCATTAATAAAAAGCACAAAGAGGTATAGGGCTACAAATATCTCCATGCTTAACTCCCTTTGTGCACTCAAGATAATCCGTGAAATCACCTCCACATCTCACACGGGTTTTAGTCGATTTGTACATATTTGAATGCATTTGTGTAATTTTCCACGTATACCATGTTTGGAAAGGATTGGTTAAAGTAGTTTTCAAGACACATAATCGAATGCTTTTTCCAAGTCAATAAATGCAACATAAATTTAAGATTCAAATTTGTTTCTGAATACTTGTAAAACAAACTGAAACTCAAGAAAAAAACCCACTAGGATGGGGTCACTGCTGCTAATATCATCTAGAGATATTCTGTAATAGTTGTTTGGGTCTGAGTAATCTCCGTTCTTATGGATGGGTTGAATACAGTACACTGTTCTGAGTATATGACTTTTTCAAATAGGGTGTTAAAATGCTTTACAATAAAAAAATTTGCGAAACCACCATCTGAGACAGAGTATTTAAAAACTTCCTCAGTTATGTCATCTGGACCTGGTGCTTTACTATTTTATAGAGATTTGATGCCTTGTAGAACTCCAGATAGGATAATCTAAGTCAATATCTTCTTGTAGTTTGTTTAGAGTGGATGGGTTCTCCATCTCACTATTAGCTTCAAGTACTGTCTTAAAATGGTCATGCCACTGCTCAGCAACTATTCTGTTTCTCACCAAATCTTTTTTACATGATATGTTCTTTATAGTCTTCCAAAACGTTTGCTGGTTTGTAGAAGAGTTGAGAAGGTCTTTACATAACTGTTCTTTCTATAGCATCTTTTTCGAGAGAGAGAGAGAGACAGACAGAGAGAGACAGAGAGAAAGAGAGAAAAACAGCTTACCAGTAAATTGAGTTTTTATCGGAAGTGGGATTTTGTTTTCCTAGTTACCGGCTATATCGAGTGAAAACACTTGAGATGCAAATGGTCCAGTTATTGACTTTAAATAATTAATAATTAAATGGATTCCCTGTTTGATGCAAATGGAAGTCTTTTAAGGGCTGAATAAGAGTATTTTTAAGAAGCTCAAAGTTTTAAATGTTATAAGGTGTGTCACTGTTATTTATACTTAACAAGCGAAATTCATGTAGCTATGTGTCACACTTTTCTTGTCTCCAAGTGTCATTAGCCTGTGTTTGAATGGTGTTGTGATTGATTAGAGTGCACCGTGTGGTGTCGAAGGATATCGATGATGGCCAGGCCTCCGCGCTCAGTTCCTGTAGGATATGCTCTGTAGTTTGTTCTGTGTCTCCACAGGAGCACATTGGGTATGGTACCAGGTGGAGCTTGCAGTAAAGCTTTGTTGTGCCTTGTCCTGAGATGGAAAATTATTATATGGTCTGATATGGACAGATAATGACAGCTGTTTGGTGGCTTGGGTGTTCTGTGAAAAGCCTTGATGGCGGTCTTCATCTCTACCAGGCTGACCTTGTTTTCATCCTGCCTGGCTTCCGCTCCTAATTTTGTCATTCTGTCAGTCTGCTCATTGCCTTCAATACCACAGTGTGAGGGTATCACCTGCTGTTCTGTTTTAAGACTACTGACATTTTTCAGCGCTGCTGTGACCCTGGGTACCTGGTTATTGTTAGAGACTTGTAGGACAGACAGGGCGTCTGTCAGGCACACTACTTGTGAGTCTGTCTGCCTTGCTGGTGACACTGTTCACTGCACAGATCAGGGCTTCAGCTTGGGCTCTGTAGTTGGTGCAGTGAAAGCCTGTTGTAAATGGCTATTGTCTGCCTGTGTCCATCTGGATACTATTGGATGTACTCCAGCTCCTTGATTAGTGCTGCTGTTTTGTAGTAAAGAAGTGGGTTTTTTCCTTTCTTTGGGTGAAGATCCAGATGTTGAAATAAGCATAGCTTTTATTCTGCTACCTTAAAAAATGAGGATTTTATTGTCTTTTTTTTTACTCTTCTGGTCCTATACCCATTTTGTACTTTGTGAAGAATCATATATCAAGCAATGGGCCAGTGGTGTAAGCGGTGGGGGTTGTGGCAAAAAATAAATTCTTGCCTCCTCAGAATCTTGTTTGGAGTGACGGCTTCCCTACTTGCCTTCCTGGTCCCTACACCACACACACACTATGAAAATAAACAATTGTAATTTAGAGTAACAGAATGTTTATATACATATTAACAAATATTTTAACCAAAGCTATTTCAGCTATATATGAATATCCTCATATGTCGAGATATATATATTACCATTCCGACTGGGATTCAAAACATTTTAGAAGATGATGAGACCAACGTCACGAACAAAAGAGAGGTTACATTCAGATAACAACGGGGAGGCCTGATGACAATTCATCAAAGAAAATCTGCAAACATCATGAAGAGACAACTTTTCTCAACATGGCAACATACATGCAAGGCCTTTGGAAATGAATCACTACCCTAAACAACGCAACCCTTGAAAGAAAAAAAAAGACCATAATAGAACACGACAAGAAACTGAAAGCAAAGGCTGCAGGCTGTCTATCCACATGTCAAAAATGCGAACTAAGGAAGTCAAAGAGATCAAACATCTTACAATCCGATGATCCCAGCTCAGTATACACCTGGGTGGGCAGATTTTTTGCCATGGATGAGCTGACATACCTCTAAAACAAACTGAAACTCCAGAAAAAAACCCTCCAGGATGGGGTCACTGGCAAACGCTGTAGCACCTCAGCCCCTCCTCAAGAGACAATCCTTCTCACCTTGAACATCAGCCGTAAAGCAGACACTGTGTTCTTCATCTGGAAGGAAGCAGATATCATTCCTATCTTCAACTTTGAAGATAAAAGGGATCCATGCAGTTACAGATCCATCAGTCGTCTGAGCTTCTTAAGAAAACGTGAAGACTAGTGAAAAGCCGCTTCATCTACATCTGGAATCAACATTTTCTTGTCTACCCAGACTGGTTAAACAAACATGAGACGAACTTGTTCTCCCAGTTAAAGACATTACTTTACTCTGTTGTGTAAGTTGAGTACACTCTGAACATCAAGCAGCTTAAGATATTTTCCCGCAACTTGTACATAGTGATCGTGATCTTAACTGTCATTCTTTTACATTATGCTACAATGTCACAGACAGTATTGCCAAAACTTCATATTGCTAAGACCATAAAGAATACATGTATTAATTACCTTCAGTGCCTCCTTCTTGACCCATCCTTCCTCTTTACTTTTTCCTTCTCTCTCTCTCTTTCACACACACACACACTCACACAAAATTGAGGCCTTGATTTGCTTCCTGTTTGCTTTTTTTTCGTTCCAGAACAATATGACGCAAGCGAATAATTGTTTGTCCCTAGCAAGCCCACGAAGAGAAACGATTATAGTCATTATTTCCTTCGCATGTTTGTGAAGGTCACTTTATGATGTGTCCGGCTGCAGAGGTACACATCAGCCCTCCTACATCCGTCTCTTCTTAATCTTCTCTCGCATACTCGTGTGTCGACACCTTATACCGCTCCAGTGCAAGAAAAGCTCGGGATGAAAAGAGGATTTGCCACCGGATTTACCCTGACTTTGTCACTGGATTTAGCATACCGCTTCTCCTGCTGGTCTACGTGTCACGTGACGCAGTCTGACAAATGGCCACAATAAAAATTTCGAATTAAAACTGAGCGCTTTTTAATGACGCGCAGAGTTGCAGGTTATCAGACGCCTGGACGTGGCGAGGCTTTATTGGGTGGCTGGAAGTGCAGGCCAAACGAGAGTTCTGATGAGAAATTGCAAAGTTAACGAAGCCATAAATACCGTCTGAGGAAATCTTTATGGGAGGGGCTGTCACACAGAGCTGCTTTCCAAGACGGAATAAATTACCGGAGAGCCGATCTCCAGAGCTGGCAAGATACAGCGGGAAAAGTCTGAAACCCGGCAAAACCCTCGGCCAACGCTCAACATAAATTAGGAGCAATTTATCCCGTAGTGGTCACCAAAACATTGCCCCACTATGTGCCCTCCGATAAAGAAACAGATTTACGGCCCTTGACAGTGCAGCCAGTCATTGTCCATTCAGGTCACGATACGGCACTGGCGGAAAACAGCCTTCCGCGCATGCGCTGCGACAGCCTTTGTCATGGTCGGTCACCTGCGCACACGCACACACTCGCTCAGTCAGGATAATTCAATGAGGAAATCAAGAATGAACAAAAAAAAAAAAAACACAAAAAAACAACAAGTTCTTATGTATTTCTCTCGTAGGATGCTTGATATACAATGTTACCGCGTGTGAACAAACGCCATGTTAGACTGCCAACGGACTGACGGCAAATGCAGACGGAGACCAAGGCTGACACCAGCAAAGTCATAGTTAACGGCAAAGCAAAGATTTACACGGACAGACTTCAGCTCGAGGATGTGAACCGTTACAAGTACTTGAGAGATGCATGGTACACAGTCAGGATCACAATAACTTCACACCACTGGCCAAGCTGGAAGGCTTTGGCAAAGGAGCACCGTTAGGTTGGCTGCCAAGTTCCAAGGTGTAACCATCCTGCTGTACGGATGCGAGACATGGACTCTATATAAAAGAGAAGAATAACGGCATTCAAGACCGTGTTGAGCATTCTATGAAGTCTGCTGCGAATCTCATACAGAAAACGTTAGACCAAGGAGCACGATCACCGCCCTCGTCAGACACCAGGAGCCCCTTCTCGCCAGAATGAAGAGGTTCGGGCAGGTCTGGTTCGGCCATGTGACCCGGCACGATACTGTATATGATCATCCTTCAGACAGAGACTATCGACCTTTTTTTTTTAATTAGGTGCGCAAAAGATATGCGCGGAAAGTTGTGCAAGGTTCTTCCGGCTTATGGCAGGAAATTTGAAGAACAAACATTGCACATACTGAACTTTTCATTCAGAGAGGACGGCAACGATTTCCAAGATGTGCCCCACTTCAGGAACACGCGAACGTGTTGTTGTAACACGTTGGTTTTTTTTTTTTTTTGTTTTGTTTTTTTTTTAATTATTAAATCTGCCAGAAGAAGCTAATTTCGTATAAGTAGGTCACACCTATTGAAATGTATGTTTACTTCCTTCAAAGTTAGTCAAGCGGTTAAATATGGGGGAATTTGAGCAACTCGGGAAGTCTCCGGGGGGGGGGGGGGGGGGGGGCAGTGTCATTTACTTTCTGGTCCAGAGATTAGCAATACTAAAAACCTCAACTTTCTGGGTTAAAAGAGCAGTAAACACATCGGCTATAATAATAGAAGTGGTAAATGGTCAGTTAGCAGCAAACTAGGTTTTAGCTATCAGCTAGTGCACTAGAGGCATTCTGTGCACCCCGTGGTTCCTAATCTCTTCCGAGCAACGATGTCCACCGCGTACCACGTGTCTTGACTGGGCTGTGGTTGGCCTGTGAATCACAGATGTGCCTGTCACAGTGTCAGCTCACTCATGTAAATTAGCAAAACCTCTCGGTCTGTCATGTCTCAAAAGACGATAATCCGAGCACGCTGACCACATTAACACAGCATCACAGAGCTCTAATTAGCAAAGGTTCGTGCCTGTAGTCTGGATGGTGCCGGCTGCTTCCTTTCCTTAGAATTAGTTTTTAATTAGCAATATCCCCGCCTTATATAAACTTTATCCGCCATGGTACCGCCACTGCAAACAATTATTTTAGTATCTGCATTTGTGTTTGTATGTGCACACACACACACATACACACTCATGCACATACATATACAAACGCTTGTATAAAATTCGGGGATGGAGTGGGGGGGGGGGGGCCTCTAG